>CM067219.1:11142040-11742040 GCA_034190945.1 Octodonta nipae | reverse complement strand
TATTGAACCTAATAGATGCCGGTGACACTGACTGTTGTCTTACTGATGTGTATTACATCCAAGTATTTCACTTTAGAACTTGTCATTCAAGGAAGCGTATCTGACGAGAACTCCTGGTTCGAAACGGCTGTTATACGTTGAATGATATAGTTCTAAATATGGGGATATATATCTGTATATATATTTACTTATGTGTTTTTATATAAAACACTCGAACCACCTGTCAAGAGTATGGTATATGTGATAGCATAGTATGCCTTCATATACTTAAATAACTCAATCGACGGTAGATGTCACCGGCATCTATTAGGTTCAATACACTGACTGTTGTCTTACTGATGTGTATTACATCCAAGTATTTCACTTTAGAACTTGTCATTCAAGGAAGCGTACCTGACGAGAACTCCTGGTTCGAAACGGCTGTTATACGTTGAATGATATAGTTCTAAATATGTGGATATATATTTGTATATATATGACTTTTGTGTATTTATATAAAACACTCGAACCATCTGTCAAGAGTATGGTATATGTTATAGCATAATATGCCTTCATATACTTAAATTACTCACCAGACGGTAGATGTCACCGACATCTATTAAGTTCAATACACTGACTGTTGTCTTACTGATGTGTATTACATCCAAGTATTTCACTTTAGACCATGTCATTCAAGGAAGCATATCTAACGAGAACTCCTGGTTCGAAACGGCTGTTATACGTTGAATGATATAGTTCTAAATATGTGGATATATATTTGTATATATATATGACTTTTGTGTTTTTATATAAAACAATCGAACCATCTGTCAAGGGTATGGTATATGTTATAGCATAAAATGCCTTCATATACTTAAATTACCCACTAGACGGTAGATGTCAACGACATCTATTAAGTTCAATACACTGACTGTTGTCTTACTGATGTGTATTACATCCAAGTATTTCACTTTAGAACTTGTCATTCAAGGAAGCGTATCTGACGAGAACTCCTGGTTCGAAACGGCTGTTATACGTTCTAAATATGTAGATGTATATTTGTATATATATGACTTTTGTGTTTTTATATAAAACACTCGAACCATCTGTCAAGAGTATGGTATATGTTATACCATAATATGCCTTCATAAACTTAAATTACTCACTAGACGGTGGATGTCACAGACATCTATTAGGTGCAATGCACTCTTGACAGATGGTTCGAGTGTTTTATATAAAAACACAAAAGTCATATATATACAAATATATATCTACATATTTAGAACGTATAACAGCCGTTTCGAACCAGGAGTTCTCGTCAGATACGCTTCCTTGAATGACAAGTTCTAAAGTGAAATACTTGGATGTAATACACATCAGTAAGACAACAGTCAGTGTATTGAACCTAATAGATGCCGGTGACACTGACTGTTGTCTTACTGATGTGTATTACATCCAAGTATTTCACTTTAGAACTTGTCATTCAAGGAAGCGTATCTGACGAGAACTCCTGGTTCGAAACGGCTGTTATACGTTGAATGATATAGTTCTAAATATGGGGATATGTATCTGTATATATATTTACTTATGTGTTTTTATATAAAACACTCGAACCACCTGTCAAGAGTATGGTATATGTGATAGCATAGTATGCCTTCATATACTTAAATAACTCAATCGACGGTAGATGTCATCGACATCTATTAGGTTCAATACACTGACTGTTGTCTTACTGATGTGTATTACATCCAAGTATTTCACTTTAGAACTTGTCATTCAAGGAGGCGTATCTGACGAGAACTCCTGGTTCGAAACGGCTGTTATACGTTGAATGATATAGTTCTAAATATGTGGATATATATCTGTATATATATATATATATATATATATATATACGTTATTGATTTTTTGTGTTAGAAAATTGTATGTGTTATTAAAAAGTTGACATGATATTATTATGTTTTATGTAAATAACGGATGCTCTTTAAGCATTTTTTGTAAATTCACCCCTACAGGGATGAAAAAGGGCTGTAAAAGTTATGTAGAACAATTTGAATAATATTTCATAGATAACTTTAGTTTTGGGTTATATTTAAGTAATCATCTTTGTTGTTTTCATTCATAATGGTATATGTACAATGAACAGTAATATCTCTATCTGTGATTATACTTTGAAAAAGAAAAAATCCGAATAATTTAGTAATATTGCCGTAAAGATAAAAGTAAATGTACTCACAAATAATTTTAAAACCTTGGTAGCTTATTATTATATTATATTGTCTTTTTTATTATTATAATATTGTATTTTACAAAGTATTTTCTAAGTTCATAAAGTTTGAAAAATGTTTACGGGCTGAAAGTAAGCGATTCATCTAAATTGTTTATTGGCTTCGTGGAAAAAACTGAATAAATCAATTTTCAAAAATTTCCAGATGATGCTTATTATTTTGTTCGTGTATCTTTTATAGGAAAAACTTAATATCTACGTAAAATTCTAATTATAACTGCACAGCTGCGGGCGTGTGTTTACAAAATTTCGTACCTGATAATAGTCAAAATGATTACTTTTACTGCCTGGCTACTTTGTGAATTTGTATATCCCAAAATAAACAAATTAATAATTAGGAATTTCATAGTGAACGTTACTTCTTATCGCAGGTCATTCTTTTCAAGGTAATATTTTATAAAAGTAGATTTGTGTTAATTTTTTCTTTTATGGAATTGATGACGGTTTGTTTGCTCAAAAGAAAATCGGGCCCTTTTACTTCTTTAATTTCATGAATTGAAGAATTAGTGTTTCCAAGGGACTGAGGAAGGGCTCTTTAGCATCACTACCTTCCAGATGGACATTGAAGAAGCTTTGAAAAATGCAGTAAAATGCCAGTCGATGATATTACACTTTTTTAGCTGACGAACCAGTTTTATTAAGAGACCGAGATGATGACAGCTACAGTTTAATATCACTTACGAGATAGTTTGAAGAGTTTGTGTTGGTAGTTAATATGACAAAAAACTGAATACATTATAGGAAATGACGATTTTAGTGATCTCGATACTGGTATGAGCACATCAATAAAACAATGTACCAAATTGAAATACCTTTTTGAAAACACCAAAAATAGTCCAACAATATTGGACAGGGCACTTTCTTCGTTGGAGCGATAGAATATCAAGAAAAACAAAAAAGATGATGTATAACCTACGTGTGGAAGCTGAAAAAGAGAAATAAAGATAGTCTACTAACAGAATATCGCTGGAACACGTAAGAAAAGCCCATATAAGACAGGACATGTAAACGGAACCATCTTACTATGGATCGATCACCTAAAAACTTGGATTTGTATTATCCATGATTACAGTAGGAACTTTTTGTGGCATGATTTACACTTTATTGGGTATCGTTGTTTGAGTGGACTTGAGTCTCCGTAAGCATATTCTGCACTAGTATTAATAATATTAAGTCAGTATTTAATTTCCCCGGTATCAGCCATTGCCTTATTCTTCATCTAGAAAGGCGTCCGATGGAACTAACAACCCAGTTCTGGGAAAAATTTTGAAACTTTTAAATAGGAGAATGCAATAGTCAATAAGACAACTTGGAAGGTGAAGATTGTACAGAAGTACAGCTACCAACATTGATGTCATTGATGAAAAGTATTCCATGTATGATGCTTGTGAAGTAAGATGTCTCTACTTAAGCAACCATCTGTCTTTCAGTATATTTCTTTTAAAAAATATATCCTTTTTTACATACATGATTAACAAAAACTATGTTTATTAGTTAAATAACTTTATTTAGCTCTACTTTGTTTTTTTTACGGTTGATTTTGAAGAAGTCGTTACATGTTGGGCCACTTCATTGGGTATGACCTTTAAAATTTTCTTTTCAGAATGAAAAATGTTTCTGATTACAGTACAGAGTTTAGAAACTGCTCATAACTGTTTGATGATAATTTAATCAAATGTACTTTACTGTATTGGGAAGTTATATTATATTTAAATAAACATATAAAACGTGGCTATTAAAGAAATTTAATTAATAGACGTTGGTGTACTTAATTTACTCTTCTTTTTTCAGCTAATCGGCATAGCCTTGTTATCCATCGGCATTGTTTACAAAGTTAACCTTGAAGAGGTCTACTATGTGATACCTGTTGAATACCACAGGATTACAGTCATACCAGTATTATTAATACCAATAGGAACTACACTTATAGCACTTGCCATATTAGGATGTTACGGAAGCCTCACAGAGCGTGTTCGCTTTGTCTTAGTGGTAAGCACAGTTTTTGTAATGGTCATTATTTCTATAATATGAATTAGGAATCACAATTGTAAACAGGAGCAGCTCAGAAACAATATATTATCTTGTGTTCGAAACTCGTCACCAGTTGCGTTACCTTTAAATGATTGGAATTTTGAAAGCACCTTTATCTGCCGGGGTGGGTGCAATTGTTTACATTTCAGGAGCGCTTAGGTTATGAAGAGTGGACCAAGAGCAAAGTAAGATTACCCAAAATCCAATTCTGGAAACATATCCTCATATATAAATGAGGACAGCTTTAAGAAGGAGTTTGCACATTGTCCCCCTTTACTTGAGGACTTACTCAAGACTGAAACCCCTGTCTTAACCCCAGTTTTGTGACATAATGTTTAGGATAAAGCCCATTTTCACTTCAATGACCATTTAATAAATATAATTGTCAGTTTTGGTCTAGGAAAATCCTTATAGAAGCAACAACGATCCATTTGTGGTTCAAAGATCGTGTGACTTCGATCACTAAGGTGGTTGCTCCTAAAATAAAAGTGAAGTTTACGTGGCGGTGAGTGATATAAATTGTTGTTAGATAGTTTGGGATTTTGAATCCCAGCTTATCCATATGGCCACAGTGTCCATAGACCGTCGAGAAGGACTGTTCTCTGGAAAGATGAGCCAACTCTTATCTGTTTTCTGGGAACATAAACTTGAAAGTTTGTATATTTCAAAAGTCCAAACGTTTCAAGATCTAAATCAGACCTCGTTTTCAATGGTATGAACATAAATTGAACAAAAAAAATAGCAGGATTCACAATGACAAATAGCGTAATCACAATTTGAATTAAACCAGGTCTGATTGTCTTGTATTTGACGTGAGACAATTAAAAAACTGGAGAAGAGTGAGGTCAGAGAAGTCGGAAGCCAGATACGCCTAAACTGCATAGACAGCTCCAGTGATCTACTTTTACAAATTTGTAGGAGAGAATCTCGAATGTTTCTCTTACTGTGTTTAGTTATGTCATTTCATAAGTATCATAGTGATTATTGTTTACATGTGACGGTATAATATTTTCTTTCTATAAACACAAGAATATATTTCTTAGTTTTGTCGACAACGAAATCTCCTATTGGAAAGATATCACCAAAAAAATGACCCATTTTGCTGAAAATTCAGTTGTATGGAATTGTAGTACCAAATAAGTAGAACGCACTTCTTATTGACTCTGAATTAATTAATTTTCTAATGCACTTTCAAACGATATAGATTGACTAGCTAATAACCCGCACAAAAACGAACCCGCACAAACTTATTGGTAGCTTCCAAGGTGCAGAATATTGGGATATCCTGAGAATGTAGGTTTTCATAGCTGATTCAGCTTTTTCCGAAATTCGCCAACGTCAGTTTATCGAATTAGTTTATTTATATATCTGAACCAAAATATAAACAAAGTTTTCCGACGTTTCGCCCACAATTATAAGGGGCTTTTTCAAGGATGAGAAATACAAAAGTTACTTACCTTGCGGTGACTACATTCTTCGTGAGAAAAAGACTAAACTAATATAGTCGCCGTAAGGTAAGTAACATTTGTGTTTCTCATCTTTGAAAGAGCCCCTTATAAGTGTGGGCGAAACGTCGGAAAACTTTGTTTATATTTTGGTTCAGATATAATAAATTAATTCGCATAAAATGACGCGACAAAAATCCTATTGGGATATCTTGTTACTATTTTTTTACTGCCAGAAGCTTTCCATTTTGTATTCAAAAACTCTTCTGACTGTTCGTTTCCAGTAATAAATAATATTTGCATAATGCATAATTAAAACAATGCTTGGGATTTGCTTGAAAAAGACATTTTTCGAATTCATCTGTGCAATAAGGGATAAAAACTCTCCTGACAAATATTTATGAGCATTCTCAAGGTGAAAAAGTGAAAAATTACGTAGTAAAAATTGAATTAAGCTTTGTGCTCAGAAAGAAACGAACATTTACCCACTCACGGACCATTCCAACGATTTGCAGAAAATACAGTATTTAATTTCGTATTTAATTCTTGGCATAAAGCAAGATGAATTCTTTCAAGTGCAGTATATTTTTGGCTAAAGTGGGTAAGTTTATAAATAGTTGTACAAACATTCTCCAGACTTGACAAGTTCAATGTTTTGTAAGATGATCTGTAAAATTTTCGTGTGACTTTTATAATATTAGAATTGAGATGCGATGAATATGTTAATAGATATACCAGAAGTTGTGAAGTATGGATGGATGGATGAGGATTTAGATTATAACGAGTTCATTAAATGGGTCAGGTGAAATATGAAAAAAAGTACAAAAGGTAATTTGAATCAAAATTTGGATTTGGAATTCTGAAACAAAGCTATTAAGTTCATCCCATATTGTTAGTCTATTTTTTATAAAACCTTATTAAGTTTATTAATAATGTGTTTGTTCACCGCGGTTTTCTATGCACTCCCCAAGATATCTTGGCATTGTTTCAATAAGGTGATCTATTTCTTCTAGAGGGATACTATCTCAAGCTAACTGTATTTCCTGTCTTAAAAGCTCCAAAGTCCGTGGTGAACCTTCTACACCTCATATCCCAAACATCTGTGGGGCGAAAGATCGGGGATCTGGGCGGCCATGGCAACAGATTCACATGGGTCTCTTCAAAAAAAAAAAACTCTAGCAACATGAGGTCGAGCATTTTCTTGTTGGAATATGGGATCCATGAGCCGAGTACCTATTTTCTTGAGTTTATTAAATAAAATTATGAGCTGGAGATTTAAAGAATTGCCTATCAACCATTGTCAGCACTAATTAACAATGTTTTTCTTAATAGCACTATCAAATACCCCAGAAAAGGTATAAAGCCCCTCGATATCACTTCGCTCGACTTACAAGCAGCCTTCGATTCTATTCCTCATTCGAGAATTTTAACAGCCTTGGAAAGATTTAAAGTCTACCCTAATATCATAAAATTTATTATGGCTACTCTTCAAGACGCACATACTTACATCCAGATAGGTAATAATGATAACATCAAAATAAAATTAAACATTGGCGTCAAACAAAGGGACTCTTTGAGTCCCTGCCTATTCAATCTTTGCTTTGAGGAGCTACTTGTCCAGCTGCAAAAAGAAAATCCACCTGCAGCCAATTATATCGAATGTAATTGTCTCGGCTATGCTGACGATCTCGTGCTTATTTCTGGGTCCACAAAAGAAACCAATAACCTCTTAAAAACGGCTAATCAATTCTTCAACAAAGCCGGAATATCAATTAACACCGACAAGTATTTTGCCTTTTCTTTTCGCGCTGTGCCAAAGAAAAGGAAACTTTTTATTATAACCAACAGCTTATTTTTTGTCAACGGGAAACCCATTCCACAAGTGGGGATGGACGCCCTAAAATATCTAGGGCTTCGCTATAATCGGATGGGTGCCGAGCTTCAGACCCAAATCTCCCGTATTCCTAGGTACCCTCTCAAACCTTCCCAAAAATTCATAATCCTTAATTCCTATCTTGTCCCGCGATGGATTAGTTCCTTTCAAAATATCTATGTCACAAATAAACGTTTTAAAGAAGCTGACAGACTAATCCGTCGTCTGGTCAAGACTGTCCTTCATCTCCCCTCCTCCACAACTAACCCTTTCTTATATGCACCCAAACAAGGTGGAGGTCTTGGCATTTTCCCCTTCGCGTTAAAAATTCCCGAAATTATGACCAGAATATTGTCAAAAATTATATCCCACATTCCACCTATAGCCAAATCCTTCACTGAACACCACATTGGTAAAATCAAGTCTTTAACCAATCTACATACACCCAGCGATATAACCAATAGTTTAATAAATGACTTAGACAAATCCTGGGCTGGGAATGGTATCAAACAATATGCCTCCCCGAGTGCTTCAAGTTCTTGGATAGCCAACCCTCCCCCACTTTAGTCAGAAAATTGCTATGTTAAAGCTATTCACCTCCGCGGTAACCTATTACCGTCAATGGACCTGGCTTACAAACCTAAAGAACAACAAAACTGCCGAGGGGGATGTAAAAAACGCGAGTCCAATTGCCATATTTTACAAGGATGCTACATTACACACGGCAATCGAATAAAACCACATAACAAGATCGTTAATATCATCGAGGATGTCGCCAAAAAGAGTGGGTGGGAAACTGAAGTCGACCCGAGAATTAGAGCAGACTCTGGGACCCTAAGAATTCCCGACCTTATTATCAACAAAGGCCTAAAAACCATTATTATTGAAGTAGGTGTTTTCTGGGAAGGTCCTCGTTCGCTCGCCGAAAGTTACAGATTGAAAAATGAGTATTATGAAGAACCTGACTTCACGAACAAAATTATGGCTATTAAGAATTTCACTGACGTTAAAGTCTACCCTATTATTATTGGAGCTAGGGGTATTTGGTGTGGCAATAACGATGCTCTTCTCACTATTCTAAATTCCAACACTCTTTCTGTTAAACGTAGACTGAACCATAGCGTCATCGTAGGTTCGTTATCTTGTCATAACTTCTTCAACAAAGCCGTATGGAGATGAATCTTCATCAATCTTTCCCTTTAATTTTCCCTTTATTAATTTACATTGTGTGCTATGCCATTTTCATCTATTTTCTTTCTTTTTAAATAAATGATCCTATTAAAATTTCTTAATTGTCAACTCTGTCACGGTTGTTTTTAAAATTCCTGTTCATTTGTTATCCGCAATGTAAATTCCATAAGGTGATAGATAGGGTTCCAAACGTTCGCTCGCATCGTCTCTCCGCTGTAGCGCGGTTAGGATATTTTTAGTTAGAATGTACTGTAATGTTGACCGCCCAATTGTTTTGTATATTATGTCTTTTGAACTGATATTTCTGTCATTTTAATTTATATTTTTACTGCTTTCATTTACATTTTGACATCATTTTAGATAGATTATTTTGTAATATTATAATTATACTGATTAGGGTTATAGGATTCTCATGTTTGTTTAGATTGGTTTTGACACTTAGGTTAACGACACCCAAGAACAGCTTAGCTGTTCATACAATAAACCCTACAGCCAGGTAATAGGATGGGTGAAATGTCTTTTATATATTTCTGTAAAATCTATACATTTTTTTGAATAAAGAATTTTATTAGGCAGTACATAAGACGACCCGATGCCATTGCATATTTTAATGTTGCCAATTTCTGTATCACTGTTGTCGTTGCCGTCGATGCTCAGCGGTCAGAGACAAATAAATAATTAGTAATAAATAAATAACATTTATTACCAAATTTGACATATCTTACAATGTATGGAATCCGTCAGGTTGCTTGAACGTACATTTGCATCATAATTATCACAGTGATTGCAGGTACATTTACGATAAATATATACACAGGTATTACTGTTTGACACAAGACACTTACTGAATACCGATAACACAATAAAGTTGAGTACATTTACAATACAAAATGAATAATATTAACTACTGACAAAGTATTCATCTAACGAGTACAGTTCTTTCTTTATTAAGAAATTCTTTAATTTTTTTTTAAATATTGACATTAGCAGAGTCTCGAATATCCTGTGGAAGCTCATTAAAGATTTTTATCCATAAATTATCAGATGATCTTTTAGTTATATTTAGTTGGCTTAGAGGCTCTCGCAGACTGTCTCCGCCCCGACTGAAGTGGTCTTGCACCACATTGTTTTTTACATATTTATTTCTGTTTAGAAAAATTAGTAAGATTACCTCAAATATGAATATAGCCGTCATGGTTAATATCTTCAATTGTTTAAATTTAGTTCTACATGAGGTAGTTTGAGAAACACCAAGCAAGGACCTTAAAATGCGTTTTTGTGCTATAAAGACTGATTGCGATGCGATGGATGAACCCCAAAAACATATCCCATACCGGAGACGTGATTCGATATGTGTATAATATAGTTGAATGAGTGCGGAGTTTGTTAAGACTTGTTTTAAACTGCGAACCATAAAGCACAACCCATGCAGCTTAGAGCACAAAGAGTCACAGTGTACCCTTAAACTCATGGTATGGTCTAAATTTAACCCTAAAAATTTAGTGGTTTCATTACGACGAATTATTTCGTTTTCAATTCTAATATTAAGATTTAAATCCTGTTTATTTTGTGGTGTATGAAATCTATGGTACGTAGTTTTACTTTTGTTTAAATATAAATAGTTTTGACTAAACCATTTGAAAACCGATGCTATCCCATTATTGCATCGGTCTTCAAGAAGATTATTGTCTGCAGCAGAAACAATAAATGATGAGTCGTCAGCAAATAACGATGTCGTCCAATCAGGGCTGACCCCTGACAAAATGTCATTGATATAACATATAAAAAGAACAGGGCCCAAGACTGATCCCTGGGGTACCTCCATATTTATATTAACAGAGTCAGATATACAAGACTGCCGCCCTTGTAGCCACCATCAAGCTTGAAAGCCATGATAGTGCTAACCCCCTTACTCCGTAGACATGCTTTTTATTTAGTAGCAGTTCTAAATTAACAATCGAATGCCTTGCTTAGATCACAAAAGATCCCAGCAGGGCATTCGCCTTTTTTCTTATATTCCGTTACTTTTTGATAGAAATTGTCAATTGCATTTTTAGTTGAACGGTTTTTTATTAAGCGATATTGAGAAGTTATCACTATTTTATTTTTTTCTAAGAAATTTTCTAGTCTATTCAAAAAACAGTACTCAAATATTTTTGAGAATACAGGTATAATGGCTATCGGACGATAGCTTTCTGGGCTTTGCTTATTTTTTACAAATAGAAATAATCTTATTGATTTTTAAGATATCAGGAAATTGTTCCTGATTAAAACTCAAATTTACCATAAAAGTGAGGACTCTAGCCAAAGGACCGAAAACTTTCCTAAGGAGGAAGCTTGAAATTTCATCAAGGTGGAATCGGTAATGTTACAGTCCAAAAGATCTTATACGGCGGTATTACAAAACAATATTAAATTTAGACAACTCCTTCTGGGTCTTGCGATTTCTTTGTCAGTGAATATAATAAATTATTATATCTTTTATTGAAAGTCTAAAGAATAACTGAGACCTCGTAGTTGAAGTCTTAATCTTATTATTATGTCAAAAGTTACATAAACAATTGGAAATATTCCAAAATAACTTTCCAATCATTTCGCTACTATCGACTAATTATTTTGGAACATTCACTGTGAATGCAGTCATTATAATTAATAGGAATACATATAAATTAAGGTAATTATATAAATTAGTCATGATTGAATATAATCGGTAGAAGAAAAAATACAACATACCTGGACGATTTTGCTGAAAGATTACACCTTGTTATTGCATTTTTTGATGTATATACATAAAAAAGTTCAATGTCATTGATCGTTAGTTATCAGCTGACATATACATTGCTATTACAAGGTATTGTGGAATCTAGTGACAAGCAGCAACATCAAATTAATTGCTGAATAAATAAAAATCCGCTTGAAATGTGAAGGTTGATTTGTATCTGTAACATTTAGGAAATACTATTTTTCTAAAATGTTTTATCTACATGACATTATCCACGAAATACTGAAAGCACGACATGAAAATATTTGTGATTTTAATTAGGTTAAGTGCGAGGGTGGTATGACACTAAAAAGATTATTCATTTATTCAACACTTTGAGCCCAATTTTTTTTACACTACTCTAAAAAGTTCTTCAGAAAGTAATACCATCCGATTATATAGTGAAACCTTAATAGATTTTCTTCCATTCCAGTTTGTCGGTGTGTTAGTCTCCACTCTTAAAGAAGAAAAATTCTTTATTATATTACTTTCACATAACTTAAACGCTTGAAGCATAGCTCACTAAGATAACCCTCAATAGGCTTGGATAGTTAATTTTGTTTACTGGTCGTGGGATGAAGCGCATCAAATGGCAGCTGATACTCAATGTATGTCCATTTACTCCGAAATTAAGCAATAAATGGAAATCACGCGCCTTAAGCGTTCGCCACACAGAATGCGTTCTAACGCGACGCTCAGGGAACGCGCGTTCTCCTCGACGTTGAATGATATGGTTATGACACACACACAGCGTTATCTGGGAAAAGGATTCAGTACTGCGTGTGTGTTTTTACTGCAAGTAGATATCTGAATAGAAAGCAATGAGTAGTTCGCATGAGGAGGAAGCTGTGCTTTTTCTAGCTTTGAGTTGAGATGGAAGGAAAAGACATTATTGGGTACACCCTATTAATATTCCCCCTCCAAAGCCACTACCTGGCACAACTACTCCCATGCCTTATGTCATCATCGGGGATGACGGCTTCGCACTTCAAACGTACCTAATGAGGCCGTATCCTAAACCTAGAATGACCGATCAAAAAAAGTATATTTGTTTCCTGAATGATATTTGTGGCATATTTTTCAATGTCTAAGAGCTTCTTGTGAAATAACACCACAGTTTAAAGAAAATTGCTGTATATTCCAAACGTTTTGGTTCGTGCAAGCTTCTTATACAAGTCCTCTAAGACTAAAAAGATTGGGAATAAGATATGATATCAAAACAACATTTAAAACAAGAAATACACTAAAATCAATTATATCAAAAACCAAACCAAATAACACAACTCAAAATAGAAAATTTTGCATTTATAAAATCCCTTGTTAATGTAATAAATTTTATATTGGAGAAACCTCTAGACTTGTGAATGTTCGAATAAACGAACACAAGAATTTCATAAAAAAGTGACAATTTGAAAAATTCAAAATTTGTGAACATGCTTGGCACCTTGGCCATAATATACAGTTTCAAAATTCAGTTATATTACACAAAGAACAACACAACATCAAAAGAAAACTAAAATAGTCTGCTTTAATTTTGTTAAATGAAAACGATTGTATCGCTACTACCTCCGTAGAATTCAGTCGTACCTGGTTGCTGATGAATAAGGAAGAAATTGCTAATGGTCATGTCCCTGTGAACAACCCAATATCAGGATAGTTCATAAAGTTTTCCCTAGGTTTTATCTTATGGTTTTAATGGGATCAGTGAATCAACAAAATTCTTTGGTCGCAGTTTTAGCGAATGAACTATCTTATAACAAAGTCGCACCTAGGAGCGCCACATAAAATTCTGAAGATCTCCCTTTCAAATTTTTCCAATTTGAAAGGAACTCTATGATTATATGATCTTTAGAAGTTTCTGTGCTACTCTGTATATTGCAAATAAAATTCTCTTAGTTACGTCAGAAATCAAATAATACACATTGTCAAATATTTTAATTTACATCTTAGAATTGTGCCTTTTTTATCCAAGTTTCTTAACTATTGACAACGGGGTCTGACCTATACCCCGAAACGTTTGGAATATTCAGCAATTTTCTTTAAATTGTGGTGTTATTTCCCAAGAAGTATTTCGACATTGAAAAATATGCACAATTTGGAAGCGTTGTATAAATACTGTTGAAATTGTTGGTTAAGATAGCAGGTGAATAAAAATAACGAATTAATGTGATTTTTGAAGTTTTTACTTTTATTCGGGGTTGGTTGTTGTTAAAAGTAAATAAAGTATTTTTCTAAGTAAATTATTAGAATGTAAAATTGTGTTTTCTGATGTGTTCTATTGTAAAATGAAAAATATTTTTTCTGTGAACAATTATATATTTAGTTAGTCAAATTAATTTTAAATAAATTTAAACTTTCAGTCAGGCTTAGGCGTTTTCAAGTCAGTCTTCTGTCAATCTACTCTCGCAAATAGGTATATTATTCATATTCGTATAGAATTTTGTATATGCATTGAAGAATAGTTTTCGATACTGTAATTCATTCAGAGTTTTATTTAAGATAAAAGTATAACTTGCTGGAAAAAATTCAAAATAAACATATAGAATTATCTAAAATAACATCGCTCCCATATTCTTGAACCATTAGCAATATTCTGACGATTTTCGTATGTGGTAATTTACCTATTTTTTTCACCTTTCAGCAAAGCATCGTATTAGTTTTCATATTTGTAATTCAGATATCTGTCGGCGCCAATGCTTTTTACGAAGTAAGAGACACAGAGGGATTCTCTCACAAGCTGAATTCTACTCTAGATGACGTATTTACAAATTACGAACGACAGGAATACAAGGAAGTTGTGGATTTAATTCAACATAAGGTAAGAAGATCTGACAATGAACGCAACAGGAAAAATGTTTGGTGGCTGTAATTGTTACGTTAACTATATGCTGTGTTTTTGTTACTTTTTGTATAGTTAGTTCTTTTTTAATTTCATTTTAATTTTTTTGTATTTTAATACATTATACAGCAAGAATTTTGTCTTAATTGCATTCAAATGCTAGTTGTATTCATTTCTTACAAATAGTTTGTAAATTCGCTGAGTTTAAAATTCAAATATATTTAATTTAGCATCATAGACATAATAGTCCTTAATATTGTAAATTATTAATTTGCCTTCTTCTATTCCTTTGAGTGGTCTTTTCTCCTGTTCTGGACACATTGATTTCCATATTATGTTTCTCGCAACCAAATTAATCCCGCTATTCTCTTCCAGATCTGGAAGAATTTCTCACCATTGATCTGGAACAGTTCGCCTTCATTGATTTCCAGATTTTGCTTTACCTTTATCCTTGTTAATGTCTTTCCTAGATTGCCACACTTTGCGCTTCACTATCCTTGTTAGTTCAGCTGTTCCATTTCAACTATGAAATAGCCCTCCATCATTGATTTCCAGCGTTTGGATTTCCTTTATCAATATTAATCACACTGTTCCGTTTTGCTTCAACTTGGGCGTATTAATCCATTTAAGGTTTCTTTTCTGTTACGGTTACGGAATGGTTCGAATGTTGGGTAAAACACCAACGTGGGCGATTGTAACGCCAGACAACAACTTATTCCATTCTACTTTTCAGATGGCAAGTTGAAAATGTTTCTCAATAAACGGCAGATACGTCCTACCAGAAACTGAATCTCCTTCGACATGATGGTTACTGGTTTCGCGTGATATCTTCGTAAAGAACCACCAGATAATCTTCGCTAGCTTATTGTAAGGCCATTACTGCTGAGCTCTGAAATCTTATTAACGATTCATTACTTTTTTGATGCCACCGTTGTTGCCAATTGTTTCCTAGGTGTTTGACCACCAGTCGATTTTCGAGGAGTTCTTACAAGGCATTTCGGTATGATAACGTAATGTAAATTATTCTACAGCACCATGACAACGTTGACATGCCACCTTTGTTATACTGATTATGTGAGCATTTTATTTTTTAGGATTTAGGTCTTAAAGCCAGAGAGAGTGACTTTTACCATTTATTAAATAATTTTGGTCTCCTAGAGAATTTATTTCGAAACATTGTCTAACAATGTTATAAATAGTTTCGAATATTCATAAATGTTTACAGTTGGTGTTGTAATTCGTGTAGGCTCTACATTCATTTTTTTATGTAATTCTTATGACCCAATGTTTTAAAGTGTGCAACGCTTTATGGAAGTTCGAAAGCTATTCATATCACTAGATACCACTTTTGCTGACTGTGTAAATTCTTTCGAAGTAACTGTTTTTACCCGACCATTTGAATTTTAACCCACATGAGATAAAATACCTAATTAATAGTACTGGGGTTTTTTTGTCTAAGTTGAAAGTTATATATACAAATTTTTTAGCTGAAGTGTTGTGGGATCAATGGTTCCAGTTTTTGGCAAGAAGTTCCCCGCAGTTGTTATCGAAAGGATTTGGTAGATGCAATTGCAGAGCTTCCCGCTTGTCCGTTACCGGTAGAACAATATTTGTTGGGATGCGTACAAGTTGTTGGAATTTCCACTATGGTTTTTGCTGCTTTGGAAGTGAGTAAAATTTAAATTGTCATTTAAATTACATCAAAATTTTGAGATTTGAAGAGTATTTGCTAAAGTCGATGCATTTTGAGGATAGAAGTGACATGCAGAAAACTAATTTTAGTAAACTATGGTTTACTTGCCGTCTAATTTCCTGCTTGGATTTAGAATATTGCAACGATGTTATTTTCTACACTCTGAGTTCTTGGATTTATTTAACACTCGATGGAACTCACAATAATTTATTTGCACTAATTGTAAATTCACGAAACCATATGTAAGTTATCTAATTTATCTTGAACACCTGTGGTTTACTAGACGACAACCGAATACTCAATGAATCCTTCCGTCGGCTTCCCGTATTTATACATTTCTTCTTAGAAGGTTCTAGATCAAATAGCCATCGAGATATTGATTTCTCGAATTCTCCAGAACTTTAACAGGGTTAGCCGCCGGTCATGCGGCGCCAGACAAACAAACTCTTGGATTCTATATCTTTGCCGATTCCACGAAATATCGGATGAATACCCGTCACAATATAAACGGGGAGAGTAAAGTTGATCTATCTATCTCTGGTACATGTAATTTCGCCAACTTAAAAACAACGCGGGCATCTATTTAAAATACCAAAAAATATATATATATATATATATATATATATATATATATATATATATATATATATGTTTTAGGCGGTTTCCGGGAATTCATCCGCGTAGTTTATAACTGATCCCTGTCGGGATCGATGGTGAAATGACGACGTTTCGGCAGAGTCACATCTGCCCTCTTCAGGTCGGTTCGCATAATTCTCGTAGCCTTCTGTAACTACTAGTTACTCGAATAACTACTAGTTAATCGAATACTAGTATTCGAGTAACTAGAAGCGAAAGCAGAAGGCTACGAGAATTATGCGAACCGACCTGAAGAGGGCAGATGTGACTCTGCCGAAACGTCGTCATTTCACCATCGATCCCGACAGGGATCAGTTATCAACTACGCGGATGAATTCCCGGAAACCGCCTAAAACATTTAGTGCCCGCGAAAACTTAAAAACAAATATATATTTATATATATATATATATATATATATATATACACGTCTATAGATAGATATACGTTTTAAATTATTATTTTAAATATTTTCTTAGTTTTGTCTCGATGCCAGTACAATGATTTTAGCTATCTCGTTTTTTATTTTTGACATATTGTTGTTATTTTAAACTTTTTTGATGTTTCATTGTTCATTTTGTATTTATTTTATTATTTTATTTTAATATTTTGAAATTTTTACTAGGTATTTTACTATTTTTAGATGTTGGGCATTCTTTTATTTTAAACATGTTGGAGGTTGACATTTTCGTCTTTGTTTATTTTAGAATTTGTTGACATTTTTAATATTTTAGGGGTTTTGACATTTTTTAAGCGTTTTCGTTATTGTTGTTCATATTTTTTTGTAGTTTTTTGATACTTTTGGTATTTCAGTTATTTTTTTCATCTTGTTAATTTCTGGATTTTAATACAATATTTTTTAAAAGCGTATATCATCTTTCCCTGGTGAAAAAATAGACCGTGAATTTTCCCAAAAACTTTTTTTTATTGGATGCGCTCCTGTGATATTAACAAGTTGGGCTTCAAGCAGATGTTAAACATTGTTTCAGTTAACTGGCATACCTTTTTTGATTATTCAAAACCTGTACAGTATTTGACAGACTGATTTAGAATTGTATCTAACCTAACCTGAAATATATGACATGTTTATCTAGACGATATTTTAATTTGAAGGTAATCTTGCAAATGTTCAGCAGTACTTAGAAAAGCAACTGCTTAAGTTCCAGAAACCCTGTATGCCAAAGCACTGGAAGGAAGTAAGACTTCCCTGATATCTGTATTCTGGCATGCCGAAAAGATGCCCTAAGAAACTAATGATTATGTAGATCATCTATGGGGCTGCTTATTGTCCATCCAGGATGCCATGCTATGTACAAGTGTGTCAGAAAGAATATCCTGGAAAATACAAAGAGGATCAATATTTTTATAGAACGTACGTGATTTTTCGACAGATTCGATAAGAATGAAATTTGAATGGTCTATTTTCGGGAGCATAAGTACAAATTTTGACGAACTATCGTCCATTAGACTACATTTTGTCGGCCCCTTTCTATGGTACTTTTCAGAGCAATGTAAATGACAAAGAAAATTTATAGCTATGATTGTTTTTAAAATTACTAAAATCAACAGAAAAAACGGTTGCTGAACGCTTTTTCGCTTCTATAGCCTCAAAAGTTATTAATATAATTTATTTATTTCAGTTTTTTGGTGCCATGATGTCATTTTATTTTGTAAATTTCTTAAAGAATCAGTCAAGTAGATTTACTTTCATGAAATCCGTTCCATTTGACAACGAAACACTTTGAAGAAAGACAATCATCAACAGATTTAAGTCAAAGAGGTACTAATTGAAGCTGCCGAGTAAACACAGACGTGACAACAATGTTCTTGTGAAGAATCCACCATGTTCGAAGATTTTCCTGCACCAGATGCCCAAATGATCCGACCTATACAAATGACAACTGTTGAATCTTCCATCATTTCTGTATTTATATAAACATTTTTATTTTTATATTTATTTTATATAGAATAAATGTAATGTTACTGTATGAATAGTGCTACTGATCTGATATTTAAGAAATTTTGATTTACATTTGTATTTTTGTACCATATGACGAAATTAAGATTTTTAATTTATAAATATAGCTATTTTCTAAAAGCTAAATATCTTTATTTCTTTAAGAGAAAAACGCTTCTCAATAAATGTATTTTCCTAGATAAGAATTAAATTACTTTTATGTTTTTTTGGGCAATAACATCACAATCGAAATAAAACGACGTATATTGAAGGAAAAACAAACTTTACAAAGTCTATTCTGACTTCGTTGTCAATTGCTTTATATTTATTGATGTAAATTGCAAAATAAAAATTTGATTTATGACATATATTATACTAGATTTTGTCAATTTAAATGTCATAAATTAAATTTTCATTTTGCGATGTACATCATCTATAGTATTATAAAATTGTAAGTTTGTCTGTTTGTTTGTTTGTTCGGGCATCACATAAGAACTACTTACCTGATTTTGCTGAATCTTTTTTTGTTGGGAAGCCTATAGACTTAAAATCTGGTAGATATTTTATCTCAATAAATTGACATATACGGTAGATATAGCGAAAAAACTTCTACCATGTTGGATTGTACAATTACTTAGTTGGTTCCACCGCAAGCACAAAATATTAGATACTGGCATTAGCTTAGCTTTTATTCAAAATTCCGAATGTGGCAATGCAACATGTTTCGATTTAACAAAAATCACCTGATATAACGAGCATAATTTTACAGAGTGTTCTGTTTATAGGAAAAAAGTTATATTTGGTGTCCTATAAGTAGCTGCATATTTACAATGTGGTTGAAATAAGGGAGAGTGGAATTAGTTATACGGGGTGGTCTAAAAAAGTTATATTGAGTGGGCCATAAACAGTTCCATATACTAAGCGGTTGAAAAACGGTAGAATTTTTATACAGTTTGGATAAAAAATCTTAGAAAAATAGCGTAGTTCATAATAAGTTGCGAAGATAGGATAGTTGAAATATCGGGTGGAGAAGTGTTATGGTTATTTAAAATATGTTATATTGGTTAACCAATAAGCAGTATCCTATATAGGATAGTTGTAATAAATACAAGGTGATTCAGAAACATGCTGAAAATAATTTTTATATACGGTGCCCAATAAGCAGTTGCGATTTTGGTGAAATATATTGGGCATTGATGGATTTATAGTTATACAGGGTGGTACAAAAAATGTTATATTGGGTGGCCAATAAGTAGTTGCATATACAAGGTGGTTGAAATAGCGGGTGGGGTAGAATTATAGTTAAACAGGTTGGATATATTTTTTTGTAGGTCAGAACATGAGCTGTTGCATATATGTAATATGTGATACATGGACCGAAGTAAAATTATAGTTCATACAGTGTTATTTAAACAATGCGAGAAAACGTTGCATATAAGGGGTGGTTGAAATACAGGGTTGAGACAAATTATACTTTCAAGGGTGGTTCAAAAATAGTTATATAGCGTAGTCCATAAGCAGTTGCATATATAAGATAGTGAGTGGACCAGAGTTATAGTTTAGCGATTAAAAAATGTTATATTTGGTGGCCCCTAAGCAGATGCACAATAGGGTGGTTGAAATATTTTGTAGAGTAGAATTATGGTTATACGGGGTGGTTCAAAAATAAGTTGTATAATTTGACAAAATGGCAGCAGTGTATACAGGATGGTTTTAATATAGATGGAAGTAGACTTAGTTATACAGAGCGGTTAAAAAAAAGTTAAATAAAATTGTTATATAGGGTGGCCAATAAGCAGTTGGAGTTTGGGTGAGTGTTTAAATAAAAGTTTGGTGTTAAGGTGCAAAAGTGTGTTTTTTAATTTCTGACACACCAAGAGTATTTCCATCAGGGTGGATCTAAATAAGTTACAAAATAATTGTTATATAGGGTATACCATGAACAGTTGTATTTTACTATATGGAATATCTGAAATATGGTGAGAAGCAAGATTATAGTATTAGAGTGTGTTTAACACTTTTGTTAAAACGAGCTGCATATAAAGGGTGATTAAAATATACGGTAAAGAGAAATTGTACTTTAGGTGATTGAAAAAATATCAGAAATAATGATTATACAGCGTAGACCATAAGAACTTGCATAGCTGAAATATAAGGTAGAGAAGAGTCATAGTCAGGTGTTCAAAAAGTTATATTGGGTGAGAAATAAACAGCAGTGTACACACGATGGTTGCAATATAGGGTGAAGTCGGGTTACAGTTATTCAAGGTGATTAAAAAATGTCGAATAAAATTGTTATATAGGGTCGCCCATAAGTACTTGGAGTTTGGGATTGGTGGATTTGTAGTTAAGTAGAGTGGTTTAAACATGTTAGAAAATTTTTTATTTAGGATAATCCATATGTTTCATAAGTTATTTCTTTTTGCGAAAGCTTGAACATTCCGTACGCGGGTGAAACCGTGGGTAACGGCTAGTTAAATATAAAGCCATTGACAACGAAGTCAGGATAGACTTCGAAACGTTTGGTTTTCCTTCAACATACGTCGTTTTATTTCGATTGTGGTGTTATTGCCCAAGAAAACATAAAAGTAATCAAGAATATGCCATAAACAACGTTTAGAAGAAAATAAGATAATTAAAATGATCAAGGCAACGCAGTATTGCATTTAACTTTACAGATCCTTCTATTTATGCAGTGGCCCTACTTCTAAAATTGGTGTTTTGGCTTTGAGGGGAGGTCGCCAAGTTTTTGGTCTAGAGGTGACAAATCAGCAATTTTCTGGTAACATAGAAAGAACTGTGCATTTAATACACTTGGTACTAATTACAATAAACAATTATAGGTTTTATTTTGCATATAACGAAGCGCCAGTGAACTGTAAGAGAGGTCTGACCTTGCCTGGTTTCTAGCCTAGACACAGCACAGGCACAGCCTACGCTTAGGTGTGGAAGTGTCTGTAATACATCATTCCAAGCATACGGTCCATCCAGTAAATGACAAATGTTTATGTAAACTTCTGAAAGGTCTTATATTAGCGAGAGTCAAGTTGACGAATGTGTTAATTTTTTATGTACTTGACATAGGATCTTTGTGATTTATTTGCTAACTTTTTATACATGATGAATACCTGAATTGTTTACTTTGTCTTCCTTATATATATTTTTATTAACAAATCTGAGTTTTTCTCAAAAGGTTTAGAAGTTTTCTATCTTGAAAGCCTTTAAGTTATTGATCAAAAACCACTTGACGTGTATCTCCTATTTTATTAAAGCTCTACTCACAACATTTTATGAAGTGTGCTTTTGCATTTTTTTAAATTTATTTATTTACTTTATTGATTTAATTAAAAATTATGCAATGATTTTTCTAATAATCTAAATATATTCTTCCCATTGTGTATTAACTGTCTCTACCTATTTAGTATTAGCAACAAAAGTATTTTTCAAGATTGCTATTCATTTTCTTATGCACATCGATAGTTTTAAAACCCTTCACTGCTTGAAAATGTAACAAAGAAACACAAATCAGTTCTCTCCATTTTCAATAATGGAACCTAAAAATTGAACATTGAAAACATTAATCGAAAGTAACGAATCTTTTAATATTCTATTGAAATTATTATTATATTTAACTTAAAAATCTAGAATTAAATATTGTAGGCAAAAAAGATTGTACAAAAAACATTGCATGTCTATTTGGTGCCAGTAATTCCTAAACATTTTTTTTGTACCATCAAATAGACAGATTTTTAAGTTATCTCCCCATAAAAATAAAATCATTTATAAAAGTCTGTCAGATTGAGGCGCTAGAGAAAGACATAACAAATTAAAAAAATAATATGTGGTATTAGCATTACTGGGTACAAATCAATGTGTTTTTACTAAGTAATTAAAAATATTAATGCCGATTATTACAACTTATTAATTTATAACACAAAACAACTGAAGTTTACTGTCAAACTAAACTCTTCTGTCTGAGAATACGTCGTTATATATGATTTCGAAGTTCTAGAATTTTCGAGTAAATTCTTATACATTCTATATCAGAAATCTAGAAATGTCATGACTTTTTGCTAACTGCTGAGATATTGATATTGAAAATGATATTAAAGTGATGGCAACTAAAATTGTCATCAAGTGTTTTAGTAATGTTGGATTTCTTACCCTTGTAACTATTGTCAATAAACTTTTAATAACTGAAATCTCCTAGAATAAGGAATCTATCAGTCTTTAGTAGTTTCCATAGAGCAATTTTCACGCAAATTATTGAATGTAGACCGTTAAAGGTAAATAAGAAATACACGAAATAAAAACATAATGAGCATTTACAAATTAGCAAATAACTTTGTGGTAACATAAAGTCATATTTTTATGTAGACTATTTCAGTTATAATCCTATGGTCGCTAGCTGTATAATATGAAAACGTTTTTTGTACGTTAAATTACGGAATTATACTGAATAAAGTATTCTGGTATTACCAATGAACAAAAGCGTTCATATCTAGCAGTTCTAATAGTATTTATTGTTAAGCGTTGTTAATGAAACATACGAATTACCTATTGCATAGTTGAATTCGTGTTTTTAATTCCATTTTAATGTTAGTCTAACCGCATTACAATGGAATATCGGATGATATTAGAATAATATAAATATATTATAACGACGTTAAAACATTATGTATATTTGTGTACAGTAGTTGGAATTGTTGTATGTGTCAACGGTAATGAAAGATATACGGGGTTTAAACAAATAACCAAGCAAAATGAATTGGGGAGGGGTTGATACATTTAGCCCATGTGTGTCAACACTGATATACGGGGTTGAAACAAACAACCAAACAAAATGTGATATGGATAGTTTATTACATTTCGTTTATGTATCAATTTAAAAATATTTTATTTATTAACCGGCTTCCAAAAAGGAGGAGGTTATCAATTCGTCCCATTTTTTTTGTATGTATGTTACCTGATTTCTTCTCCTGCTAAAGTGAAAATAATTTGGAAAGTACATTGAGAAGTTGTACTTCCCAACTTCGCTGTTCAAATTGGCACAGACTTCAGAAAAAGTGTCACGAAAAATTATTTTTTATGCATTTTAGTTAAGTTTTCTTTAAGTCAGTTTTTGTTTTTTTTATATTGTATTTATTAACAGACTTCCAAAAAGGAGGAGGTTATCAATTCGTCGCGTATTTTTTTTACTTCTTTTTGTATGTATGTTACCTGATTTCTTCTCCTGTGGTGAACCGTTTTGAATGAATATGGTCATGTTTAATAGAGTATATATCCGGATTGGTGAAACTTCAAATTTTGGAAAGTGGTAAAGTGATGAAATTTGTGAATGAACACATGCGTGCATGGAAATTGACCAATATCACTAACATATTGGTCGATTTTTCGAAAACTCCTTATGGATGTGTATAGTTTTTTAATGTTTAATCTATTACGGAAGATTCCTAGGTGATCTCATATACTTTTCTGCGACGTGCAACTTGCAGTTTTGCAGAAAATCGCCGAAAATTCCTAAATTCTTATCAACAATTTCATCGAAATGACATTACGGACATTTCCTCATAAATATTTTAATTCCAGCGTAATAGTGCGGGAATTCTAGGCACTGGAAGTTTTAATTGCGAATTTGAAAATTTTCTATGTACCTACATCTCAAGCATATAGGTAGTAAAGCATAGTATTTTCGGCTCCTTAAATCAATGAGTATCAAGCTCGTTTTGTTTGTATACCAGGCAAATACCTATTTAAATGAAAATTGTTCCATTTTGCGAAGACGGTGCTTTTAGTTGTCACATTCTCTCGGCCTAATAGAAAACTCAGTGACAACGCATGTCAAACTCTAAACTGCTATTTGGTGCGTTTATACACATGGTGTTTAGTTATAGCAAATAAAATCACAAAGTAAAGTGATAAAAGGAGTTGTATTTATATGATGATTGAAATATAGTACGAAGTAGAATGATAGTGGTCCATAGGCAGCCGTATATACAGGATGGTTGGAATATAGGGTGGAGTGGACGTGTGGTGATATAAAATTGTTGGAAAAAATGTGAAATCAAAATTTTATACTTTGTGATTAAAAAATTATTTATTTTATAGCCCATAAGAACTTGCGTAAAGTGTGGAGAGGAATTAATGTTACACAGGGCCATAATATAAAATGTTAAAAATGAAATAATTTATGGGGTAGCCCACAAGGAGTAATATACTATGGTTAAAATATAGGACGGATTTGACTCCGTAAATATGGGATGGATTCTACTCCGTCCTATAGTTTACAAAAGGCAGCTAACAAATTTAAGCTTGTCCGTGGGCAGTCGTTTGTACAGGATGGTTGGTAACTAAGGTGGAGTGGAATTATCTATAGTTATACAGAGTTGTCAAAAAAGTTGATAAAAGGTTACATGGCGTGGTTCATAAGGCATAAATATATTTTGGGCTTATTAAGTCAACGCGTACTAGTACATTTACCTGTGAATTTAAATGACAATGTATCATTGTGTACTGTTGGGGCTTTCGATGTTACCTGGTCCTGTCTATTAAGTTTATACATACTAAATAAAAAATAAAGAATGAAAACTACTTGAGTTCAAAAAAACTAAAAAGTTGAAAATAAAACATTTAAAAAAATATATAACCGACTTCCACCTGTAAATAAAAAACTAAAAATAATTATAAATAACACATTCAATGTTGTTTGGTACTACCCAGGAAGTAAAAAATGTAAAAATTGAAAGGTGCTCAATCTGTACAAATTAATTACCTACCAATATAGCATATTTTTGAAGTCGGTGCCAAGCAACAATCAAGTAGTATATAAGTACGCAATGAAGGATTTTAGATTTGATTGGTACCGACTTCAAAAATATACTAGATTGGTAAGTAATTAATTTGTACAGATTGAGCACCTTTTAATGTTTGCATTTTTTACTTCCTGGGTAGGTACCTAACATCATTGAATATGTTATTTATTTGCTAGAGTTGTATTTTGTTTTAATTATTTTTAACTTTTTAGTTGTAGGTAGAAGTCGGTTATATATATTTTTTAAATGTTTTATGTAAACTTGTCAGTTTCACTAGTAATTAGAGCAAAAAAATCTATTGCGGGAGGTGAAATTTAACAGCAGGCCACCAATATCGTTTTTTGGAGATTGGTGCGTGATGATAATAAGAATAGGCATGTTTTATTTTTTTCCTTATAACGTAACAACTGTTGATTATATCACAAAATTTCCAAAGTATATTTTGCAGATAACAGAAAAACCTACAGAATATTACACATACAATATAGATAAGTATGGTAGTGAAATGCAAAAATGGCATTTGTTTCGAGATTTTACAACCGACACCACACTTTCTTGATTTTGAAATAGCTGTAGTTAGTTTTATCTGTAAGAAACAAGGACAGTATATTAAGAGTCACACCCAAAAGAAGATGTTTAAATTACATCTTGTTTTGGTAAAACATATATGCTATAGTAAATGATTAAAGTTTGATAATGTTTAGTAAATGTTTATTCATTTAAACTTTTTTTACCAATTAATATTTGTAGTAGATTTTTTTGTGAAGTTGAAAGAAGTTGAATTGTTGGTTTATGTGAGGCTAACCGTACAAATAGAAATGCAACTACTGTTATGAGATGATGTCAAGCCATCAAAATCAAAATCGGAGAAGAGTAGGCACTGGACGTCGAAGGAGCACAAATGTAGTTCAAGATCGATCTCTAAGACTTATAGTGTTTAGAGACCGATTTTCAACAACTCAAAATATGGCTGATGAGTTTAATTTTCTTGTAGATTTGTAGTTTTCTGTCTCGGATATTTAAGACAAATCACTAATATAAAACTTAAATTTCCATACTAAAATCGTTGCAATTTTCTCTTATGTTGATTGTCATTTTTGAGATTCCGTAGGACTCAAGGAAACTATTACATGATCACTGGTGTCTGTCCGTCCATTTGTCAAAGCTGGCCTTTTCCGACTCTGCTTAGAGGGACGTTTAGGGGTTTAGGTGTAACCCGCTCTCATTAGCAATAAAACTTAATAATTCTAAAATATGCAAAACTTAAAATTAAAAAGTTTGACAATAATAAGTGAGGAAACTAAGAGAATTTGCTGGTTTTTGATGCACACAAGACAATTCTAAACATCATACAAAAATAACAAAAGTACGCGATACTTAATAAGGTTTTCCCAGGTCACCCATTAAAACTTTAAAAGTAAATGTCACTGAAACTCCAATTTGAAAAGAGCTTAGGTAATTACATGTGAAGGATTAAGCAGCAGAAAAGTATGTGACAAAGTCACAAATATGTATCCTAATGCAGCAATAATATGCGCCTAAACTCACCAAATTTGATGTTAAATAGACAGACATAAATGGACAGCATATTATCGCAGACAGTGAGTATATATGTAAGTGGTTAGGAGAACACGGCAATCTGGTAAGTGTTTGAACGGTTACCGATGTTTAAGGTCTTTTGGACAACATCATTAACGACTCCATCGTGGGCTACCTCTGATCACTGAGCATTGACGACAACGACTACCGTGGTGTAGAGAACGACAACATTGGAATGTGGAATGGCATTAGGTCGTTTTCTCTGATGAATCTCGATTCTGCTTGGCTTAACAGGATGGTCGAAGAAGGGTTAGACGACGTCGAGGAGAAAGACGTCAACTTCAATGTGATGGTGAGCGACGTGTACACCGAACAGTAGCTTATGGTATGGGATGCTATTGCACATGGAAGTCTTTGCTCGAGGCAACATGCCAGCGCAACGTTATCTTCAGCGCTATCAACAAGATAATGAGGCGGACTTCAAGTTGCTCGAGACTTTTTTGAAGACACCCATATGAATCTGTTGCTATCGCCGCCTAGATTGCTCGAACGTTCGCCCATTAAACATTTTTGGGATATTATGAGTAGGACCCACAAATTGAAGCACATGAAATAAAGGTCGCTTGGGATAGTATTCCTCAAAAAGAGATAGAGAACTTTATTGAATCAAAGCCAAGACGTGTTGGGGAGTGTATAGATAACCGTGGTGGGCAAATATATTATTAACAAACTTAATAAAAAAAAATAATTTCTTGGTATATTTGATCCAATTTCAATCAGTTACACCTCTATGTTTTATCAAAACAATATTAAATTTAGATCTCCTTCGAAGTGTTGAGCTTTCTTTGTCAGTGAGTATATATTTGGTATAAGATTTTTAGCTATAAAAATTGCAAATTTTTAGAAAAATAAATAGAGCTTAAAAAAACAACGTTTCTACTGGCACATTCACCCAAACGGAATATGTTATCTCACGGCTTTTAAAACCGAAGATAATGTAGGCATCAGATTAAAAACATTACGATGGTAACAGGAAAGGCTTTAAAAAAAATCGCGAAGCTACCTGGAAAAGCTGAAAATCGTGCATCTAAGCATACTTGGTGCTAAACGTGATAAGACGGAACAAGACGAAATCAAAAGCATGACAACAACTACTTGAAATTTATAATCTTCTGAATCAGCTAGTGTTAATTAACTATCTATTCATTGAACGCAAGACAAAATATTGTTTATAGTAGAGAACCTTCATCAGTTGCGCCCCCTCAACTAATTAAAATCTGGAATAGTTATTTATGTATTTTGCACATATAGTGTTAAATAAAAAATCGGCAATAGTTCAATCATTTCAGGCCTGATCAATTTTCTGTTTCTCTCTAATTACATAGTTTAGAATTGAACCTACCAGCAAATGGGCTAATAATACAATTTAGGGTAAAAAATCACAGTTTATTACATTTCGATAAATACGTAGGCAATCATATATTCGACTTTCTCATATAAATCTACTGAACAACCTTATGAACAACCTTATAATAAATTTCCTGGATATATTTCTTATATAAGAAAATCTTTACATAAATAAAGTACTTTTTAACAACTTTAATATGAATTTCATCTGGTTAGACTTCTGTACTTTCCACAGCTTTTTCCGGAAATACGACTGGATTGATGTTTGTGTTGCAGGTAATTTCTATGACCCCAGATTTCACAGTATTGTAGTCGGCCATTTCTCTGTAAAAGTAGACCATGCGCCAAAGACCGTACCAAAGGAAGACTGCAAAAAATCTTTGATTAGAATTTTATCGATATATTTTTTTATTTGTTAAATTCCATATGATCAAAAACGAATTTGTTATCCCATTAATTTCCAAGAGTAGAAAATAAAACAAATTATTTGCATTTTATAACTAACCATATTCTAAAGGCCGTAGTCATAATGTTTTTCTGGGGCTTGATTTTTTTTATGGTTCATGGAATTGATTAGGACTGCATAATATATATTTTTGTTCATGTATTTCCAGCACATATAAAATGTATAAATATATTTTTATAAATAATATTGAATCTTCAGACCTAAAATACTAAAATTTCTAGGGGGGTGGGGCTGCTTGAACCACCAGGACCTCTTACTGGCTACGCCCTTGCATATACTCAAATCAAGTTAAAAAATTCTAGTTTATAGTTTTTACAACAAAAGTTGTTCACTAAGAACGAGGGGTTTTCAAATAACAAAATTATTATGGAGAGTGAGATACAAACTAAAATTTGTTTTTTGTTTTATTTATGCGTTTCAAAATTTTGTTTGTCCGTCGTTTCTTTCTCTTTGAATAATTAAACAATTTTTTATAAATAAGTAATTCCCCGTGCTAAGAATTTTTATTTTTTATCCTTCAAATAAATTTTGGCTCATTACTATTTGGTCTTTCATTATTGACCATTGTTTGAGCATAAATATTGTTTATTTACTAATTATTTCATATTTTTAATTTTTGAAAACGCCAACCCCACAGCGCATACCGTTCTTATGTAGCTTTAACCTTAACCTCTACAATATTTATGTTTCAGAATTGTAAATGGTAGTTCTCTCTCTCTGGTTTTGAAGGAATGTCTATCTCACAGTGGCGGATGCAGGATTTTTTTTTGGGGGGGGGGGGCGGGTTGACACGGCTGATAGTAGGTTTTAGCAAAATAAACGCCAAAAAACTATACAACAGAGATGAGTGCGAAGGGATGGAGAGTGGAGGCCCTTAGCCCCTCCCCTTTGTTCCGCCAGTTCTACTTCCTCAATTTGTCGCATTAAAACGTCGCTTTGAAGGTCATTTGCCAAAGTAGTTTATGTTTTTTCGAGAGTGTTACTGCTACGTAAAACATAGACAATGTTTTGATTGCCATATTGTCTATTTTCAAGAATTTACGAAGATACTGTTATTCAGAAGAGCCCATCACCACTTTATCTCTTTCACGTTGATTCTGTAGTTATAAAGTTTGTTATATAGATCTCCACTGTTAGTGTGAACACCATTTTGTACTAGTTCATCATACTGAAAGGCCCCCTCAAACATACTGTTCGAAATTATACTGGTGGTAAGGCTCTAGGAAACAGTTGGAAACAAAGGCAGGACGTAAAAGTGTGCCCCCTGTACGAGGACTAAAAAACACATCCTCATAGACCTTCGTGAAATACATTGCTATCAAAAAAGTCCCAAGTTGCTAATAAGAAGCTGTCATTCCGAAGATTTGTTAGGCAAATCACCCTGGATTACTGGATTTCAATAGAGATTTAAGATTTCCGGAACAGTGTGAAGTGCTTCAATATGCGGATTCCATTCAAGGATTCAAGCTAGAGCTGTAATGTTAATACCGAGGACCTGTATTGATTACACTATGAACAAAAATAATAATAACGGAGACTGTTAGGTTGTTCCATTGTTTTCTAAGATGGTAATTTTAACTGAGAAAAGTGATTTATGCTACACGTACTGTAAAACAAATCGAGAGTTCAAAGAAGGTCTCGTCTTGAATTTTAAGTGTAGCACCTCAACTATCTTTTATTTAATAACGCCGTTTCAGAGAATTGCATGTGTACTCCTGAATTTTATGGCATTGTCCTAAACTCGCTCTACTAAAGCTTTGGATTATACGCCAATTAACGTTTGTTTTGTCTTATTGGTTCTTCCTGCGCAGCTACGAGAATTCAATTCACGTTTACATCGCAATTACAACTAACCAGTCTCTAATTCATCTCCTTTAACCTTCAACTTTCTGTTGGTTTATCCTACAACAGTTTTGTCACAGGCTGGTTTCACAACATTGCCGACTTTTCTATACCTCAGAAAATAGCCCCAATATTGTGTTTATGTATAATATCGCAATATTATGAGTGGTACTCCTGATACATGATAAGATAAGATTTGCTTTTTGGTGTGACATGTTCCTCCAAGATGGTTATCATTTAGAGAGTCTTGGGAAGTGGTCAGATTAAGAGTCTTAGACCTAGACTCTGAGACATTTCATAAGTACTTAAGAGAGGCATTCTCCCTTTCGTATGTACATTTGAACGTCGTTAACACCTATTGGCGGGTATTTTTAAATTAAGGAACAGTCTAGGATTTGAAAGAACATTATTTAAAATTACCTGCGGTCATAGTTATATAGACAACCCGACAGGAAAGTATTATTAACCATTTATTAAAACTGCATTTCATTAAAAAGACAGACGTAGTTCTCATCTGGTGACAAGTAATATTTACTAAATCAGTTTGAAAGAAGTATGAAAAATTGTTTTACTTACTGCATAAATTTAACAGCAATCCCATTAACACGGAATCGTACACGAACTCATTGATGATTGCAAATGTCGTGATGATGATCAAGTTTGACAGCTCCAAAATAATGTACAAAAATAGGTACTTTTCGTTTCCCTGAAATATATATATTTTATATATTTGCATATACATACATATATATATATATATATATATATATATATATATATATATATATAGAATAAAGCATATAGAATTTCATAATTTTTATCAGCTGTAGTTCAGACCACCACGAAGGTGAGCGGTTACCTGTAACTAAAAAAATAAGACTGAAGGATTCAACCTTCTCATAAATTCAAATAGGTAGTTATAATTTTTGACATATAAAAATAAATCCCTATAAAAATATTAAAATTATATCAAATAATAAATTAATATTAAATGTAATATTTTAATATTTTTTAACAATAGTTGATGTCTGCATTTTTCAGAAATATTTTGTTATATGGGTCTTAACATTTTAATAATCTTAGAGTCAGAAATAAAACGAAATAGAATCTTTATCTGACATTTCATAGTTAACAATTTCACCTCGTAAGCAGAAAATACAAGCAGCAAATAACTAAAAAGTTGTTATTAAGGTGATATACTATTACATTACAAATAACTACAAAATATTATTAAATAAACCTTAAACCACATATCTTAAGTTTCAATATAATTTTACTAATTTAAATAACACACACATTGTAAACAATGACTATTTCTGTTTTGTATGAAAAACATTTGTTAAAAACTTTTTTCAGTGAATGAAGCTGAAATCTGAAATTATGAAATGTCAAAATTTAAAAAAAGTCGCTAAAAATAGAAAGAATCGGGAACTGAAAGTCTACTAACTTAAATTAATAAAATATTGTTAGAAATAAATTAACTTGCATCATAATTCTTATTTTATGTCAACTAACCATAGTAGCAGGAATGGGGACACTTGAGTGTGGGAAAATTCTCAAGGTCACGTCCCCCACTTGAGAACCAAGATGACACCGCCCAGGCTCATCCGCACGTGCCATCGCCTGGGGTCCATGACCTCGGATAGTAAGGGTGTTGACACGGACGATGGCACGGAACAATGGTATGGGGCGTTAACGTATGGCATAGAACGATGGCAGGAAACGATGGTATGTGACGTTGAGTTATGGCATAGAACGATGGCAGGGAAGGTTGGTATGGGGCGTTGACGTATGGCATAGAACGATGGCACGGAACATTGACAGCTGACAGGTAGACCATAGAGTTGGGTCAGTGGTATGGTATGTCACGGTTGACAGCTGACGTTCTACAGGCGGGCTGTGAAGTAGTAGATAAGCAGTAGCCATGTGCCCCCTTGAAGAGCTCTCATTGGTCAATAGTCACGTGATCTGTTCAACCGCGCCAAGTTTCAAGGATATACGAAAGGATTTATATTGTTATATTACAAAAAACCGTCGCAATCACGGGGAATCTAACCCCGGCCGTCTGTTTCCTATGTAAGCACTTAGCATATGTACCATTATTAAAATTCTGAAAATATGGCAATATAGGCAAGCCGATAGGTTCTATTTGACTAAAATATTTACAGAACTGTGGCAATGCCGGTTATACCGGAAGTAGACCACAACTTTCTTATATCAAATAGAGCACCCTGTATGTTATTGAATATGCTACCTTAAATTATAGATACATTTTGTTAACCACGTGTTAATCGAAAATTTTCAACAACCATCTGTTTTAAACGGTTTTTATTGAAACACTCAGGCCAGCAAATATCGCTGACAAAATCACTCCTTTTTCTACAAGATGCTCTTAATAAAATAGTGAAAATAATATTCACAATATGATTAAAACTCAAAATTTTCAAATGGAAACTCCCAATTTTTTTGTCAGGATCTTATTCAGCACTAAAAATGAAGGTAACCGTATTACGTTCCTTAATGAACATTCGATTAAATTTCCGCCCATTAAAATATGATATGTAATTTGCTTCAAAAAATCAAGATGGCCGTGACCGGTAGAAAAATAACTGGCGGCTACGAACAGTGCACGCATAAATTACTCTAACAAAGATTACTTCATTATGGGTATGATTAATGGAGAGAGCAATAAAGTTTGTCACGAACATTTGAGACATTTGCTGCTAGATATCCGGAGAAGCAGAGTCCATCAGAGATAATAATTGAACGAATAATAGATAATTTTAAGAAATTCGGATTAGAGAGTTAGCAGTATAAAGTTCAAATTATTTGAATATTTTACTAGATTTTGAAGTCATGTATCTGGAAAATTTACCATTTGCCAATTATCGGCAATCAGCATGAAGTTTCTGCCTGTCTAATTTCCGTCATTTTTCACTTTGTTTTGTACAAAGTCTAGTTTTGAAGAAACAATATGAAGGTCAGTTCAAAACTGAAACACCCACAAAAAATATGGACCTAGTTAAACCTCTAAAATAGCTGATAGGAAGATGGCACTCGGTTAAGGCTGTTGTGAGTTGCCAACTAATGAATTACGGTGAAATATTATGTTTTCAATTTTTCATACAACCCTTGTTAAGTTATTCATCTAAAACGTTCCATATCAAAGATAAATCACCAATTCACTTGGAATGTGGTTTTGTGTGTATAGATTCACATGACTACTTAGTGAACAACTATTTAGATGAGGTTTTCTTTGACTAATGGATTGCACACAACGGTCCTTTTCTAAGGCCACCTCGTTCACCTGATTTGTCCGTTCTAGATTATTTTGTATTGGGTGCAATAAAAAATAAATTTTATGGTAGTCCTTTAATGACCAAAGAATATTGTATAAAACGAGTGAGAAAGGCATTCAAAAATTTAGAGTCTTAAACAATCAGAAATGCTACTTATCGAGAACTGCTTAGAAGATGCGAAAAGTACTTTGAACATTTCACTAAAATAAAGTTGCTTAAAATGTCCCTATACGGCAGGTTTACTTATTGTCTGTTATTTTGCATTTGTTGTTTTTCTAACAACGCAACATTTAATAATTTTAGATATTTTATAATTATTGTTAGTTTGACTGATCCGAAATTCTCTAGGTGGTATTATTCTGTTAAATGTTTTCCGTAATGTTTCTTCTTCTTCTGTTTCTTTGTTACTTTATTTTACTCGGTATAAATAATAAATATTTTGAAATAATTTTCGTTTGAATAATTACTCCTATTATACTTTGTGAAAGCAAAATTGTCAATTTTGAAAGACTGAGTGACATTTCGTAGCCGCCAGTTATTTTTCTAGCGGCCACGGCTAACTTGATTTTTCCAAGCAAAGTCGACAACATATTTTAATGGGTGGAAAACAGTTTTTCGTAATTTAATCAAAAGTTATGAGGTTTGTATATAGGGAACTTAATACAAAGTTACTTTAATTTTTAGTGTTGAATGAGATCCCGACAACAAAATTGGGAGTTTCCTTTTGAAAATTTTGAGTTTTAAGCATATTCTGAATCTCATCTTGTAGAAAAAGGGTGATTTTTCCTACGCTGTTTGCTGGGTTGAGTCTTCCAATAAGGTATGCCAAAAAACTGTTTTAAACAGATGGTTGTTCAGCGAAAATTGTCGATTACCCACAGAACTGCATTTATCATTTTTGAGAATGGTTAAATTTAGAGATAACTTGTGGTTAATACAATGTGTCTAGAATTTAAGTAGCATCCAAAAATCCAATAACATACAGGGTGTTCTATTTGGTATAAGAAAGTTGTTGTCTACTTCCGGCATAACCCAAAGTGCTACAGTTCTGAAAATATTTTGCCAAATTTTCCCAATTTTAATATCTATATTTTTTGAGTTACAGGTAACCACCCACCTTCGTGGAACACCCTGTATATAGTTTTTAACAGACAGTATTAGAAAAAAAGCAGCGGGTTTTGATAAAAATAACATACCTTTATTAGCGCCGTAATCATCAGTAATCCTATGCCTAAATTCAAAACTCCCATTATGACTGTCAGTATGAGATATAGTTCATCCGCTGGGGTTTGCTTTTCGTTCAGCTTCACGCTGGCAGCTATCATTGCCACTATGGCAAACATCTGAAATTAGTAAAATAGAAATATTTTTTAATCGACTTATGTGAGTTCAGCAATTAAGCGATTACTAGAAAATATCTCCACTAATTTGGATACTTTAAGCTGTATGCTATTAGGAGGATACTGAAGTGGTTCCATAAATTTTTCAACAGCTATCTCTGATTACTTTTATGTTTTTTTTTTGGGAATAACACCACAATAGAAATAAAACTACGTATATTGCAGGAATACCAAACGTTTCAAAGTCTATTCTGACTTCGTTGTCAATGGCTTTATATTTAAAAAATATTTATTTCTATTGTGTTATTCCCCAAAAAAACATAAAAGTAATCAAGAATATGCCACAAACAACGTTTAGAAGACAGCTATCTCTGATATCATTGTTCAGAAAATCGGAAAAACATTTTGTATTACAATGAACTTTTGCGAAGGCGAGAATATTAAACGAAAGAAATTGTCGAAATCTGGGATGAAATTAATTGAAAATATATTTAAAGTAAAATTGGTTAATAATTAACATTTATTTTAAGATGGAAGTTTGTTTCCACTTAATTTGGAATAAAATGGAAAACCATCATATTGAAGATTTTGTAAGTAAAGATAATATCGATAAGATCTGTATGGACAAAGATCTTGGATAAAATCCGTTATAAAAAACATTTGATCACATATTTGCTATGAATATCAGAACAGATTACATTAAATAACTATATTAAATATTTGATCAAATATTTTCTATTCAAAATGAGGAATTTATCTATTTTTATGCTTGTTTGTGCTACTGTGGTGTGTTTTTGTGGCTACAGTTTCAGTCATTTTAAAACGAAAAAGTAATGGGCGCCTAGAAAGGTATAGTTTATCAGTAGTGGGCCTGATAAGCAAAACTTCTTATTAGCAGTTTAACCAAAACGTTAATTTAACGATTGTTAAAGAAGAATATAACGGGGGCGGATAACCATCAACGGTCAACAAACCGAAGCAGATACTGTAATTGTCTATTTTAATTGCTAAAGAAATACAGAAATAAAAATTGTATTAGTATAGAGGGTTCACCTACATCATTTTAGTCGAGTACAACAAGCGCTTCATTATCTATATAGATCTGTGATATGATTTATAGCTCCTATTTAACAACATACAAAATTACTTCATTTTTTTCCGTCGAGTTTTCTTTAACAGTCTTTGGACGTCCACACAATGGTACTCATAATTTTCATTGTGGGAATTAACCTCATGTATATAATAAATAATAATAATTAACCTATATTATATATATAGGGTGAGTTTTTTTTTTGATGATCAGTATGGGGATCTCGGAAACTAGCGGAGATAAAGCAATGGTTAAATTGGGAATGATTTGCAGTTTTACTGGCCCAATTTAATGACACTTTCGGATTTTTGTAAAAAGTCATGGCTTACTAGATATTTTGAAAAAACTAAATTCTGTCGATTTAGTCAAATCCCTCTAGCTCCTTTGTAGTTGATTTTATAAAAAAATGTAAATATCAAAATTGAAGGGAATTGTAGCCCGAATATGATTGTCATTTCCTTGTTAGCGTGACAGCTCTCATTTTCGAGATATGACACAAACTTATCTTTTTTTGGATGGAAACCAAAGTTGGCTATGACCTCAAAAAATCGGATATTTTTAGAGCTTTTCAACGATATAATACTCGATATAGTATTCATAAAAATAACGGAGTTATGGATGCTTTTCTCTATTATTTTCACTTTTAACGTAGGTAGCCATGAAAGAGATTGTTTTCACTTTGACGTTTCCTCATTTGAGAGTAATTCCATTAGTAGTTCTGAACTGATAGTCGATATTGACAACTGTACGTGATAAAATGGAATATTCTAACGAAGAAAAACTGAATATGGTGGAATGTTATATCATATGCCATAAAAATTCAGTTCGTGCAGCTGAGGAATACTTTCATAGATATTTTAATCGTCGTCAACCTGCTGTATGTACATTTAAGAGGCTTTACGATAGTTTACGCAGATATGGATCTTTTACTAAACCACCAAAGGAACGTAATCAAATTAACGAAGCAGCACAAATAAATGTTTTGGCAATGGTAAATCAAAATCCATCTACATCAACTCGTGAGATTGTTTCAGAATCTGGCACATCTCAACGAACTATAGTTAAGGTACTGAAAGCGCACAAGTTCCAACCGTACAAATTTTCAGTTTCTCAAACTTTGCATGCTGGTGAAGAACATCGACATATTTTGTTTTGTACATGGTTTAGAGACATGTGCCTTGATAATCCACAGTTTCCATGAAAGGTGTTTTGGTCAGATGAAATTAGGTTTACTAACTGCGGTATGTTCAATAGACACAATGAGCATATCTGGGCTAAACAAAACCCTTTCCATGTAGAACAAAGACGACCCCAGATAAAATTTGGTTTTAATGTTTGGTGTGTTATCATAGGGTATACTATTCTGCGGCCTTTTATCTATGACGAATCACTTACTGGGGAGCGCTACTTGCATTTCTTGCAATACACTTTTCAAGACATGTTGCATAATTTGAATTTGAGAACTCGTTTAGAAATTGAGTGGTTTCAACACGATGGAGCACCTGCTCATATCTCGTTATTAGTAAGACAACACTTAGATAATATCTATCCAAACTCTTGGATAGGAAGAAATCGCCCACGCGAATGGCCACCTCGGTCTCCGATTTGGCAGTTATAGACTTCTATTTATGGGGTGCGCTAAAAACAAAGAATACAAAAGTATGAGACAATTGGTGACCTAAGGGAGGCAGTATTACAAGCAATTGAAGAAATTGATAGGCGGTCTGTGAGGAAAGCGGTAATGTCAATCTTATAAAGATGCAAGTTTTGTCTAAATAACAATGGTGGACTTTTCGAACATAAATTGTAACCATTATGATGTACTTTAATTTCTTAAGTATTTAGTAAGTACCTATTATTTAGTTTTTTCGTTATATCTGATATACCTAATGAAAAAATCGGTCAATGTTTTTTGGAATAGTTATTAATAAATCAATCTATTTCATGGCTAACTACGTTAAAAGTGAAAATAAGAGAGGAACGCATCTATAACTCCGTTATTTTGATGAATAACTACATCAATTTATATCGTTGAAAAGCTCTAAAAATGTCCGATTTTTTGAGGACATAGCAAACTATGGTTTCCATTCAAAAAAAGATAATTTTGTGTTATATCTCGAAAACGAGAGCTGTCACGCAAACGAGGATATGACAATCATATTCGGGATACAATTCCCTTCAATATTGATATTTACACTTTTTTGTAAAATCAAAAACAAAGGAGCTAGAGGGATTGGACTAAATCGACAGAATTTCGTTTTTTCAAAATATCTAGTAAGCCAAGACTTTTTACAAAAATCCGAAAGTGTCACTAAATTGGGCCAGTACAACTGCAAATCTTTCCCAATTTAACCATTGCTCTATCACCGCTAGTTTCCGAGATCCCCATACTGATCATCAAAAAAACTCACCCTGTATATAACATTATACAAAATCAACGGTCTTCTTACTCAAATAATAAAATTTGAATTCTAGAATAAAGTTCACAGGCGCAGTTTGTCATCTTCACTGACAATTAACGTCAAAAATATTTTACCAAATATAGGACAACGCGTGTAAATGTGATCAAAGATATATGCCAAAGAAATATTTTATAAAAGATTTAGTATTACACTATCAAAAACCTTAGACAAACATGTTTTATCAAAGATATTTCATAAAAGATTTGGCAATGTAATAGCGGCCTAAGACATAAACCAACAGATGTCATTTTATTACCTGTATACGAATTTTTTTCAAAAAATATGAATTTCAATTAAAAATGAAATACCCTTATTCTTTGTAATATCGAAAATTGGTATGTAGAAATTATTTAGAATTATTATTAATTACCTTATTTAAAATTGAAAATAGTATCCAGTTATGCGATGCGATAAAAATTTAGCGTAGACGATAATTTTACATGAATCTAATTGAAATTTAATCAAAAGGAATGATAATTGACGAAGCTTTCGGTTAAAGGATTGAATTTAATTGGAGTAATACTTGAATTGTAGGTCTTTCTCGCTTCCTAATAGACATCTTTGCTAAAAGAAAATGAATGATGATTAATGAACTTCAAAGAAGACGGAAGTTGTGAATTTGTCTGCATATACAGTTTGTCCACTTAAGTTGGAATTATATGCAAAATGTTTTTATTATATATTACATTTATAAAAAAGGTTTGCTACTTACTTGTCGTGGCAAATTGAGGGGACAGAAAAGGTAAAAACCAGACTCGGAGAGAGAGTTATTTCAGCGGGCCAGATGGGGTTTTAGGGATATTTGTCAAAGTTTGTCTAAATTCATAGCCGAGGGAAGAACACGTGAAAGTCGCGACTGTTGCATTCAGTATCAGTGATACTTAGCTAGATAGCAGTGTTTTTTGTTTTTCCTTTCCCGTTATTCACAGGTAGGTGACCGTGGGATTAACTTTAGGTTCGTTCCTTCAACCGATTGTCGACCGATCGGCAATTGGTTAATGCATCGGTACATGGACCGTTTATTGCGCAACTCGATGAATATACCAGTCGGTGACTGCACCACCGATTCCACCCTGAAGCCGATGATCGAAATTACCGTACAGTTTTTCCTTGGGGAGTTGTGGGTTCTATACCAGGGTAGAGGTTTCTTAGACCAGCAAATGGGAGGGAAAGAAACCTCATGATAGGGACTAATTGGTGTCAGGGTACGCAGAGCTAAATCGTATAACTATAGAAATATTATCTAGAGTTGATATCATCAGACGACTGAGTTACAAATTAAATGGAACAGGGCAATTTGTTTTTTCTTTTCTTGATATGTATAATTTTGTTGTAATTTGTTTTGTTTAAAAAGTCAGATTTTTTGTGTGCTTTTATTCTATTGTTTTATTAGCGCTATTCAACTTTGAAATTTTTTATATTTTAGTTAGGGTTTCAATTATTTTTTTTTATCCTTTTGTTTTCAATATATGTGTCATTTTTTCTGTTGGTTTCTTTCAGCACCCTCCTTCTTCCCAGACAACTACCAGCATTTCTGAAGCTTGGGGACTTACCCTCTTAGAGAGTATTAGGTGAACCAGAAGCCAGAAACTACCAAGGACTGAGAGTAAAAGCGAATTAGGAGCATAATCCAGTGTAATAATTAGCTTGAGCTCTTGCTGAACAGTTATGATACATTATACAGAAAAAAGAAGCGAAGCATCAAAAACAGCAACTGAAAAAAGACTCTAGAACGAAACGGTACAGCCATTAAAACGAAAGTGTCAAATAAACGAAGTAGTGCGATAGATACGTGGGTATGAAAAAGAAGAGAATGGAACCAGTAAGTTAACTGAAAACAACAGTAGATGGAACAAGATCTATAGGACGACAACAGAAGGTAAGGCAGCTGGCAATCTTTTTCCACAGAATTGCTAATACAGTCACTGAGACCATGTAGGCGATGCGCATTCTTAATTTTTGTTTGTTATGCTATTAGTAAATGGATCAGAGCGAGAGCGAGAGAGAGAGAGAGAGAGAGAGAGAGAGAGAGAGAGAGAGAGAGAGAGAGAGAGAGAGAGCGAGAGAGAGACTTTTTCTACTCGAGAACGTTCATGAGTTCCGATCCCCTCAACAGAAAGGTATTATAATTTCTTTGATAGGTTTTAGTTAATATACGAATTTCTTGCTGTAATTTCTGCCCTAGGAATCACAGGGAAACGGCGTTACACTCATTGCTACTCTCTGGCTGCTACTTTTATTCTAAAACTCCTAGACGTCGCAATTCATTTCGCCATAAAATATTAGAGAGAGATAGTCAGAAGAAGTAGTATGAAAAAGTGAAAAGGAATGATGAAAGATTTCTTTTAACCCAAAGTAATTTGTGTTCAGATTGATAACGAACAAAGCATAAACAACAGTTACAATCCAAATCCCTAACAACATGCAATGGAAATGTTTAATTGTTCAAAATAAAAGGCTTTATTTAATAAGCTACACATCTACAATGGGACTAATTAAATATACATTTACCCGTGGAAATGTTTTCAGGTATTTTAGTTAAATATGAAAAGCGTAGGACTTATTCTTATTTGTTTCCATTTCAAATCTACTCATTTAATACCGCTGGGAAAATGTTTCAGAAATAATGCTGAATGAAGTAATTTCAAGGAATTTTGTCGGCGAGAACTTCCAGCTTATAATTAAATATTTATTAATTACCTAGGTAACCGAAACGAAATTCTTAAAGTTCTAGTAGAAAATGAAATATAGTTGTTTCATTCGCTTAATTAATTGAATTGTCATCTCAAAGGGTTTTATTTAATGTTCCATTTAAAGTATGCGTCAGGATAATTTATCATCTATCAAATTCCTAATTTTCCGGGTAAATTGTTCAAGTTAACAATCTAGTACGTCCATTCTAAATAATTATTAAGAAATTTAATTAGAAATTTTTGTTTTTATATACCTGAATATATTTTTAGGGTTCCGTATATACAATATACGGATACCCTTATAATATCACTCCGGATTTCTGCCTATGTCACATCACAGCAATTTTCTCCTAAACTACTGGACGGGAGAGATTGAAATTTGGTATCAATGTATAGTTGGGTGACCCGATCAAGAGTACGCAAAAGAAGAAATTTTAATTTTAGGGGTATTTCTTGGGAGAAAAACTAAAAAAATCGACCGTTCCCCCTTGATCTCCGAAACTACTAAGCCTAAAATTTTGAAAAAGATAGGAAATATAGATCGTTGCCTGAACTTTACAGGAAAAATAAGGGGAAACCATTAATATTAATTCTGGGGTGCAAATTATAGAATTAAATAAAAATTGAAAAATAAAAAAAAATTCAAACCCATCATGTAATATATCAAATGAAAGGTCTCATTCTGAGGAATACAAATATATTTTGTCGTATTTAAAAAAAATATTTAAAAAGATATTAACGAAAATATACCAAAATTTACCCATTCCCCCCCTTATCTACGAAACTATAAAACGTAAAGTTTTGAAAAAAATTAGAGGTATAGGTTCTGACTTGAAGTTTACTGGAAAAAATAAGAAAAAACCTATACTTTTAATTGGGGGGGGGGCAAATTACAGAATTAAGTGGAAAATATAAAATTAAAATTGTTTGTACCCATCATGTTATATATCAAATGAAAGGGCTCATTACGACGAAAACAAATATATTTTTTTTCATTTTTTTAAAATGAATTAATTAAAAGATATTAACAAAAATATTAAAAAATTACCAATTCCCCCCCTTATCTCCGAAACCATAAGCTGCAAAATTTTGAAAAAAATGGAGGTATAGCCCCTCACCTGAACTTTACTGGAAAAATAAGGAGAACCCCCTATTATTTATTTCGGGGGGCAAATTATAGAATTAAATGGAAAATATTAAATTAAAATTGCTTCTAACTTATCATGTTATATATCAAATGAAAGGGCTCATTATGACGAAAACAAATATATTTTTTTCATATTTTTAAAATAAATTAATTAAAAGATATTAACAAAAAGATTAAAAAATTTACCCATCCCCCCTATCTTCGAAACCATAAGCTGGAAAATTTTGAAAAAAAATGAAGGTATAGCCCCTCACCTGAACTTTACTGGAAAAATAAGGAAAAACCTCTAATATTCATTTTGGGGGGCAAATTATAGAAATAATGGAAATTATAAAATTAAAATTGTTTCTAATCCATCATGTTATATATCAAATGAAAGGGCTCATGATGAAGAAAACAAATATATTTTTTTCATATTTTTAAAATAAATTAATTAAAAGATATTAACAAAAATATAAAAAAATTTACCTATTCCCCCCCTTATCTCCGAAACCATAAGCTGAAAAATTTTGAAAAAAATGGAAGTATAGCCCCTCACCTGAACTTTACTGAAAAAATAAGGAGAAACCCCTAATATTCATTTTGGGGGGCAAATTATAGAATTAAATGGAAAATAAAAAAATATAATTGTTTCTAACGGGTCATGTAATATATCAAATTACTGGGCTCATTATGACGAATACAAATATATTGTTTTAATTGTTTAAAATGGATATTTTATAATATATTAAAAAATATTTTAAAAAATTACCCATTCCCCCCGTTATTCCCCAAACTATAAGACCTAAATTTTTTGTTTATAGGAAAAATATGAAAAAAATCCCTAATTCTATTATTTGGCACCCAAATAATAGAATTAAACGGAAAATCAAGTATTAGAAAACCCTCATAGTAATTTTGGGGACAAATTATACAATTAAATGGAAAATAAAGATTCAATTTTCAAACACATCATGTAATATATCAGATAAAAGGCTCATTATGTCAATTACAAATATATCATATTTTTAAATCATTTGTTTAAAAGATATTAGCAAAAATATTAAACATCGACTTAATTCCCACTTTAGAAAATACACTATTTAAATTTTGAAAAATACATTTTATTTGTATTTTTTAATAATTTGAATAACCAATTTAATAATTTATAATTTAAAACTTGACTTATTTTGCCCTTTATCTTCCAATCTACAGAGCCTCAAAACTCAGACAGTAGATTATAAAAGACTTCTTTGAAAGTTTATTAGTAAAATAACTTTAATGTTAATTTTTGGGGGCCAAATTAGAAAATTAAATACATATGTATTCTTACAAAAATCAAGCGAATCCTGAAGCAGATAAAATAAAAAGTCTATGTGTGGAAAATCAAAGAGTATATTGTTTATAAATTTAAAACGCTGCCTTTAAACGATATTAGGGTAAATATAAGAAAATGCACTCATTCCCTGCTTGTCTGAAACTGGAATATTAGAATCTTGAAGGTGGTACGGAACCCTAAGTATGCGAGTCCAATTAGTGTTTCCAAGTTGCTACCTAAGTTGTTAGTCTTACCCTAGATATTGTCAGTTAGTCAATGATATTTGAAAATAAACGATTCACAACCCCTAAGCGGAGGTGAATATCACTTCTACCTCTTTTTAAAGGTCTCTTTTCGCCAATCTTTTGACAGATCATTTTTTTAAAGCTCATTATTTTTTACAGAATACTGCTATAGAAACCGTAAAATATTAAATTTTTGAAAATAATTGTGAGTTACATCAAAATTGGTTAACGGTGGTTTTTAGGGTCTCTGATCACGAATCAGAATTGCAAAATTTAAAATGACGGATCCAAGTTGGCGAATGAAAATTTAAAAAATTAGCGGTTTTGCACCAAACTTCGTATAAGGATTTTTTTGGGTTCGCTGATAAGAAATCTGACAAAATTCAAGACAGTGGATCCAGTATGGATGATGAAAATAACACGCGAGACGAAAAATTCGCCCGCCATCTTGAGTCAGAGACCCCACAAATTCCTATTTACCAATTTTGGCGAATATCAGTTGAGTTTAAAATTTTTCATCCGCCATCTTGAACCCGCCATTTTGAATTTTGCAAATCTGACCTCAGATTCGTGATCACAAACCCTAAAACACCGTAGACCAATTTTGGTGTAATTGGCAATTATTTTCAAAAATTTAATTTTTTACGGTTTCTAGGTCATTACCCTGTAACAAATAATTTCCTTTATTTACCACCATCCTACACAACTGGTTAAAAAAAGGACTTTTGGGCAGTATGTTGACAATAAAGGTGGTATAAACAAGAAGCAGATAAGCAAAACTATGTTAAGTCTATATAAACATAGTTACTCAAATTACTTTCAAAACTAGCCTCTCAAAATAACTTTTAAAATCTGTAAAGAAAAAGACAAAAAAAGTTAGTATATATTTACGGGGAGGGGGGGAGCACATTTTACACGTATCGGCCACCCTGTAGTTTCAACCCCTCAGCGGGGGTTATATTACTTCTACAAGTTTAAATACAAAGGGGTATCATGTATTAAAGATACATTTTAAAGGTATCTTTTTTACCAAGAATTACACCAAAATTGGTTTACGGTGGTTTTTAGGGTCTCTGATCACGAAGCCGAGGTCAGATTTGCAAAATCCAAAATGACGGATCCAACTTCGTATAAAGCGGTTTTTGGGTTCGCCGATAACGAATCTGATAGACAAAATTAAGAAAGATAAGGGCCCCATATGGACTTCGAAAATAACATGAGACAAAAAATTCGTCTGCCATCTTGAATTTTGTAAATTTCGACCCCTATATACCAATTTTGGCGTATATCAGTTGATTTTAAATTTTTTATCAGCCATCTTGGACCCGCCATTTTGACTATTGCAAATCTGACCTCGGATTCGTGATTAGAGACCCTAATAACACCCCTTACCCAATTTTGGTGTAATTGTCAATTATTTTTTTACGGTTTCTAGATCATTACTCTGTAAAAATCTCATTTAAAAAAAAGATGTGTCAAAAGATTGCCAAAAAGGAAACTTTTAAAAAAGGTATCACATGATACCCCTTTGTATTTAAACTCGTAGAAGTGAGATTCACCCGCGCTTAGGGGTTGAAATTGCAGGGTGTCCGATACTTGTAAAATGTGTCTCCCCGTTAATATAAATGAACGTTTTATTTTGTCTTTTTATTTTAAGGGTATTTTAAAAGTTATTTTCGGTGGCTAGCTCTGTATAAGCTCGTCAAAGTTTTAGCTCTCAACACAAATTATAAGCGAACATCTTAACACTTAATTAAAGCTTTTGAGACAGTTTCGCATACTTACCAGATTAGAGGCCGCCATAATACCCGCACCTTTTGACAAACTCATGCAGCAGAGGAATGTCTGAGCCATGTTCACAAACACTAATTGTTATGTCAGCACCAGCACTTTCTGGATAAAAATCCAATTTCTGTCTTTCTGCTGATCTTAACCTGCTTGTTAGGAGTTCGACATCTAAACTGGGATGCTGTATTGAGGGTCTCGATGAGACGCCAGACTTCTTGGCGCCTTAACTTCGTTGGCTCTATTTATAAACGGCATAAATATCAGTGGAGAGAACAAGGAAAGAGGATGTGTTGGGGTTGTTGCTTTTGATGACGTGCTATACGAGGGTGCTCGTGAATTGTTAATTTAATTTTACAAAGTAACAGATTTTTTTGAGGAAACTTCAACTAGTATAAATTATTAGTAGTTGTTTAAGCAATAATAATTTTTTGCCAGTGCTTTCTTATGGAATATTTCCACTTTATATAAAAAAATCCTAGAACTTGATCTCAGCGCCCCTACCGAGTACAACTTAACATTTAAACCTTCCATGTAGCCATCCAGATTTAAACAAAATATTTCAGTAAAATCGGGAAAACAGGTGTGGCGCCCCCTAGTAGATCAAATTGAGAATCTTATCCACTCAAATGCACATAAAAAGTTAAAAAAACGGTCCACCCGTTCAAATGAAAACTCCATCAACCCTATCGCAGCTCCACCTACTGGGTAAAATTGTAAATCTAAGCCACTCATATACACAAAAAAAATCAAAAAAATCGGCCCAACCATTTAAGAGGGGTTCAAAACTTTTTTCCTACAACACGATCGCAGCGACTCCCACCGGATCCATGTGTGAATCTAAACAATGGACCCACTCAAGTATCCAGAAAAAAATTAAATTAATAAAACAAATACTTTAAATAAAAAATGTGACCCCTTTGGGGATCGAACCCGAGACCTTCGCATTACTAAGGAGACGCCAAACAGTATTAAACTATCCCTATAAACCTTCCTCTTGAGACACTCTATCTATTGTATAATTTAAAAGATCCAAACGTAAAGAGGGACTGACGGCGGAAAGAGTCTTTGTTTTATACTATGTAAAGCTTGATAGTTCTCGAGTACAACTTATTCCTTTATTAGCCTCTTGGTTATGGCCTATGAACGAGTTTAGTGAATATAATATATAATTGATTCTGGTTGATCTATCAGTTATAATTCATGTAACTCCTACCTTTCAAAGGCGAATTCTAAATAAGAATGAGAAATGTACAAACTGTCCATGTCTTCTATATTCGTTCCGAGTTCCTAAGCTGATCGGATACGGTGTCAATTGGGGGTTCTATAAATCTAGAGATTAAGATAGATGATATATGATTTAAAACAACAGGCTCTTGAATTTGAGACACTTGGATCGTCCCAATAGCCCCCTTTGGATTCCTCCTACTCCTTACAAGCTAGACTTTAACACTTGCAAACAAGCCGCGACTGTAAAAATCACAGGAATATGTTAATATGAAAACCCATTAAAATTTAAAAATCGGGGAGCTATATAAACGAGATGAAGTAATTAAAAATCAAAAATATTCAACAGGCTCATGAACATTGAGACCGACAGAGATTATGAAAAAGGCTTAAGATCTAAAGCAATAAAACTATATTTACACTACTACTGTTAACTATCTACTCTCGGTACTTAAAAAAAAAGAAGAAATGAAAGAGAATCTAAAATATACTGGGAAATTCAGCCTGATTACTCCCCAAGGCTCATTAGAAGACTAACCTGGACTGCTTCGTGTGTCGGTTAAATGGGTATATCATCTGAATTGGGTCTGATTAATAGTTCGATGGTGCAGTGTTGCTGCATTAGTCTCACGACTATTAGCTGTTCAGTCGGAGATTCATCGAGTCTAAGCTGCTGATTTGCTTAAGAGTGTTGAATTAATCCGCGCTTATATTCTACGTTTCGGCTTCTGTGTTGGAATCATCATCAAGTTACGTAAGCGATGACTTGAAAACAGAAAACTATAAGTGTCATTTTTTGCTTATGAAAATTATGGGAAAGCTGTAAGAAAATTTGATTTGGAAAAGGGTTCTTATTTGGTAGTTCTTTAGAAGCTGAATTGGTATGTTGTTCTAAAAATTATATTCTCAAACTTATTCTTCTCAAATAAATTTGATTTTACTCACTCTATTGCGTCATGTGTTGCTGTCATTTCAGGTGTTACGAAACACTAAACGTTTTTACTTAAATACAAAACAATGGAATTTAGACCCTAATTGGACCAGCGAAGCGTGAACACCACAATTTCATTGCTATTTTCCTGTAATTTATAGAAACACAAGGAGACTGTATACTAATCAGTTTATTTAAATTACTTTTAACAAAAGGTATAACTAGTACAAAGAACAATATCTTTGGTATTGTTGGCAAAACAAAAAAGAATACAATGATGATACTAGCAATTTAAATTATGTTGAGATTCCCATTATAAAAATTAACGTAAAAACATTTTAGTCTATAAAATTCGCTATTAATTAAGTAATTATCATTCCTTCTTATAAACATCATCTTTACAAAAGATAAATAATTTAAGTTAATATTATATAAAAACTATTTAATGTACAAATATAATCGACTTCCTTAAGCCGCCATTTTTAAGATGTATGAGCTACACAATACACAAAGTTGTGTCCTTACAGACAGAAATTTGCGCCTCTTGCATGATCCTCAATCGAGGTCCTAAGGGTAATCCCATCTTTTGCAACCTTTCTTCCGTTAGATAGGGCAGTTCAACCATACCGACTTTTTCGTTTTCAAACATAGCTGCATATTTCTGAAAAAACAAATAAAAATAAATGTATATTTAACAGGTGTTCATCATGTCTGGCTTGAATTGGTCTGTTAGTTTGCCCTACATAGGTTTGGTGACAGTCCGCAGATGGAATGAACACAAGAACACCATCAAAAAGTTAAAAAAAACAACATCGATTGCGAAATAGACTTTAAGAATACGAAGCTACTAGCAAATATAGATCACCCAAAATCAAGACTGGTAAGAGAGCCAATTGAGATTGCGAAAAGGCATCAGAGTCTAAATGCACTTAATGAAATCCAGAACATATCGAATTCATGGAATATTCTATTAAACAGCGTACGGAGACGGACATGTCCTATAAAGACTCAATAGAAACTGACCAATCAGCAAGCGGGAGGCGTGGCCAAGTACCAATCACAAGCAGGCGTTGACGGGACCATATAATAACGCGCCGGCCACCGCAGATATTAATATTCGAGTACCGACTTTATGAGGACTGATGTAGCTGCCGAAACAATCCCTTCAGGAATCAGTTATCAACTGATTGGTTTCCGGAAACCACCTGATACATTTACTACCTGCGAAACTTAAAACTAATATTATATACACTTACCTCATATCCCAATTTCCTTAAAAATAGTCTTAGCAATGGCGGCTCATCTCCAAAAAACTTCGTGAGTTTCTTCACTCTCGTGGGATTCGCCAGTGTGGGCAAATCCTTCGAGCTTATAGCCCTCGAAGCTGATTGACTTCTCACGTTTAGCATATTAGTTTGAGTCCTCAAAGCTGCTATTTCTCCTCTGATATTCTCCATCTCTTGTATCATTAGATGCTGAGTCCTCATTTCTGACGACAAGTGCGCAACAGATCTTGCCAAGGTCACTACGTGAGATTCTAATCTTTGGAAACGTTTGTTTATCCCTCTGATGTCACGAACTTTCTTACGTTCCTCGTTGGCTCTCCTTTTATCTCTAATTGGCCTGCTGCTTACTGAACTAGACGGAAGCGAGGACATGCTGCCGTAACGCCTTTTGCTGAATTTTGGGTCGGACGGCTGATAGCGTCCAGGGTGCTTCTTTACACCAAGAAGCTTCAGAACTTCAGAATACATAGTTTCCAAACCTTCAAGCTGCTTTCGAATGGTTCTGGCATCAGTTGTGCTCAGATCTCCATCAGAATCTGACTGTCCATCTAGCATGGATTCCAAATCCATTGATCTAGTTGTTGTTGAAGTTAGGTCCGTGGTGTCCAATCCAAATACTGGAAAAGAAATATGTCAATAGTTGTAGCATTTTTTTAAATACGTGTGTTACATACTCTGTTTACTTCGCATTATTGCACTGTGGTCAAGTTTTTTTAATCCTCTGTGTTTTTGCTGAGAGTTGTGATTCCATCTAGCTCCGTTTGCTATTTCTCGCGTATGAAGTTTGGATTTGTAGGCATCATAGTCTGGTTTGCTTCCATAGGGCAAACTCTGACTCTGTTTGTATCTGGTTGAATTCCTCGGAGTCATTGTAGGAGAAGACTGATCACCTGGAGACAGTGGAGGTAAAGGTGGAGTCATTGACGAAATACTTTCACTTAATGTTGAATGAGTCGCACCGGGATTATTTTGTAGTGTCAATTCGTGTAGCTTTGGTTCCAAAATATGTCTAAGTTCATTTTCGACGATGTCCACCCATTCTGTGTCTTGACCTAAAAATATATTTCTAACATATTTTGAACTAAGAAGTAGATATAATTCTTACTTCTGCGAGAGTCTCTATATTTGGCACCACGACTCAGCGGCCCCGAATCATATTGTTCGCCGTCAAAGCCTCCTGGTCTTCTTCCGCTGCTATAGGCAGCACTCCCTCTTCCAGAATCAACATTTGAAGAAGACTGCCCACCGGTTTTGTCATAATCCGAACTGTTAGCTGAACTCGGATTTGTTTTCTTTGTTATTTTGTTATCCTCATCAGGCTTGTTTGTTCTTTGACCGACATTGTACACTCCCTCGATTTTACCTGCGAAAAACAACAAAAATTAACAGTGAAATATAATTTTCTGAGCTTGACTTTACCAATTTCAACTTCGAGCTTTTTCCTTGGCGTTCCTTGTAATGCATCGGCTTGAATTTGGTCGTCTTTATTTTGCCCAACAGGGCCTTCCCTTTGTTCTTCACAATTCGTTTCTCTTTGAACAGGTGTTTCCAGTCGGCGCTCTTTCGATCCTATCCTCTTTAAGAAACCACCATCATCACTATCTTTTTCCATCTCATTAGCTGCAGAAGCTTCCATGATGTTTCCGTAAGAGCCCCTTCTTACAGGAGTTGCTATTTGAGGTTGAGGTCTGTTGATTATTGATTCTGAGTTACCTTCTTCGTCACAGGCCAAGAGTTGAGGTTGTGATGCAGCTCTTCTGGCTTCGAAGCTTCTTTGTCGAAGATTGTCGCGTTCTAGTTGTTGGGCACTTCTTCGCTCCATGCCCGTGGGTGTCATACGGCGAGGATCGAGTTGCGGGTCTTTGCCATTGACGTACTGCAAAAGAAAGTGCGTTTTACCGAATGTACCTGGTAGAAAAGTTATTATGGAAGAGATGGAAAACAAACCTGATGAGTAAACTAGAAAGGGCAAAATATATAAAATCTATGCTATAGAAACAGAGATTTACAAATTGAGGAATAGGGTCGCCTACATTTCAAGAGACAAAAAAAAAGAAAGGAAATTATAAGAAAATGTGTGTCCACGATACAGTAAGATTGGACATGTAAAACAGCCTACAATGATTCGAATTTGCGAGTGTAATCCTGTTCAGTACGAGAGGAAACGAGGTTTGGACATTTGATTTAAGCACTCGCTCGAATTGGTGCAATTCTAGTCAAAGGTGGCAATGATATCTGCTGAGCTTGTTTCCATATTGTAACACCAAACTGTATAGAAAGTCAAGGATGGAAAATCGACAACACAGCTACATTTAGAATTAGTAAGATTCCTGGAAAACAACATGTCAAGAACGTAGAGCTCGAACATGTTCAACACTAAACTGAGAAGTAGAGGATATACAACTACTTAGATGACTTTGAATTAAAACAGATTTTTGCTGTAGTTACTACTGTCGTATTACCTGCAACTGCTGCATACTAGCATTGCCCTCTCTGTTTGATACCGGCAGAAATCTTCCTCCTCCTCTTTGTGGTGAACCCGCATAACCGCTTTGATAATAAATCTGCTCGTCAGGTCTTTGAGTCAACATTTCTTGAGATCTTGCCTGAACCATTTGCGAGTACTGTTGTTTGGTCTTCAACTGCTGATGGTACTGCTGTTGCTGATGCTGTGCCAGCATTTGCTGTTGAATGAATTGCTGCTGGGCATATTGGTGCTGTTGTAGAGCCGTTGGTTGTTTAGTGTAGGCTGCAAAAAGTCAATATTATCGAATGAAAAATATTAAATTATTTATTAGAGTATACCTTTTTGTTCTGTGCCAGCCTTTTGTTTTTCTGGTTCTTCAGCGATGTTGGCTTGAGATTTTCTCAACTCTTCCGCAACATTATTTAGACCAGCCTCTTCAATTCTGTCTTCGGTGTCTTTATTACTTTTAAATCTACTAGAAATTATATCTTTGATGGTGTGGTAAGTTTTGGTCATGGTTTTGTTGCCTTTCTGTTCTTTTTGTATTGCATCTTTAGTTTCGATTTGTACAGCCACAGTTTGGGTATTGTGAGAGTATTCTTCATTTGGTTGGAGGGGTCTAGCCGCTGCTTTGTTTGGATCTACGGCTTGGTGCCATGTTCTGGGAACTGCTCCTGTGGAGTTGGCGTTTTGGCTGTTGTAATAATCTTGGACTTGGTGATAATTTGATCTATAAGGTTGGCCATTTTGGTCCGTTGTTTGCTGGATGGTCTGGATGAGGCCAGAGTGGGTCTGAAATTAAAATGAAACATTATTGTTTGTGGTTGCAATTCTTGAAACTAAGAATTTCAATTCATTTTTTTGGTTGCTGAATAGTTACTATATCAGAACGTTTTATTGTTCTAGTAAAAACTTGCTGCGGTGTTGTCATTTAATTATTACTATCCCAGTGAACACATTGATGTCCAGTATGACTATTCTCGTCATAAACTGACCTAACATGCGCGATATGGAACGGACATTAATGTGACATCAAATTTTAATATTATATCGATATGAGGTCAGGGACTTCCGATCAAAGTGGCGAGGTGGCCGCATGTGTGCGTATGTTATTTTTAAGATTAGGATTAAGTTAAAGATAAAATTAATAAAAAAAAGTTCTTTAGAAATTTCATTAGATAAATCTCTCCCATAAAGACCCTCAAAGAGTGAATAGTGATGGTGATGAACCGGAAGTCACAGGCTGCCTCGCCTCTGTACATAGTATGCATTTTATAATAATCTACAATATTAACCGACTTGAGGCTGGTCAATAAAATCTAACCGACCAGGATCATAAGATCCCCTAAAAAGAGGGAACGTTTGAAGAAAGAAAGATATGAGGTAAGAGTGACGTCATATATTTTTTCATCAAAGCTTGGTCATAAAAGCCTGGCAATGTCAATCATGTGTTCACAGTGATGCCGTATCTTGTACAAATATTTCATGTTTCGGCCATGTTTTAATAATGCCTTCGTTTAAGTACAGTTATCTGTTTATTCGTATTGATAGTATAAAATTATTTGTTTGTGATGTGTGTATATTTCAAACAATTAAATTTATTTGAAGACGCGTCTCCAAATTTAACGAAATGTATCAAATACATAAAGAAGTGTTCGAGAGGACATTCAGTTGTGGGAAGCGCAACTGATGAAGGTTTCCTGACCATAAACATTATATGTTATATATAATATATAATGTATATTGTCTTGCGTACAAAGGAATGACACCTCGAAGAGAGTAATTAAATTTATGCTCGTTCGATTCAATTGTTATTCTTTATTATTTCTATGCACACGCAGTTCTAGTGCATTGGAGTGATATTCCAAGCCGATACAATCTCATAATAGTCAATGTGTTGAATCGTGATATTACTATGTCTTACCGTCTTAGTAACCAGAATTATAGATACTTGTGGCGAGGAATTAAGGTGGTGTTCATAATTAAAGCAACAGAAAGATTAATTTGAAAAAAAACACGCTGTACTACTTTTATGTCTATACTGACATCAAACAATATTTGCTGTCAATCTAGTGTATATGATCTGTGGAACTAGGCATTTTGATGTGAACACTAGGTCACTAGTCATGGAATTATTGTATGATTCACGTGTATATAGATCGGTTTAAAGCATCCTGTGACGCCGCTGCTTTCTGTTTACACAGTCCTGGCTTGTAAGTCATCTTTCACTCATACGTCGACTCCCTTTATTCATGTCCTTTTTGGTCTGCCTTTTTTCCTTGTTTCTTGTGGTGTCCAGCTCATCATTTTTTTTCGGTAACCTTTATTTTCTTTCTTGTAAATTGATACTAGTAGGCATTTTTTCATTCATCTGTTACAACTTATCCGTTAATACACCGTGTGAAAACACACGCAAGATTTTCATGGAGTTTAGTGGTTCCATTCCTTAGGAGCTCAGCATTTATATATACCTCCGGGTCCTGGAGATTTCCCATTTTGAACACGTTGACTACCAAGCGTCACATTTATGTGACGGGGCTATTTTTATGTACGACCAGCGTCACGTATGTGTGACGTGGACAGCTTGTATTTAAAATGTGTTTTCTGATCTGGCGGTCTGCAATCTCTATCGATCCTGGTTTGTCTGTAGGTCTGACACACCAATGTGTAGCGTGGTCTGTAGTTCGAGACCTTAAATCTATTGCCAAACAGCAGTTCACTATTTTCGAGTCTATATTATAATAAACCTTTTGGTTCTATACAGATGCTCTTCAAATAACGCTTGGTAACCAACGTATGAAGTTCTTCTATGGTTTTCTCTACATCCTTTCTGAGCACTCTAATTGCTTCTCCTTCTAATAGAATAGGTCTTTCTGGTATTTCCTGATATTCCCATAACTCTAAAGTTAATTAGTTTTTATAGAGTTGTCATTAGTTGTAGATTGATTCCATCTATATCTGTGGGTTTTAGTTTATTTATAAATTTCCAGGATTCTATGTATTTTCAGCCCCCAAGTATGTAAACGATATTACAATTACAAGTTGGTTAAAATCGACTTTCTAGACTTCTTTGCATACCTAATTAGGTAATTTGTTAGTTGTATACAAGTGATGTTAATAAAAAAATATTAATTAAAAAAATCATAAGTGTTGGCAGAAGTACAATATTCTTGTTTATGAAAAAGTATAAAATAAATTGTGATCTTATTGCCAATGTTGTTTTTGTCAACATCCGTAGCGAAGTTACTTATTGACTTTCTTTATGTATAATTTTTTTAACAGTATTAATCCTTACTGAATATTTTTAGAATGTGTCAACATAATTTCAAGAAAGGCACAATTGCTATATTACATCGCGTAAAACGGCGAAGTGTGATTAAGGTGTGGCTGATCGTGTGAAAAATCAGAAACTGTAACTTCATAAATGACCTTTTAACAAGCGTTTTATAAAAAATTGATGATATAAACACCTTGGGTTAGGCAGCATGTACGGTTAAATTACTATTTTTGAACCGATTATCCTAAATGCTTGTTAATGTTTAACCGACATACTACCATAAAAGTGTTTAAATTAAATTAGGAGTGTAAAATTAAGTTCCAAAATAGTATAACGGTAATTAAATTGATTTGTAAACCTTCTTGATGTTTGATAATGAAATTTATCAATTTTTGAATATTATGATTTAATGAATATATTATGAGCTAAATTTAGAGTAATCACAGATAGTTAAGTAATTTGTTTTTATGTTAATTTAAGTTACTTATGAAAAATTAAAGCTATCTAGTTTTTTTTGTAGTTTTGCCCAATAAAGTGTATTTTTAAACGTAAGTTAACCTAAACAGGATTATTGTATTTACCTACTTATAGAAAATTCATCTGTCAATCATACTACTTATCAATATCTTATAGATGTTTACTTTAATAAATATATAAAAGCACTCCCAAATTTTCGCATATCTGTTAGAAAGTTCGAGTAATCTCAGGGATTTTTTGAAAAAGGACGATATCTTATTGTTCACAATCTGAATAATCACAGGTGAAATCTCAAAAATCGGTGTACTGTGAAGTACAGAAATAAATAGAACGCTGAATTATATAATATATCATGCAATGATTAAAAGTAAACTTACGGCGCGGACATTTGGAGAAGGAAGCAAAAGTTGAGAATAATGTTAGAAAAGCTACTGAAATTGATGCCCTAAGAAGACAGGCGAGACTATTTAAATTAGGAAGGATTTGAAATGACGTTATACATCGACATTATTTTATTTTAAGAAAACAGTAGTCTGTCAACATTTTATTTTTAAATAAATGGTCTGGAAGGATTAAGTCCAAAAACTCACAAATCTTTAAAATTGGGTTTTTATTCTCAAAAAATGTTCTTGTTGTTGACAAAACTTACTAGTTTCAGGGTTGTATGTGCCCCATCTTCAGAGTTAAGCTACAAAATTTCCTACATTGTTCACACTAATCTATCAAATATATTTTTTTTAATTATACTTACATATACAGTGATGGGCAAATGTGTGGAACCAAGTAAATATCTCTGGAATTATTAGAGATATCAAAATGAAATTTGGAAGGTGGATACTGCACTAGATTGCCTATTTGTTTCCAAATTTTTTTACAATTTTGAACTCCCTGTTTTACCGGAAGTAATGTTTATTTTAAAATTTGCAATGAAACACCCTATATAGTATTTTAGTTTCTGATGAAATATTTTATTGCGAGTCCAAAAATATCGGGTTTGATATTGTTTACTTCAATACCTACAGAGATATTAACAGAAAATTAACTAAGGAAAGGCAAAATTCGATGATAGCTAAACTCGGTTCAGATTTCATTTATACCCGATATAAACAAACCGCTCGGTAAGGATTTGTATTTCTATTGGTCAATCGGTGGCATTATACCGTCACAGCCAACAGCACTGCTTGTTACATAGTCGAATACACGTACGTTTGTTTAAATCAGGCGCAAATTAAATCTGAATAGTTTGTGACCTTTTTAACATTGTTCATTCGAATACACAAATATCCCGTTCAGTAGTGACGAAAACTTTGCGAAAGTACGACACAAGTGGAACAGTTAGCAATTTACCAAAAAGTGGACGGTTAAAAAGTGCAAGTAATGAAGGTGTAGCTCAAAATGTTGCTATATCTTTGGAAGAAAATCCTCACTTATCCACCACCGACCTCGCTAATATGCATGGAATTGGCCGTCGTTCAGTAGGAAGTTATTAAGGCGAGAAAAATATCATCCATACAAAATTCGCCTCGTTCAAGAACTCTCCGAAGACAATTTCGACATACGTTTGCAATTTTGTTTAACGATGATGGATATTTGTATCCGTGATAATAATTTTATAAGAAATGAGGTGTTTTCAGACTAGGCTACATTTTGTTTAAATGGTACGGTTAATCGACATAACTGCCGATACTGGTCGTAAAGTAATCCTAATTGGGTACAAGATGGCTCATACACAACATCCCCAAAAATTGAACGTTTGGGCAGGCATTTATAACAACAAAACCGTGGGATCCTTCTTTTCAAGAAACTTTAAACGGAGATAGGTATTTACAGCTCTTGGAGACTCAAGTTATTCCGGCATTGGAGGTAAATGGACAATTACCAAATAATACCTGGTTTCAGCAGGATGGAGCACCACCCCATGACGCTCGCATTGTTCGAGATCATTTAGATAGGACATTTCATCACAGATGGATTGGAAGAAGGGATACTTATGAATGGCCTGCACGAAGTCCCGACCTTAATCCACTAGACTATTTTCTGTGGGGTTACTTAAAGTCTATGGTTGCAATTTGTTTAATAATATTAAATTCTTTTTTGGATTCTTGTTCCTTTAGAGGGATGTTTAGTGTGTATAAAGCTGTGAAAGGATGCTAATTTTTGTTGTAACGGATAGCTGAAGTTATTATGTATGATTATACCTGTATTAGATGGTTTTCTGTATATGCTATACACTATTTCATTGTTCATGATTTTTAATGTAAGGTCCAAGAAGTTTATTAAATGTTCGTTTTGCAATTCTAATGTGAACTTTATGTAATGTATGTAATGTATGTAATGAATTTAAATAGTCTAGAAACGAAGGTAAGTTCTCTTGTGTGCAATTCCAGATGATGGGAATATCGTCCACATATCTAGTGTAAAATTCTAAATATTGGCGATAAGTATTATTGTTGAATTTTATTTTTATTCAAATGTCATGTAGCAGACTTCCCAAAACGGCAGGAAAAGTAGCTCCTCAAAGTCTCTATTAAATATGAAAAACAAATTAAAATTAAAATTATGATCCAATAAATACTACACAGTGTAGTGAAACTAACTAACTAATAATATCCCTACAAATTAATAGCGTAAACAAATCATTATGCAAAAAATCATTAATAATGCACATTGAAAATTTAGCCCATTAGTTACAGATCCTCAGCACACTAGATTGCACATCTCAAACACACTTTGCGGTACTACGAATAAATTTTCAACTAATTGCCCGTTAGTCACTGCTCAGATCACTAATGCATTGAAAAATATATTCAACATCAACAAAGCAAAAACACATAATAATAGATTAGCAATCACCGTCGCACACACCGCACCTGCAATCAGCAAACGAATTAAAACTTACTTCGGTATTGAGAGCGAACTCGACCATATCCAAAAAAGAAATTATACCGAGCGAACGCCGTAACAAACTCAACAATAATAGTTACAAAGTGAACGTCCTTTTGTGCTTCCCGACGTGCTGCCATCTACCGAGAACACCGACGTTTCCTCCGCCACGATAACGATCTTTCCGAAGAACTCCAGCACAACGTTCGAGGCAAAGGAGGTTGTGATGTAGAAGAAAATACAATAGAAACGAATTGGTCGGCGGTGCAGACGTGAGGTTTAATGATGGCTTATTAAAATGTATGGAGGGGTACGAAAGTTAAGTACGTCGAATGCTAATCACATCATATTCGGTTGTTTGCACTTGTCGGACGCATACAGAGTGATGTCGCTTTTATTGAATCCTGTTCGAGGAAGAAGACGACGAACGCACTCACCGTTAGACGCAATTGCGGGTGTGTGTGACGAATGTGCCGAAACTATTAATTCAACTTGAGAAAAAAACTTTCGATGTGTTCCTAAATTGTAGATGTTACTACAAATAACATGTAATCTAGTAGTAATTGTATCTTTGTCATAACTGTGGTTTATGAAACTTCTATTATATGTTATTGAGTAGACACAAGGTTGATGAGAGCGTTGATCAGAGCTGGTAACAAATATTTACTGAATTATAGTTGTGGCATCTTTACTTTATACACTCAGAAACAAACAAATCGCAATGTTCAGAAGGAGATATTTAAATTTAATATTATTGTGGTAAAACATACATACTACAGTAAGGAGTAAAGCGTTAAGGTCTGCATAAAAAATAGCAATGAGTTTACATTTTTTTTATTAAGTTTGTTAATAATGTGTGTGTCCACCACGGTTATCTATACAATCCCCAAGATGTCTTGACATTGATTCAATAAGGGAGTCTATTTCTTCTTCAGGAATACTATCCCAAGCTACCTGTATTTCATATCTTATAACCTCCAAAATTCGTGGGGGCTGGGGTAAATTTACGAGCCTTCTACCCATCATATCCCAAACATGTTCTATGGGCAAAAGATCGGGGGATCTGGATGGCTATGGCAACACATTCACATGGGTCTCTTCAAAAAAGTTTAAACTAACTGGAGCAACACGAGGCGGAGCATTATCTTGTTGAAATATGGAATCCATGAGCCGATTAAGCTAATAAAGTACAAACGGCGCTCCACTACTTCCTGAAAATAAAGTCGCGCTCTCATGTTTTCTCGAATAAAGTTTCCAGCAGGGGTTTATGCAAAGGGATGGAACCCTCATTAATAACAACATCCTCAATGGGGTTATAAAACAAGCAAGATCCCTTGCTAAACCTCTTGATGTAATATCCCTTGACCTTAAAGCGGCAGTTGATTCTATCCCCAGGTGTGGAATCAACGAATCCCTCACAAGACTTAATGTTCATAATAACTTGATTAATTATATTATGAAAACCCTTGAGGGCGCTAAAACTACCATTCTGACTGAAGACAAGACCAAAATATCTATTAATCTTAACAACGGGGTCAAGCAGGGCGATCCTTTGTCGGATTACCTTAAATACTGATAAATCCTTTGCACTATCGCTCAGAGAAAGATTTATAGCGTAACTAAGAGCCTTTTTTTTACAGGTGGCCAACCCATCCAACAGGTAAGTATGGACTCATTCAAATACCTTGGCCTCAGATACAATCTCACGGATGCTGAACTCCCCACCATTAATCTTCTTCAAACCCAGTTATCTCATATCCTTCGTGCACCTCTGAAATCCCCAAAAATTTTACCTCATAACTTGCTTCCTTATCCCGCGTTGGATTACAAAACATACATGGCACTAGAGCCCTGCTCAAAGAGACAGATCACCCAATTCGACGGGCAATTAAAAACATCCTTCACCTTCCTTCTTCCACTTCCAATTTTTTCATTCATGCATCTAAGGGAGGTGAAGGCCTTGGTGTTTTTCCCTTTCTGTTAAAAATACAATGCATTCTTGTTAAGAGATTGAAAAATATCGACTGTCATCTTCCCGAACAAACAAAATTAACCACATACCAACACATCGACAGGCTCTCCTCATTTAATGTATTTCCCTACACCAGTAATGTTAATAGCTATCTAACATCAAATCTTGACACGTCCTGGTCCGGAAACAGACTAAAACAATGTGTCTCAACCTCCATCTGTAGCAACAATAAAAATTTTCATTTAAATAGGTATTTGCCTGGTATACAAACAACACGAGCTTGGTACTCATTGATTTAAGGAGCTGAAAATACTATTGATTTACTACCTATATGCTTGAGATATACATAGAAAATTTTCAAATTAGCAATTAAAACTTCCAGTGCCTACAATTCCCTCACTATTACGTTGGAATTAAAATATTTATGAGGAAATGTCCGTTATGTCATTTCGATGAAATTTTGATAAGAATTTTGGAAATTTCGGCGATTTTCTGCAAAACTGCAAGTTGCACGTCGCAGACAAGTATCTGAGACCACCTAGGGATCTTCCTTAATAGATTAAGCGTTAAAAATATACACATCCATAAGGAGTTTTCGAAAAATCGACCAATATGTTAGGGATATTGGTCGATTTCCATGCACGCATGTGTTCATTCACAAATTTCATAACTTTACCAATAGAATTCTGTTTCAAAATTTAAAGTTTCACCAATCCGGATATATACTTTATTAAACAAGACCATATTTATTCAAAACGGTTCCACCACAGGAGAAGAAATCAGGTAACATACAAACAAAAAAAAAAAACGCGACGAATTGATAACCTCCTCCTTTTTGGAAGTCGGCTAATAAAACTGAAAAAGTGTCTAGGGGACGCTTTCAAATAAGAAGTTCAAGAAATGGCCAGAATGGCGCAAGTGTGACGACAGGCTATGTTAGGAAGTTAGTAATTGACAACGGATTGAAATGCACAAATCCTACATTTAGAAATGAAGTTGCTGAAAAAGTGAGAATGTTGTAATTATTCGTAATAATCGGAAATATAACGTAGAAAATCTGTTATGTGAACTTCTCTTGGTAAATGGTTGTCTCCGGTTTTTGTAACCTCTGCAAGTGATATGAGTTTATAGTATGCTAATTGTCATATAAATTAATAAGCGTGCCCCAGTTTTGACTTTTTATAAATAGTTGTTATTTTGTTATAAAACTTTTTGAACTAGTTAAATAATGGGAAAATTTTGTATATTTGTAATATTTTTATACTTATTAACAAATAGATGTTGGTGAATTAGATGTAAATAAAAATTATTTATTTTTACATTCTTGTGTTCATATTACATATTTATTTTGAAAAGTGTCCCTTTACTATGTTGGTGTTTCTACTTCTTTGTTCACCTCTCTCTGGATAAAAGGTAACTAACAATTCTTTTCATCACTGAATAAACTGATATAATTAAATTATCTCTTCTGTTATCATTATGGAACAAATTTCACTTGCATTTTATTCTAGAATAGTTTCTTTTCAAGGATTCTAACATTTTCACACACTGATTTTCCATATATTTTTTCTTGTATACTTGGACCAAAAGCTCCATTAGTTACAATTAAATGACTATTTTTGGCATCTTTCTGCTGTAGTTGTATATTAAATATTTCCAAAGGTACGCCTGGGAAAATATCTTCAGAATTTTGTTCTCGAGTTGGTGGACAATGCCATAATCAGCTTGTAATTATATAATAATGGGTTCTTAAGAGTTTAATTTATGTAGGATATTGATCTTTACTTCTAAAAAAATGTGCAAATAAAATTTTGCTTTTGTCATTTTTATTTATGTACAAGGTATTTCATTGGTTTAACACTTTATTAATGTTAAATACTAATCTGTTTCTTTAACTGTGATGGTTAAATTTACTTTTTTTAGATGTGAATTATTCACATTAACCTCATTTTATTCAGGTAGGTTTGTTTGTTCGTAGAAAACTGATTACTACGACAAATTACCCGGTTCTCTCAGTGGCTCCCCCAAATTGAAACAACTTTAATGACACCTTTTCTTATACAGAGTGTGTCCTCCTTTATTCAACCCTCCATATGAATACAAAAGTCGTCAATTTTTTTCCCTGATTTTCTAAAAAACGGTACAAGCCATGTTATTGGAAAAAATATGGGAACAGTTCGGGATATCCCGGAACTAATCAATTTTTTTTTTCAATTTATTCCATGGTCAGAACAAATTCTTAATACCGGCGACTCCAACAAAGCATAGTGTCTAAGAAAATCGGTAAAAAAGTTTTTCGCCATTTTCTAAAAAACGGTACAAGCTATGTTAATGAAAAATGGGACCAGTTCGCGATTTTCCGGAACAGGATCCAGTATAAACGGTCGAAATTCCTTGAACCTTGAACTTGGGAGTAATCCGTGAACAACCATAAAAAAACATGGATACAGACGAATTGAGAACCTCCTTCTATTTGAAGTCGTTTAAAAAGCCAATAGTACGTTCCTGATTGCAGATGAAGCCCAAAAATAGGAATCGACAATATGTCTCCTATTTTTTATAATTTTATACAGTTAATGAATTGACCTATATAAACATCCCGTAATGTTTCGTTTCAAGGAATGTTTATTGACACTGTGATGTTTATATGAATCGACTGTTCGATAATATTTATGTCAAGTTTATTATATGGCATAGAACATACAAGAGTTTCTAAATCAAGAACTGCGGAAAACTCACGTTATCAAACATCCCGCTAGAATGTCTAAAAAGTTATAATTATGTTAATTAAAATAAACCTTTTCTGCCTGTTCCTACTGATGTCGAATGGAAACATCAGCCTGGAAGAAACATAACTCCAAAAATCATATGAAATAGCCGCATTTGAATATTCATGGGATTATTATCCCGAGTTAAGTCAGACACAGTGTTACTGTCAAAATCCCGTTTTCACACCACAGCCCCAGTAAATAATTTTACTTGGTTATGGTTTCCATCAACACCTCTAAGAGCAGTTAAAGGTAGACGGCTAGGCTTGTGGTTACCCCCCAAGAATCAGTCAATGTACGGCCTAGCCAATTCTTAGATTCCCAGTTTCAAAAACAGTATCAAATCGTTTTAAAATTTTCCCACTTTTCCGGCGGGATAGTTTAGCTGATTACTGATACGAAAACTAATCAATGCGAGTGAAGCCTTACAAGAATATTTCATCGAAAAGAGACCCGAGTTGAGAAAAAAAAACTCAATTTTCCGATATGGCCCAGGTGCCACCCAATATATTCTGCGTTTTGTTTTAAGGCAGTTATTTGGAATTAGATTGAGCGCCCAAATTCACATTGGGCTTACATTAAAATAACTGCATAAAAAAACCCTGTCAAATAGGACAAAAGTAGATTAATAAACCATAGATATAATATATCATGTAATAGACATAATAATTACTGAGAAACCGGCATCATGGAAAAAGATTTCTAGTATTCCTTAAATCCTAGAAATATTTTAGATACAATTAACAATTCACTTTCTTTTGCTACATGATTGATGTATTTTTACCACGCCTGCGGAAAGGATTAATTGACAGTAGAGAGTGAGAGTAGTGATATGGGAAACAGATGAAATCGTAAATTAGAAACAAAAAGGATATGTGAAAGGTGCGAGATTTTCACATTTGAATAAGAAATTTGATCAATTAATTTAGGCAATTTATTGGTCCAGGACATCCAAAACAAACTAAAGCAATTTAAAATTCATCTAAATCGATAAATCTTTATTTTAGAAAAAAAAGTTGTTCAACTGGATTCTTCAAAATTTATTTACACCATGACATTATCTGGTTAATTGATAAATCACTTGAGAATGTCTATAATTTATTGCGATTTTCTTCATAATTATTGTTAATTAATTACGAAAAACAGGTCCGATGCATTTATCTGTATTAGAAGCTGTCACGGAATTAGGCTCATGAATATCGAACAAGTTGATTTTGTTATAACGTCGCTTAAAGCTTGCTGGAATAATTATCTTGTAATGAAATATGGTTTATTTTTTTAGCGGACTTCTAATTATAGAACTCAATGTTTAATAGCGTATTTATAACAACACAAAACAACAAAGAAACGTGACACTTTTTTGTGTGATAACAGTGTAAAAATGTCTGTTAATGGTATGCTTCTCAAATACTACCAGACCTGAAAAAATACTACACAGTGAGGACGCGTGGATTGGAACAAATTCATTTAAAATTCAGTTGTTTGGTTTTTTGGAAAAACCCTCGGACACGTCTTTTTTTTGGACTTTTTTGTGATGATAAATTCATATATACGGGGTGGGCCAGAAATGAATTGCGACCTTCAACTTCATTTTTTCAAATGGAAACATTTGTTTATTATTTATTAGTTATTAGTTATTAAAAAAATTACATTTATTTAAAAATTATGTTGTCAATTTTGAAATAAATGTGGCAGGATTCGTTGTATTTCGGCCCTAATTCTATTCTTTAATTTCTAGATATTTTCCGGCTTATTGAAGTAGACTTTCGATTTCGTGTAACCCCAAAGATAAAAATCTAACAGGCTTAGATCTGGAGACCTAGCTGGCCATTTGATATTGCCTCTCCTTCCGATCCATCTATTTGGGAAAATATTGTCAAGATAATCTCGCACTGTTTGCGAATAGTACAGGGGCGCTCCATCCTGTTAAAACCATGCCGAATCTGCCAGTTTATTGGGGTTTTCACCATTCGGGTAAAGTTCTGGTTAAACAGGGTATTATGTCATTTTGTAATAGGTCTAAATACTTTTCCGAGTTAAGTGTTCCCTCAATAAAAAAGGACCTACAATTGAAGTACCCACAATTCCGGCCCATTCGTTAACTTTCTTGGAAAACTGTGGATGACTTTCCATAATCCAATGTGGGTTTTCTGATGCCCAATATCGAAAATTTTGCCTATTTACTGAACCATTTAAAAAAATGTTGCCTCGTCGGAAAAAACTATCTTACTTGAAAAGTGCGGGTTGGCATTGCATCTATGCATCATTATTTCGCAAAATTCTGCTCTCCGGTCCAAATCATTTTCAGTAAGTTCCTGAACTAATTGAACTTTGTATGGGTGCCATTTATTTCTATGCAAAGCATTTTAGAACAGAAGATTTACTTATTGACTGTTCTGCGGCTATTTGTCTAATGGATTTCTCAGGATTTTCTTGTAAATCGAGCAAAACTTTTAATTGTGTATCTTCTGGAAGATGTTTAGTTTTGTAATTGACTCTTTCGTGGCTAAATTCTAGAAACTTTTTTTCTATTTTACTAACTACCGATCGTGTAATAGGCCACTCCGGGTACTTAATACTAAACATTTCACAAACTTGTGTTCGAGTTCTGTCGGTATATCCTACCATCGTCAAAATTTTAATTCGCTGCTTTTCAGTTAAACGCGCCATATTTTGAAACTTTGCAATGGCACTTGACAACTATTTATTTGAAGTAAAATTATAGAACAGTTTCTATGGAAATAAACAAGTGTTAAAAACTCCAGCATTAAAAAAGGGTTTCCATTCATGCGACTAAAATACCGCCAACAATCATATAAACCAGACGTAAATAAGTAGGTTCAAACCAACAAACACCTTATTTTTACCGTTATTTTCTTAACTTTAGAAAGAAATGTATTTTTTTAATAACTGTTAATTTTCGGTAAAGGATATTGTACATGAAAAAATATGTAGAATTCAAGGCAGAATTCAAAAATAAATTATAAAACAAATGTTTCCACCTGAAAAAATAAAGTTGATGGTCGAAATTTATTTCTGGCCCACCCTGTATAAATGAGTATATCATCACAAAAACCGCAGTAAAAAAACAACCGACGTGTCCAAGCGTTTTTCCAAAAAACCAACACCTGAATTTTAAATGAATTTGTTCCAACCCACACGTCCCCACTGTACTATATTCCAAATAAAAAATTTGTAGTGTTTTTTACATAGGCAAGGCAGTACAAAAAATCCTATTGAACAATTTCCAAAAGTAACCCCAGAATAACTCTTGTCGAATGAATTTTTCAAAAATGTTAAATATAAGAGTTTTTGCATTATTTTCCGGGCTGTCTAACGGTGACCTTCACCTGAACCATGAATTTGATGCCCATATCAAGGTGAAAAAGATTTGTTCAAATAATTCTAGATTCAGAAAGAGCGAAAAATTTTACGTTCAAAGTGACCTTGATCATGACGTTAATCATGTTCTTGATCATGACCTTGACTACGACAAGGGTCAAATGAATTTTTACAAACCAGAACCCCCATTTTTTACTCCAGCGGAAAATTTTACGTCCAGGATGACCTTGACATGATCTTAGTCAAGCTATTGACCACGACCAAGGTCAAATAGATTTTTTCATATGAGAGCTTCTTTTTTTAGTCTGGATTTGTAGGGGGCGCATTTTACTTTGATTTTACCGTCAAGTTCATGGTCAAGTCAAATGCAGATCAAGGGCAACATTCTGTTTGGACGTTCAATACATGTCACTAGATAACTGTTAGTTATCTAGTGATACTTAGGGATGAAGCAGATGGAGACCCCGAATGAGATCTAGACTTTCAAACTCCTTTAAATCATATATTTTGTTTTTTGATACTGGCTACATAGCAGGAGTCGAAACGTCGAGAATTTTATAAGTATAGACGCGGTTCTCACCGCGCTAAAAATATAGTTAAATCCGAACTCGTTGCTCATTATATGACAACATTCTTTATCACATACAGTTTTATCATATATTCTCACATCATATACATACAATGAATGGCTTAACAAATACCAAATCTCCGCAATGCAAGAAATTTAAACATAGGAAAAGTTTACTTTAACTTTTAAACAATAGAAAAGCGTACCGAATCAACAAACAAAGCCATCGACCTTCTGAAGACCTTAACACGTACATCATCTTTTATGCGCTCACTGAATAGAAAATTATTCCTCATTGGCGTACCGTGAGCATAACTGCAGAGTATAAAAAACAATATTATTTTCTTTATTAACATTAGCTATATAATAAACAACCGTTTTCCACTTTTCCGGAAATTGTAAACTTCCGGCACTGTTCAAACGTCGTAACTGTCTATTTGAAGGTGAAAGGTAATTGACTTCATGTCAATTTTTCTCAAAATCACAAGAAATAAAGACATTGCGATTATAAATGCGCTGAAAAGAATTCCCATTTCCCCAAAAAATTCGTTAAATTTGAAGACGCGAGATGTAAGACCGACATCTAGGATTTTCGTACAAAGGAATGACACCTCGAATACAGTATTCAATATCTCTGACAGGTGAAGTAACCTGAAAATTTTATCGTGATATTATGTCCTGGGAGTTAAGGGAGAACAGCAATTACACTGAACGGCTCCAGATTCGGAACCTCTGTGTGCTAATTCTCTCGAAAATTCTAGATGTCGGTCTTACTTCTCGCGTCTTCAAATTTAACAAAATGTATCAAATACATAAAGAAGTGTTCAAGAGGACATTCAATTGTGGGAAGCGCAACTGATGAAGGTTCCCTGATCAGAAACAATATATGTTATGTATAATATATAACATATATTGTCTTGCGTACAAAGGAATAACACCTCGAATAGAGTATTCAATATCTCTGACAGGTGAGGTAACCTGAAAATTTTATCGTGACGTTTTGTCCTGGGAATTAAGGGAGAACAGCAATTACACGGAACGGCTCCATATTCGGAACCTCTGTGTGCTAATTCTCTCGAAAATCCTAGATGTCGGTCTTACATCTCGCGTCTTCAAACCCATATTTTTCTATACCTCTTCTGCCTCTACATTCACAGTTCAATTCTTTCTTGTATTCTATCTACATGCTCTTTCCATTTTCTCCAATTTCCTGTAATTCTTTCGTTTACGCTTAAAATGTTCAGTTCAGTTCTTATACAACCATTTCTTATTCTGTTCATGCGTCTTAAACCTTTAATCGTTCTTAGGAATTTTATTTATTGACTTTGTAATGTGTCTTTATCGTTCTTGGTTACTTTCCAGGTCTCACTGCCGTAAGTCAGGATTAGAACAGCCTTCTTCCTGTAACTTTATTAGTGTTTCTTTCCTGATTTTATGTTTAAGTGTTCGAGATATTGTTCCACAAATAAAATCATATTTATTAAGATTTTCTTCGATGTTTTTATCTCGATCGTGTGATATATTGAAAACTAGATATTTAAAATGCGATACCTGTTCAAATATTTCATTATTAACCACTATTTTGGGTCTGTCAGGATATTTACCTGAAAAGGCCATTACTTTCGTCTTAGTAGATGAAATTTTCATCTTTATCTCTGTACAAATTTGTTGCAATGTGTGTATTCCCATTTGCAGGTCGTCTTCAGATTCTGTCATTAATACTGTGTCATCTGCATAAAGAATCAAGTTTAAAACGGTATTTTGGTCTAATTTAATTCCTTTCCTGAATTTATTTTTCCATTCTTTTATGACATTACATGTTAAATAAAGAAGAGAAATACTGCATCCTTTTTTGACACCTTTGTCTGTTAATATATCTGCTGCTTCTCTTCCGTTTGTATCGATTAGATACTTTAGTATTGTGGTACAGACTTCTTATTGTTTCTATTATCTTCTATTTAGGTTGTCGATGGCTTTTTGTAAATCTACGAAATTGATATGTATCTCTTTATTAAATTCTCTGTGTTCTCCATTGTTGGGAGTACTTTTTCTGGAACCTATTTGTTTTCCTCCGATTACTTGTTGTGTTATGGATTTCAGTTTATTGTTTAAAGTTTATACATAATATTCTAAGGTTATTCGAGTAAGCTTATCCCTCGATAGCGGTTAGTATTGTTTTTTGGGCCCCTTTTGAAATAATAATAAGAAAACTTGAGTAGTTTAAGTATTATATCTGGCAATTTTAATTTTTCTGTGTTAAGATTCGGGAAACGGTATTCTAACATCTTTTTTTAATTTGACATGCCGAAGATTACGTACAATACTCAATCAGTAAAGTCTGAAATTTCTAAACAGACATTTCACGAAAATACTATCGTACACACACATTATACTAACGTTTTAAATGAATAACATTCACTTTTGTTTCACCGTGAACACTCAAATCATCTTTCAAAATCAAACCTATCATTAACGTTAAAATAGTTAAATTATTGTCTGCCTCAGGCCTAGCCACAATCTAGTTTTTGTCTCGAGTCTATATTCTCTCGAAATTTAATCATAATCAGGTAGAAAACACGCGATACACACCGTATAACTAACTATATATGTGTAGTAAGTATAGGGTCTACTTTTCTTAAGAAATTCATACGCTTTTAGAAAAAATAAAAAAAATCGGGTTCACCGAATTTAAATTACAGAAGAATCTGTTTTTACCGTATACCCTTTTAAGTCTGCTTATCAAATAATATTAAAGAACTAATATTGTACGTGCTGTATGCATGTGACTTCATTCAAGGAAATTTGGGAGAATTATATAAATCCTTCAACATTTTTTTCAAATATTTAATCAGCTATGCGCTTTCGACCCTTGTATGAGTCATTTTCAGAGCCTAATTTGTGGTACAATGACTGGGGAGAAAAAAAGTTCGAACCTGGAAAATTTTTGCCAGTGAACCGATTTTTATGAAAATTGGGAATTAAGATCATTTTACCCTCTAGATCAAAACTTATATAAGGTCGACATGTGCTTTTTATTTTTAAGGGGTGAATACCACTCCCTGAGTTAAAAAATAAATAAAACATAAAAATCGACGTTTCTTAGGCTAACATTATATCCAAACGAATAGTACATGTATAATTTAACATTTAAAACCCCCCTTTACGACAAAATTAGGATTTTTTATAGTTATTTCACGTTAAATAATGCTCCTACATTAATAGGAGTTGACAATATAAAATATTCAATAATCCAACAATCTAAGGAATATAATGATCATTGTATTCTTTACATTGTTTCATCCTAATGTCATTAGGTTAGGCTCTTAAGATGACTCATACATGCATCGAAAGCGCTTAGCTGATTGAACATTTAAAAAAATGTTCCACGATTTATATAATTTTCCCAAATTACCTTGAAATAATATTCGAGTTGTTAGTTTTTTATTTTCCTGTTACGTTAAAAAACAAATCGGAACAAGACTTTCTACAAACTATTATTAGTTCGACAACCTAAAGGTAGGACTTGCAACAGTTTTTCGATGCTAGTAAAAAATTCTGTGCCTTTTCACTGTACTATATCAATGTCTACCAAGTTGATTTCGGTCGGTCGGGAAGGATAAGCTAATGAGGAGGCTCAGTTAACGTTTAAGCTGGTATAAGTTGCGAGGTCCGTACTGACTTGGTTATTGTGGAGGTTCTAGGACGGGAGCACGTAATATAACAACCATGCTAGGATTGTCCATAAGAATTGACCATCGTCCAATCCCAATCTCAGTCCTAGATAATATATCAGTTTTGTTGTATTACGGGTCCAGTTAATGTACATGTACGACGCTAAGGCATATTCAATAAGCAAAATCAAATACAATTACACTCGAGAGTTTAAGACATCAATATAAAATTTTGGCTGTTTGACCCATTTTTTTTATTAATAACACTAAAGGCCGTCAATTAGCAATTAAAAACTCAAGAAAACTGGTTCATGAAAAGAAGTAAATAGTACCGAATTCTTTTGCATTTGCACATTTATATATAGATTTTTAATAAAATACACATATTTAAAATGTCAATTTGTGCATTTTAGCATTCACCCAGTATTAAGAGGCAGGATTTTGTAGGAATGGTATATCAAATAATAAATTAATATTAAATATATTAATTTTAAACTTTAGTTTTTCCAAAATGCTTTGCGGTTATTCAGATATTTCACAATTACGAGTAACTGTGAAGATGCAGTAGCAGTAACTACTATACATAAGTACTTACATATTAGTACACCTTAAACTGCACTGTATGTATAATCTCATTAATTTGAATTTAACACACAAAGTGAGCGATGACTATTTCTGTTTTATATCAAAAATATAAAGAAATACAACGCACCTGCTGTTAATTTATGTTAAATAATACTTTTCATGTTGACAATTTTTATAAATGTATTGAAAATGCATTTTGATTGAAAAGGAACCTTAACCTAAGGGCTTACAATGTTATCAAGTGTCAAACTGAAAGCAAAATAATTAAATTCGCTAAAACGAAGATGGCCGTGAACATTAGAATGATTGCCATGGTGTCAGATCTAACTATTTATCTCACTAATTGTATTCATATCATGGGCTTTGTAATCTTAGTTAAATTGTGCGAAACTCTTTTAACCTTTAAAATAGAAACAATATAAATTAAAAGCGACATGTTAAAATAATAAAATATTATCAGAAACAAATTGATCAGTTGTCACACAATACACAATTCTAATTTTAGTTGACAAACTTCATATTTATTAGAATTATAGAATGAAATATTTAGAAAGAAATGAAAGTATCAAACTTTCGAATTCCAAGTAAATGGTTATTATTATATAATATAAAATTTTATGCATGAGATCTGAATAGCGTGATAATGTAGAATTACTTTTTGAACCGATCAAAATCTTACGAAAATCTCTTCAAGCAATCTGGCGGCAATGTTTAGCATTGACAGTGTGGACGTCGATTATGATTTTTTATTTTTTTTAATGAATGAACCAATATTATAAATAAATTTTAGCATTCTGCACCGAAGGTCGTCAATAGCTACTAAACAATATAAAATTGCAGAAAATCGGTTGAGAGGAGAAAATGGTACCGAACCGTTTTGTCTTTGCCTATTTATATATACATGCCATATGGCTTATAAATAAATAAGTTTAGTTTTTTAAACTTTGTCCATTATTTAAATTTATTGCTAGATCAAAACTTATAACTCAGAATTTTGAATTTTTCGTTAAAAACCTGAGTGCAGCACCATTGATTTTTTTTACTGTTTTACAACTATCTGATGTTACTATCGTTTCAAATTCTATATTCTATATTCTTACTATCTAATTAATTGTAGGCATATCTTTACAAAGCTAAGCCATATAGTGTGTGTTTCCAATAACGCATATGCTATAAAACAACGAATCTAGCTAGTATTAACTATTTCTTGTTCAAAATAACGATAGAGATAGACTTCAAACATGTCGATGAGCTCTCTACAACTGTTCGTTACATTACTATACAGAACACTGTAACTAAAATAAAATTTTCAAAAATTTTAAGCCATTTTTGCTTTGCTGACATCATAACAACCCACAATATGCCAGGAAAACAGATTTGGAAATAAATATTTCCAAAACCACCAAATCTGGTAAAAAAAATAAAAAAGCCCATAGAAATATCGAAAATCTACATTGGACCGGAAAACCAACTAAAAGAAATCAAATGTAGTATGCGATTGACCTGGACAGCTTTAGGAAAATTAAAATCAGGACTGCAATCTAGTCTTCCAATATGCTTAAAATGCGTTATTTCATCTTAATACGAGCATATAGAGTAGAGACACTGAGTAAAATCACATCAAGAAAATTGAAGTCTTGCAACATAAAATATATATTGAATAACGTTGGGAATCACTATGTTGCGTTCCCGCAATTTGTTTAGTGTATTGTTTAAATTTGATTGCATTACTTCATTGATTTTTAAACTTCTGCACCTTTTCCAAAACCTTCCGTCGGGCTAACGCTAATTTTAAGTGTTTTTTGCGTGTAAAATAAAGACAGTATTCGTTTTTCGTGTATTGTCTTCCGAGCTATTCGGACGCTTTTGATTCCGTAGTAAGGCGGCCGCTTTTTGTTGTTATTGTGTTACGATTCCGCGAGTTATTAGTTCTGGTCGTAACAACCGCTAAACCGCTTTCATTTTGTTTCTTTTGTGTTTACAAAAGCGCATCATTTGTTTGTTAAACCCGCATTTTTTTGTTTGCTCAATCAGTGAACATTACGTCGCTATTTTTTGTGAAACGTGTTGTCCAGACGAAGCTCTAAAACAGTTCCTGCAGCTGCGGGGCTAGCCTCTGAAGAAAGAAGAACCAAGAAAACACCACCTGCAGGGCTTCGACTTAAAAGATCAGTGATTAACTTTTATTTGGTGATTTCATTTACGCGACGGCACGTGTTTTATTGATTGTTCCGCTAAAGGTCCTTCGTCAATTACATTCTTACATTGAACCAGCATTGAGCTAAAACCGCAACACCTAATTCATACAGTTTTTTGGATATTATATGTAATGTGCCATCGAAGACATTACACACTATTTGACGAAATTGTTCAAAGTTTACAATGGTTTAAAATGGACGACTCAAATGGCCAGATAGATAGAAAAATAAAAATAATAAAATAAAGGCGAATAGTAGAAATATACAGACATTGGATAATAATGATTCATTTTTAAAGTGGTTCTGAACAATTACTTTTTACTTTATTCGCCCTCGAACACTACGTTTGTATGTTAAAGAGATTTATAATGAGATTCAACTGTTTGTATTAGGGCCATAATAAACATTATCAGAATAAAGCAACATGTATTTTTAAAAAAAAATGTTCTATATTGATATGTAGGTAATTGTAGACAATACAAATAATGCATATTTATTATGTAAATGACATCGGTATACTAACCTGGTCGGGAAGAATTTGGTGGCTCTGCATTTGACCCTGTGTCCAAGCGGCCATTTGTTTGGGTGGGGCGTCAGGTGCAACTGCACCTTTGGTTCTTTTCATATAATCGTGGAGTATAGGTATTTTGGAGTTTTTGTCAGTACTAGATAAGATAACTTCTCTTTCAATCTGTAAAAAAAATATGGGTTATTGGTTTTATGATTAGCACATTTTCATTTAAGTTTTATCTGGTTATATGTCATTCTCAAATCCCTAGATGTTTTGATCATATTCTACATAATTACACAACTATGCGAATAATTTAAATTTTAGCTGAATTTGCTTTTTGTCAAGCGGGTCCTTCAAATGCTGGAGGTTGACTGAAATCCACAAATTTCGTGACAAAACTGGAAAGAGAGGGCAATAGAGACAGTAACAGTTTACTTCATTCGATTGGGAGCTGCTTCCACAGATTATTCGCAGCTTCCACCCACCAAGTAAAATTAACATGATGCTCTCCAGAAGTTTATTCTATAATCTCGGAACCAATACATGAGCACAAAACTTACTTTAGGTGATTTTTTCTATGCACAGATTATGCAAATTAAGATTTTGACGTCACGGCGAATGTTAGGGCTTTTCGACCAAGTGAATTTGCTATTTAAAATTTTCTATAGCCTTTATTACAAAATTAATTGGTATTTCTCAAGAAAATTTATATAAAGTGATCATAAATAATAATTATCTTCTAGGATTTCACCAGCTTGATCCATATTTTTAATACATTAAAGTACCCATATTTATTGTTCAATTGTTTCTCTAGAATCTTATAGCAGCTGTTTGAAACTAGTGAAAAAGTTTTCTAATTTGAGGACAAAGATGGCAACAGTTGAAAAATAAGAAAAGTGTGTTAATAGTGTAGTAACTGGGGTTTTCGATTGACAGGAAAGTTTTTGGACACCCCTGTTTCATCATCTCTTAGATATGTTTCTCATTTTCTTCCAGTTAGTTCTGTGGTTGGGGTCAGATGTATAACTGTATTACTATAAATTGTTCAAATCCCACCTTTAAGGTAGATGGAATACTATTGCGTTTCTGCAATGAATGTTTCATCCATTCCTTAATCGACTTTTCATAGAGATTTCAGTATTCTAGGGAAACGCCAATATTCGTAAAGATGCTATACTCTGAGTTAAAGAAGAAAATGATAATAAATAGCTATTTTTTAAGGTTATTTAAAGCGAAATATTTCAATATTGATTAGTCACGGACGAAAATCAAAATTGAGAATTTAAAAGAGGTCAAAATGTTTGTTTTTACTGCTGTAACAAAATTTTCAGGTGGGAAAAAATATTGCTCGAGAATGAAGGACCCTAATTAAGGGTGTTTCAATCAGAGTGCGTATAAGGACAGTGGGGCCAAACCCGAAAGCTATGGCCATTTTGCGCTCAGTTTTTACCAATAAGAATCAACTATATATTATGCCACTTTACAAACCTGTGCAGATTTCTAAAAAGCATGCATAGTTGCCAGATAGCTTGAAGAGAGAAAAAAAAAACAATAAACCATTTAAAGCACCTACCAATTTTGTCTTAAAAAAATAAAATATTGATAACAGAGTTATTAAAAATTGTCTGAAACCTAATGGGGCACATAGTTTCATTTTTAAATTTCGCAACTATCGTAAGTACGCAAACAGCAACTCTCAATACTTTGTAATATGCAATTTTATCAACTAAAATCAGGTTGGGGCTGCAATTTTCTGATAACTATTGAACACTGTTGTCAAAATTTTAAAATTTAGGTGGTTTGTATTTCTACGACTTAAATTTAATAACATTTAACTAAGAATACCAAAACGATCAAATTATACAGATATCGTGAGATTTACATTAAATCAACAAATCTGGCAACACAGAAACCGGAAAAAAGTGCAAAAATGGCGGAACCAATCAGCATTTAGTTTGTGCCTTGGCAACACTCTTCTTATACGCACTCTGGTGTTAATAAGAGCGCAAGGTTGGAATTGCTCGCCTATATCACAATGACACGTGATTATAACGTGGCAGATGGGAGTTAGTAAATTCTCTTTGTATGATCTGTGTTAGTAAACATGGAGCATTATACGCTAGAAGAATGCGTCCTGGTTCACAAACATAATTTTTAAAATGGTGAAAGTTTGATTGTCACTAGAGTAATGAGCTTCCAATATTCGGTCTACAGAATGTTCCTGAAACATTTACTGCGAAAACAATAAAAGTAATGGTTCAGGAAGTGATGTGAGACACACGACAGGAGCTTGTTAAGTCTTTTACAATAAAACATCACGGCAGTTAGCGAGAGTGCGGCTGAAAGTCCAGAGACGTCGATTCGCCATCGTGCACAAGAAATGAGCATTACAACAGTATTTCTTTAGTTATTTTTAGTAAAGATTTACTTCTACACGTCTAGAAAGTCCAATTGACTCAACAATGTTTGCCATGCAACGCGAAGAGGGTTCACCAATTGGATCATTGAGCAAACAGAAGAGAATTCCTATGTTGTGAACGAAATCATTTCCAGGTTTAATTAGCCATCACGGACTGGTGATTTTACCCGTTTGGACTTCTGGCTGTGGGATTATCTGAAGTCAAAGTTTATGCACCCAACCTCTCGAGCACCCACGTTATTGAAGGCCTTACGCTATATAAATGAAATACTGCCCCCTCTATAGAGTAATGCTATTATAATTTTTTTAACCGACTTCCAAAAAGGAGGAGCTTATCAATTTGTCGTCACGTTTTTTTTATGTATGCTCAGTGATTATTCAAAAACGGCTTAGGCAATATTGATGATTTAAACGACATTTTATTAAGGAATATTACAGAAAGGAACCATATAATTTTCTGTAACGCGAGATTTACGGTTTTCCAGAAAATCAGAAAAAAGAGAAATTAAGGGACTACATGTCAGTGAATTTCATTCAATCTACACTGTTTTCTATAAAACGGTTCAACAAATTTGAATATTTTAAATTGTATTCTACAAAGAGATGTTCCAGCTTGATTCCTTATACCAACCTTATACAAGCTTCTGTTCTTCTTCTCATAGACGATCGAACTCTTTCAAACACTCCTGGAGTATTCCTAAGTGTATCAAACGCGCCTATTATACGATTTCTCAGTCCGTCTACGGTATTCACTGGCGTTATGTACACCAGAGATTTCAGATAGCCCCATAGAAAGAAATCTAAACTATTTAAATCTGGGGATCTGGCGGGCCATGGCTGATGTCCACCTCGTCCAATCCACCTGTTTACATAATTTTCGTTCAAATACTCCCTACCCAAAAGTGAAAAATGAGCAGGAGCACCGTCGTGCATGAACCACATTTCACGTCGCATCATAAGAGGTATATCATCCAATAACAAGGGCAAATCGTTCTCTAAAAAATGTCTGTGCGATTGACTAGTAAGTCGCCCTGGCAAGAAGAAAGGACCAATCAAATAATCGCCAATATTACCACCCCACACATTTAATGAAAATTCCTCTTGAAAATAAGCTTCTGCAATTTCATGTAGATTCTCCTCAGACCATATGTGTTCATTATGAAAATTTATGATTGAAGTCCTTGAGAAACAGGCTTCATCAGTGAATAGGATTTGGCAATCAAAATGAGGATTGTTCAATAGTCTGTTGAGGTACTACTGACAAAAAATAATTCTTAGATGACAATCTCGAGGCAAGAGCGCCTGCACCCTCTGAATGTGATAAGGATAGAGCAAAGAATCCCGCAAGATCCGCCAAACAACTTGATGACTTGTATTTAAGGTAACACTAATTTTTCTTGTACTGGTTACTGGATGTTCTTCTATTTTCTTCAGCACTGCCTCTTTCTAGTCTGGTGTTCTCACACTTCGTGGTCTACCTGCATTAATATTTTTCGCAGAAGAAGATCCAGTTTCTGAAAGACGCCTTTGAATATTAGAGAACATCCGACCAGGCATCACTCTATTGGGTTAGCGTTCCATGTAAAGACGCTTAGCTTCTCTTGAATTACCATTTGCAAGACCATACATGAAATGCATATCAGCCATTTCGGAATTCATAAAATTCGGCATGTTTTGATATTAAAATGCAACCATCTTTAATTTTCAAAACACAGGAGTTTAATTTGATGTGTCAAAACTAACAATAAATTTATTCATTCACCACAGCCTACTAGGTAGGTAACTAGATTTCTATGACAATTCGGAATTTTCTGAGGATTTCAAGAGAATCATTCAAAATTATTTTCTCGAAACCGGTAGTAGATACGACAAAACTACAAGAAAACATAAAGTTTGGTAAAGCAACAAAGCTTTTCTTTACAATTTTTGAAAGTACCAGTGGCTCACCAAAAAAAAGTTCTGAAGGACAACAGTGGACAGTGTTCCCGAAAAAATATCACCCTGTAGATTTGCAATCGAAATTGGCATGTCACAAGGTGTAAACTCTTAATTGCAATATCTATGCCAAATTTCATTTGAATATCTTGTGAAGTGCAGATACTATGAGAAAAAACTTGAAAAAAATTCAAACTTTAACACTCTGTATCTTAAAAACGAAACGTTTGCCGACCCAGGTTTATGGGACTTTTTCTTTCTAAAACTATTCAAGGAATCTCCCCTTTTCGTTTGTACCTCCAATTTAGGGACACCCTGTATATTTCAATTTATTTAATACTTGTACATTAACACAGTACCTTTTTGTTTGTGTTACAATTGCTTATAAACTACGAAGAGAATTTTCAGTGCATTGTAGCAAAACAGCGTTGAAATCAATAAGCTTTGCAAAGAATTTAGTAATTACTAACATGCTGTCAGTCTTCATTATGATTAATTAACTTTGCTATTCACACATGCATTTCATCACTGAACCTGCATCATTTGCATTGTCTAATAAATTCAACGCTTTATTGTATTTACTTACCGCTTTCGTATTTATAATATACGTTGAAATTGTCATTGATGAATGAATCATTATAAGAAAACGTAATTTATTGCTGTCATTGGGGCGAAGGAACTTCATTAATAACCGGCGAAAGATGAATTAGCCGCGTTTCGTGGGTGGATCCGAACATATTTGCATCGAGCTAGAATTTTCGATTGGAAAACTAATCATTAAAAGTGTGGGGGCCGAAGAGCTATTACTTAACGGATATCTAAATATGGTGGAATTATGTACAGAAGTTATATAGCGCTGCGGTGGCGTGTTTTGACAAATATTAACAGTTTGAGTGTTGCTTCTCATGCTCTTCGCAAGTTTGCACAGTTCGCTAATTACACGAAATCTACTCCTTACGGGATTTCACGTAACAACATGATACATAGTTGGCATTAATTGTCATTAGTTCAAATGTATCTGCCTTACATTATTTTTAGTATACTTCAGTAATCTCTAGAAATTTTATGTTGACTACTGGTCGCTCATTGGTCGAAATTCGACCCTATTCATCAAATTGTGAACATTATTCAAGTTTGTTTGTCAAAAGTATATGTCTAAGTGGAGCAAAAACGGCAGAAGAAGGCGTCATGAAACCTCCCGCCCCAAATCGATCATGTCATATTGAGAAATTTATAGAAATAAAAAAATATATGAGAATTTAATCAAATATAGGTATTCCAAATAATTTTTAAAAATGCAAGGCCCCCCAGTTTTTGATGGGATTGCTCTTTGTAACCTAAAAGTTTTCTTCATTTGCAATCGACCTCATAAAATAGAAAAAAATATATGTAACGAAATTTACTGCTACTTGTCCGACAAACCAATACTGATCTACAGTATTTTACTACTGAACAATAAAAACGCTTGATCTTGAACTATCAAAGATGGTCTTCAAATGATTTGACAACGGATAACGGTTTTTCCATATATAATTACTCAATAGTTTGACAGTTTTCCAAAGAAAAATATGTTCAATTTAAATGTATTTCCTTGTAAAATAGACGTATGTACCTAACTTACAATAACAAATCACTATTTGAATCGCATTTCTTTCTTTCTTTCTGTGAATGACATGTTTATTTTAGGTAAAAGTCAGTCACCTTGTAATAAAACCAGAGTTTTGCAGGAATGAAACCATGTAATATAAAATAAATTGTTTATTAGATAAAATAGGTGAACACAAAATAGTTATTAACTGATTCCCTACCTAAAAATAATTGAAAGATCCGGCCTTTAAATATATTCAAATATGTAGTTATAATTTTTAACATAAAAAAATAAATCCCATAAAAATATTAACATTATGTTAAATAATAAATTAATATTAAATGTGGTATTTAAAACATTAGTTAATACCTACATTTTTCTAAAATATTTTTTGATTTAAGACTGAAAAAAATCAATAGTCTTGAAATAAGCAATAAAACGAAATAGGACCTTTATTGTGGCATTTCACAATTAAAGATTTCAGTTCGTAAGCAGAAAATAAAATCAATCACCTCAAAAGTTATTATCAAGGTGTTATATTTACTATTACATTCCAAATAACTACAAAACATAAGTATATATTAATAAACTTTCAACCAAAATCTTTCAATATAATTTCATTAACTTAAATTAAACACATAGTAAGCATTGACTATTTTTGTATTGTATGGAAAATATAAAGAAGTATAAGCACCTGCTGTTAATTAATGATAATTAAGTAATACTCACATTTGTTAAAAATATTTACAGTGAATGAAGTTGAAATCTTGAACTTTACACATTGAGAGAAAATTGTCCGTCAAACGTTACCATTGGAAAAATTGTTCAAAAATTTATGGAATCTGATTCAGACAAGATGAAAAAGCAAAACATATCATCGTAGTAGACGTTCAGAAGAAAATGTAGCTGTTACTGATAGTGTTTTTGAACAACCAAAAACATCCATTCCTCATCGTGCACAGCAATTAAACATTCAAAAAACCACTTTATTCAGCATTTTGCACAAAGATCTTCATTTAAAGGCTAATGACGGGAAATTGGTTTTAAATGGTTGTAAATATTGCATCAAATGAGCGAATAAGCGAGAAAAAGCCAGTGGAGCACTGACAATAGCTATCAAGGCACATAGGCGGATCCAGGATCTTCTTGCAATGGGCGCACAAGATGAAAATTATGACGTTATGTTTTTATTTGCCCGCCTATTATCTGTTGATATAGGTCCATTATTCCATTGGTTTATTAAGTTAATGGGTACCTGTTTACTGTTATTCGATTTTTTCCACTGGCTGGATGCTTCACTTCAAAACATCTGAGGAAAAGTAAACGTCCCGCATTTAAACCAACTCTTACAAGAATTATTAATACATTTTACGGCTATGTAACGAAAATTGAAGATATACAAAATGACATGCATTTATTTGCTTTCAAAATATATTTTGTGTATCCACGTCAACCCATCATCGTAAACACGGCACGTTCTGCAAAAGATTTTTAAAAAATATTTAAATTGCAACAATTCTCCAAGATTTACTTAACGTATAATATAGATCTTGAGCTCAGTTAATCCCAACGTCCCAATCATTGGGAGAAAGATTAGTTACAGCTTTAATTTCCAAAAAGAATAAAAAAATACTGTTTATCGGATTTTACCCATCAAGATTAATGATCACTCACTTTATGAATCTCTTCACTTCAATATACCAGCAACTGCATTCAGATAACGCACGAAACAAAACGAATCTGGGGTGAAGCAAATCCACGAGAAATAATGGAGAGACCGATGCATCCACAAAAAGTAACTGTTTGGTGTAGTTTTTGGGCTGGTGGAGTGATTGGTCTATACTTTTTTGAAGATGACAATGGAAATGCTGTTACTGTGAATGGTGATCGATATCGAACAATGATTACTAACTTTTTGTGGGATGAGTTCGAGCATATTGATGTGCAGAATATGTGGTTCCAACAGGACGGTGCAACATGTCATTCAGAAGCAGAAACAATCAATCTTTTGAAACAGAAATTTGGTAATCGAATAATTGCTCGAAGAGAAAACATTAATTGCCCCCCTAGATCTTGCGATCTAACACTTCTAGATTTTTCCTATAGAGCTATTTGAAAGGAAAGGTCTATGCCAATGATCCACAAACAATTGATGACCTAAATGAGAAACATTATTGATTGTTTTTAAGTAATTGAACCGCAGTTATGCCAGGAAGTTACCGAAAATTTTGGCGAAAGATTAGAAGCTTGTCGTACAGCAGCAGGTGGTCACTTACAGGATATTGTTTTCCATTACTAAACCGAAACTATCATTTCAAATAAAAGATTTGATCATTCTCAAATAATTGGTGTATTTTATTAAAAATTTAAAAATTAACTTCAAATTGAAACACCCTTTACAAATTATTTAAATTACATTTCTGCAAGATCTACTTAATGTAGAATGTCGATCTTTAGCATTATTAATCTCAACGTCATAAGCTTTCACTAGGAGACAGATTAAGGTTCCAGATGTTAATACAACCAAGTTATGAATTTTTCAAAATCACTGACTTTATATCGATTTTTCCAGCTTTTCTTTATGAAAAATGCTGCAATCAAAATTTATAAACATTCATTTTGAAGATTTTCTGATTCTCTAAAACTTTTTTATTGACGGCATTATGACAGATCATTACTTTTTACCCTATAAGCAACAAACGAAAATACACCATATTCTTTGGGGTTTTTAACCTCAAATAATTTACTTCTATGAGTTTCCTGTTAAAATTATGTCAGTTACGACTCATAAACTATTGTTTACGTGTTGGCTTTTGCGTTTTGCTTTGGAATTTTATATCACTTACAAATCTATATATATTCTTTATCGTAATTGGGACTAAAATGTTGTTACAAACACCTTTAAATTAAATAAGAAAGCGAGCATTAACTTGCAAAACATCTTACGTATAATGTGATCAGATCAGGATCTCATTAATTATAATCATCAACTAATCCAATAACATTTAATGAGGCCTACAATGAAAAAACTGCATATCATTAACTACAACATGTTAGATAGAAAATACACACACATTCACATTAACACAATTTCGAATCATCTACCAGTTAAGGTAATAATTGATATGCAAAAGTTACAGTTAAAGTTCTTTCATCCTCTGAGAACGTTCCCATTGTAATTCGAGGTGAAAGAGAACAATGAGGATAACGTTAAAATATTACTATTATTATTGTAATTTTATGCCGGCAGTATGACGGTATTTTTGCGGGCTCTCTTTGGGCACCTACATAAAGACAAGTCGTCGGCATAAAGTAAGTTCCATCTGGCAATATATATGTAAACTACAGGGCGATTTGCGAAGAATTAATTGTGATTTTGTTAATAAATTTGTAATATTTTAGAATGTAAAGAAGGTTTTGAATGGCAATTACAAAAAAGTATGGCGAACTAATATCACCAATGGCATTAAAAAACTCGAAACAAAAAAACAGTGTTCGACATCTGGGGGCTATATTTATTGCGAGGAGAAAGGGGAATAAAATACTGTGTAGGTACACACCTTTGTACTCAATCGTTTTATTCCAAACAAATTTTGTGGCGGCAAGAAAAATATACTCTCTGACAAAGAAATCGCAGCACCCAGAAAGAGATGTTTAAATTTAATATTCTTATGATAAAACATGCATGTTATAGTAAGAACTAAATGATTAAAATGTAAATAAAAAATACGAAGGAGTATAAGTTTGTTAACAATGTGCTTGTCTATCACGGCTGTCTATACACTCCTCAACACGTTGGCACTGATTCAATAAGGTAGTCTATTTCTCCTTGAGGAATACTATTCCAAGCTACCTGTATTTCATGTGTTAGAAACTCAAAAGTTCGTGGGGACTGGGGTCAATTTCCGAACCTTCTACGCATTATATCCGAATAAAACACTTTAAAAAAATATATAACCGACTTCCACCTATAACTAAAAAGCTAAAAATAATTATAACAAAATACAACTTTAGCAAATAAATAACACATTCAATGTTGTTAGGTACCTACCCAGGAAGTAAAAAATGTAAACATTAAAAGGTGCTCATTCTGTACAAATTAATTACCTACCAATCTAGTATATTTTTGAAGTCGGTGCTAAGCAACAATCAAGTTCATTGAGTACTTTTCTACTACTTCATCAAACTTGATTGTTGCTTGGCACCGACTTCAAAAATATACTAGATTGGTAAGTAATTAATTTGTACAGAATGAGCACCTTTTAATGTTTACATTTTTTACTTCCTGCGTAGGTACCTAACAACATTGAATGTGTTATTTATTTGCTAGAGTTGTATTTTGTTATAATTATTTTTAGCTTTTTAGTTATAGGTGGAAGTCGGTTATATATATATATATATATATATATATATATATATATATATACATTTCAACCGTAGTATATAACTCCTTGTGGGCTGCCCCGTAAATTATTTCATTTTTAACATTTTATATTATCGCCCTGTGTAACATTAATTCCTCTCCACACTTTATGCAACTTCTTATGGGCTATAAAAGAAATAATTTTTTAATCACACTGTATAAATATAATTCAACTCCAGTATGTATTTCAACCATCCTGTATATGATTTCCTTATGTCCACATCATATAACAGTTTTTTATTTACCCTATAAAATTTTAATTTCACTTTCTTTCCAACATTTTTATAACACCAAACGTCCAGTCCACCCTATATTCCAACCATCCTGTATATACGGCTGCCTATGGACCACTATCATTCTAATCCGTCTTATATTTCAATCATCATATAAATGCAACTCCTTTTATCACTTAAGTTTGTGATTTTGTTTGCTATAACCCTATGTATAAACGCACCAAATAGCAGTTTAAAGTTTGACATTTGTTGTCACTGAATTTTCTATTAGGCCGGAAGAATGTGACAACCAAAAGCTACGTCTTCGCAAAATGGAAAAAAATGCATTTAAATAGATATTTGCCTGGTATACAAACAAAACGAGCTTAGTACTCATTGATTTAAGGAGCCGAAAATACTATACTTTACTACCTATATGCTTGAGATGTAGATAGAAAATTTTCAAATTCGCAATTAAAACTTCCAGTGCCTAAAACTACCGCACTATTACGTTGGAATTAAAATATTTATGAGGGAATATCCGCAAAACTGCAAGTTGCACGTCGCAGAAAAGTATATAAGATCACATAGGGATCTTCCTTAATAGATTAAACGTTAAAAAACTATACACATCCATAAGGAGTTATTGAAAAATCGACTAAAATATTAAGGATATTGGTCGGTTTCCATGCACGCATATGTTCATTCACAAATTTCATCACTTTGCCAATAGAATTCTTTTCCAAAATTTGAAGTCTCACCAATCTGGATATATACTCTATTAAACAGGACCATATTCATTCACCACAGGAGAAGAAATCAGTTAACATACATACAAAAAAAAGTAAAAAAAACACGACGAATTGATAAGCTCCTCCTTTTTGGAAGTAGGGTAAAAATGATCTATGGGCGAAAGATCTGGGCTGCCATGGCAACCGATTTAAATCGGTATCTTCTAAAAAGTTTAAACTTGAGCACCATGAGGCCGACCATTATCTTGCTGAGATATGAGATCTGTGAGTCGATTAAAGGAAACTTTTTAGTATAACCAAAAGCTTAGTTATTGTCAACGGGAAACCCATCCCACAAGTGAGGACTGACACACTAAAATATCTAGGGCTTCGCTATAATCGGATAGGTGCCGAACTTCCTAAATTTGATCTCCTTCAAACCCAAATCTCCCATATTCGTAGATCCCCTCTCAAACCTTCCAATTACCAATTCCATTTATTTGATCAGTTACAGTTACAAGTACAATTAATACTATAATTATAATGACACATATACATATCAATATATAATTATACAGTGATGGGCAAATATGTGGAACCAAGCAAATATCTCTGGAATTATTAGAGATATCAAAATGAAATTTAGAAGGTGAATACTGCAGTAAATTGCCTATTTGTTTCCAATTTTTTTTACAATTTTGAACTTCATGTTTTACCGGAAGTATTGTTGATTATAAAATTTGCAATGAAACACCCTGTATAGTATTTTAGTTTCTGATGAAACATTTTATTACGAATACAAAAATATTGGGTTTGATATTGTTTACTTCAATACCTAGCGAGATATTAACAGAAAAGTAATTAAGGAAAGGAAAAATCTAATATATATTAAAGAAATACATAATCATAATTATTAACTAAATCTAAGTGATTTTCAAAACATTGAAACTTAACTTAACTAAACTTAATGTATTAGATGTTCAAACTGAGCACCGTTTACTTCTTGACAATAAGCAAGTCAGTTTTTAATTTTTCTAGTAACATTAGCTATTACTTCTGGTGTAATTCTCTATTTGGTCTATCAACATAAACCTTAGACTTTAAGTAACCCCACACAAAATAGTCTAGTGATTAAGGTCGGGACTTCGTGCAGGCCATTCCTAAGTACCCCTTCTTCCAATCCATCGGTGATGAAATGTCCTATCTAAATGATCTCGAACAATGCGAGCGTAATGCGGTGGTACTCCATCCTGCTGAAACCAGATATTATTTGGTAATTGTTCATTTACCTCCAATGCCGGAATAACTTGTGTCTCCAAGAGCTGTAAATACCTATCTCCGTTTAAAGTTTCTTGTAGGAAGAAGAGTCCCACGATTCTGTTGTTATAAATGCCGGCCCAAACGTTCAATTTTAGGGAATGTTGTGTATGAGCCTCTTGTCCCCAATTAGGATTACTTTGCGACCAGTAGCAGCAGTTATGTCGCTTAACCGTACCATTGAAGCAAAATTATCACGGTTACAAATATTCATCATCGTTTCACAAAATTACAAACGTCTGTCGAAATCGTCTTCGGAGAGTTCTTGAACGAGGCGAATTTTGTATGGATGATATTTTTCTCGCCTTAATATCCTTCCTACTGAACAACGGCTAATTCCATGCATATTGGCGAGGTCGGTAGTGGATAAGTGAGGATTCTCTTCCAAAGATATAGCAACATTTTGAACTACACCTGTATTACTTGCACTTTTTAACCTTCCACTTTTTGGTAAATTGCTAACTGTTCCACTTGTGTCGTACCTTCGCAAAGTTTTCGTCAGTACTGAACGGGATATTCGTGTATTCGGATGAACAATGTTAAAAGGTCACAAACTTCTTGATGCGTCCCTTTCCTCTCCCCATCCCCAATCATCATTGATATTTCTTTTCTTTCTCTTTCACTTAATCCCGGCCATTTTACGATCAAATTAAAACAATACAATCTTTTTACGTTCAAATAAAAAAAACTAATAACTTATTTTGACAACTACTGTCACTTCTGCAATGAATTTCATGGACCAATAAACTTGATTCAGATTTAATTTGCGCCTGATTTAAACAAACGCACGTGTATTCGACTATGGAACAAGCAGTGCTGTTGGCTGTGACGGTATAATGCCACCGATTGGCCAATAGAAATACAAATCCTTACCGAGCGATTTATTACATCGGGCGTAAATAAAGTCTGAACCGAGTTTAGCTACCATCGAATTTTTCCTTTCCTTAGTTACTTTTCTGTTAATATCTCGGTAGGTATTGAAGTAAACAATATCAAACCCGATATTTTTGTATTCGCAATAAAATTTTTCATCAGAAACTAAAATACTATACAGGGTGTTTCATTGCAAATTTAAAAATTGACATTACTTCCGGTAAAACAGGAAGTTCAAAATTGTAAAAAAAATGGAAACAAATAGGCAATCTACTGCAGTATCCACCTTTCAAAGTTCATTTTGATATCTCCAATAATTCCAGAGATATTTACTTGGTTCCACACATTTGGCCATCACTGTATAATTGGAAAATATTTCATTTTATGGTTTAACAGCAGGACAGAAATGTTCACTTCAACACTTAAGCATGAAATGATTGTTTTGTGTATAAGTGATCAAGGCCACACAGACCAACCATATTTATAATAATGTATTAACAGTATTAAACAAAGCACACAATATTCAGCAAATTAATGGCATGTGAATGAGAAGAAAAGGCGAGAAATTTGTCAATGATTGAAGCTACAAATAATACAAAATACCAAACTAGGCTGGTAGACTCCTAAACCCAAAATTAGAAAGTGTCAAAATTCTTGATTTAATCTTGAATAAATGTTGTTGTTACTAAATATTGTTGAAATTCGAAGTCACGACGTTTAATAAAAGCTTTAAGTTCTTTTTTTGGAATTTGTTTAGGGACCTAACCGTTTTAATGTGAGCGGGTAAAGAGTGAAAAAATTTTAGTCCAAAAAACCATATACGTCGTTGTGTGTGACGTTTTTTAAATAGTGGCGTTATGAGTTGATCTGTAGCAGTACTTCTTGTACCGATATTCGGTAATCGAAGTTCAATGTAGTGTTTTTTTAAAATAAATACTAGACATTGAAGTATATACAATTGGGGAATGGTTAAGATGTTTGATTCTACCATCAATAAATTTGTAGGAAAACGCCTGTCCTTATTTAATATAATTTTTAAAATAGTTCTATGTAGTACGTTAAGGCACAACAACGTAGTACTACAACTACCACCCCATACGCTGATGCAATACCTTAGGATCGGCTCGGCCAAAGCATTATAAACAATTATCATATTTTTTTGGTCTAAGATATTTCTGAGATGATAAAACTTAGAAATTAGCTTTCTCAATCTGATTGACAAGGAGTTTACATGTTCTTTCCACTTTAGGTGCTGATCAACTATGACCCCAAGATATTTAATATTTTTTATATATTTACATGAACAACATTTTTTTAAATGAGTTTTCATGAATTTTGATTTTTTCGTTATCCGGCTGATATAAAATGTCAAGAACTTTGTTTTCTGAAGCTCATTTGTGGCATCTTCTAGTTTCTTTTAAATGTTTTATTGGGAAATAACACAACTTGATCTTAATGGTTGTTAGAAACTATTTTGTCTATTGTTTTGGCATCTTCTACTTTATTTTATGTTTTTTTGGGGAAACAACATCACACTTGAGAAATATATGGTATATATTTAAAAAATCCAAACGTTCCAGGGTCAAAATCTGATCACTATATTGGGATAGTTCCTACAGTCAAGATAGTTAAAGGGATCATTGTAACAATAAAATTCTTTGATAGTAATTTTTTATAACAAAGTCGTTCCTAGGAGCGCAACATATAAATTCAGGAGAAAGTTCTCTCTAAAATGAAAGCAGTGAATTATTACATGTTTATACTCACAACAAATGTATTTATTTGAGCAAAATAAACTCACTTATTAACAACAACAAAAGTGACTAATATCGAAATAGATAATCGCTTCCCTCTGTCGATTCAATTCAAGGCCAGCCTCACTATAAATTGCCCGCTTCATAAGACAATCGTGCTTAAATAGGTATCGTCGAGAATACGAGAATTGACTAGTCACCTCTGGTATGCCAGAGTGTACGATAGTCTATTTAGGAAGTGAAGTCGAAGCGTTCTTGCTATCAATCGAACTGTTTGGGACTACAACAGATTTTCTTAGTGATCTCATAGTAAAATTGTCAAAAAACTCAAACATTCAATTTCAAATTTATATGTTATTGATTCCCTTTATAATGTTATTGACTACAGGTCAGATTGAGACATGAAACGTTTGGAGTCATAGATATACAACTTGAGTATACAGTTTCTTGTTCTCAAGCATAGTATTATTCAGCCCGAAAAGCACATCAAAAAAATGTGCCTATTGTTACTTACATATTTTATTTAATTTGATCATACCATGACAACATAATTAGCCTGGCTTGGAATTATTTCTGTTGGTTTAAAGTTATTTTCACATCATTATTAAAAAATGTTGGAGATAAAATTATTTCCCATTAGCGAAACGATTACAGAGGACTTTCGTGAAATATGTTCCCGTTTTTTTCCCAAGGAACTCCGGCGTCATACAGTAATAAATTTTACAACCTAGCAAGTAATTTGAACAAATGACCCTGTATGTATTATGCAGGCGTAGCTCAATATGGAGAATGCGCTGGGGTGTGAATTAATGAGATTTTGCGAGAGCGTGAATTTTTATATGCCATTGTTTTCATAATCTGCATACGAAATTGAAGAAATTTCAACGACTCTGAAATAACAGACCTATAAATGCCGAGATGAATGGGTGATATTTTATTCTTTTGTTCGACAAATTTGGTGGTTTCAAACGTTCTGGAGGCTAGTGAGAGTGTTAAGTATTATTTTTTTTTATTAAACTGATTTTACGAAGGCATAACAGTATTGTTTTCCTTGGACAAGTGTATTCAATAAACTGAAATAGAAAGTGATTACTCGTCGATTTCTACACCGCCTACATGAGAGCGAATTTTTTGCTCAATTAAACTGAATGTAAAATATAATGTTGGGTTACTTTAAAAAACGAAAATTATCTTATAAATTAAAGTGTGTAGGCTTTCACGACCGGTGTCAATTGATAAAGTTTGGTTTTCCGAACTTTTTTGGGATGGTTTATTGGAATTTCTCCTGAAAATTTTATTAAACATTGTCGGCAACACTTATCACATTAGTATTTAACTTAAGTTTATAGAGAATGCTAAAAATACATAATCGTAACCCTCAGGTAATAAGGTAGTTAGGTTCCTAAAAAACACAGTGCTGTGCCGATTTGTGATTGACGAAACAAAGAATCAATCCAAACAACATACAAAAAATGAGGGTATAATCTGATTGTCCCGGATAATAGAGAAGAAAATCGTAAGAACAGAAGAAAACCGTAAGATCAAAAGTACAACTAGTGCTGGCATATTTTAAGGAACCATATGACATTCTACTTGTTTCAAAACTATTAGAAATTCTAAAAAAAAACAACAAAGATGTAACATTAATAGATAGTATTAGAGGGTTATATAGTGGCTCCCCAGCCAGAATTACATCAATAAATAAATTGACAGAGGAATCATGACAACAAAAGAATTAAGACAGGCTTTTCAAAAATTCGATGGTGGTAGCCGTTACTTTGTGATAGTCAATCATGATGATCAAACACAACAAGTTAGTTTGTTATCTATCACTCACTTGGTTAGATAAGTATAAACGTGACTATAGTTTCGACACAGAGTTTGTGTCATTATCAAAACTTATGGGACATAACTTATGTTTCGTTATGTGATAATGACACAAAGTCTGTGTCGAAACCACGTTTATACGTATCTAATCAACTGAATGATTGTTATTTGTGGATGAAGTTGTACGGGTATGCATGAAATATGTTGAGGTATAGAAATACACCCTATACTATGCTGATGATCAAGTAGTAATTTCACAGGATAAAGAAATCCTGGAATATATGTCTATAAATCTCACAAAGTATTACCGAAAGTGGGTTAAAACGGAAAAGATGGAGAATATACAGTGTGAGTTTTTTTTTTATGATCAGTATGGGGATCTCGGAAACTAACGGAGATAGAGCAATGGTTAAACTGGGAAAGATTTGCAGTTTTACTGGCCCAATTTAATGACACTTTCGGATTTTTGTAAAAAGTCATGGCGTACTAGATATTTTGAAAAAACGAAATTCTCTCGATTTAGTCAAATCCGTCTAGCTCCTTTGTTTTTGATTTTATAAAAAAGTGTAAATATAAAAATTGAAGGGAATTGTATCCCGAATATGATTGTCATGTCCTCGTTTGCGTGACAGCTCTCATTTTCGAAATATGGCACAAACTTATCTTTTTTTTTGAATGGAAACCATAGTTGGCTATGACCTCAAAAAATCGAACATTTTTAGAGCCTTTTAACGATATAATACTCGATATAGTTATTCATAAAAATAACGGAGTTATGGATGCTTTTCTCTCTTATTTTCACTTTTAACGTAGGTAGCCATGAAATAGATTGATTTATTAATAACTATTCCAAAAAACATTGAACGATTTTTTTGTTAGGTATATCAGATATAACGAAAAAACTAAATAAGTAGGTACTTACTAAAAACTTAAGAAATTAAAGTACATAATAATGGTTACAATTTATGTTCGAAAAGTCCACCATTCTTATTTAGACAAAAATTGCATCTTTTTAAGATTGACATTGCCACTTTCCTCACAGACCGCCTACCAATTTCTACAATTGCTTGTAATACCGCCTCCCTTAGGTCACTAACTGTCTCTGTATTGCAAGAATGCAAGTAGCACTCCCCAGTAAGTGATTCGTCATAGATCAGAAGCCCCAGAATCGTAGACCCTGTCATACCACACCAAATATTAAAACCAAATTTTATCTGGGGTCGTCTTTGTTCTACATGAAAAGGGTTTTCTTTAGCCCAGATATGCTCATTGCGTCTATTGAACATACCGCAGTTAGTAAATCTAGTTTCATCTGACCATAACACCTTTAATAGAAGCTGTGGATTGTCTTTAAACCATGTACAAAACAAAATACGTCGATGTTCGTCACCAGCATGTAAAGTTTGAGAAACTGAAACTTTGTACGGGTGGAACTTGTGCGCTTTCAGTACCTTAACTACAGTTCGTTGAGATGTGCCAGCTTCTGCCGCAATCTCACGAGTTGATGTACATGGATTTTGATTTACCATTGCCAAAATATTTATTTGTTTGCTGCTTCGTTAATTTGATTACGTTGCTTTGGTAGTTTAGTAAAAGATCCATATCTGCGTAAACTATCGTAAAGCCTCTTAAATGTACATAGAGCAGGTTGACGACGATTAAAATATCTTTGAAAGTATTCCTCAGCTGCACGAACGAATTTTTATGGCATATGATATAACATTCCACCATATTCAGTTTTTCTTCGTTAGAATATTCCGTTTTATCACGAAAACTTGTCAATATTGACTGTCAGTTCAGCACTACTAATGAAATTACTCTCAAATCAGGAAACATCAAAGTGTAAACAATCTTTTTCATGGCTACCTACGTGAAGTGAAAATAAGAGAAAAAAGCATCCATAACTCCGTTATTTTTATGAATAACTATATCGAGTATTATATCGTTGAAAAGCTCTAAAAATAGCCAATTATGTTTTCCATTCAAATAAGATAAGTTTGTGTCATATCTTGAAAATGAGAGGTGTCACGCAAACGAGGACATGACAATCATATTCGGGATACAATTTCCTTCAATTTTGATATCTACACTTTCTTATAAAATCAAAAACAAAGGGGCTAGAGGGATTTGATTAAATCTACAGAATTTCGTTTTTTCAAAATATCTAGTAAGTCAAAACTGCAAATCTTTGCCAATTTAACCATTGCTCTATCTCCGCTAGTTTCCGAGATCCCCATACTGATCATCAAAAAAAACTCACCCTGTATATGTAGGAAGAGAAAACCCACCTAAGTAGCTGTAGGAAATGTGTCTATTTAAGAAAATTGCCCGAACTTCACTTGCAAATTGAGATCAAACTAATCGGTATTTGATGTGTAAACTAATATAATTCAGTCATCCTGTACATGTAACTGCGTATTGGCCTTCCATTATAACATCTTATCTAATATATGTGTGCTACAGTATAAACATTTCTTTTCTAATATTTTCTAAGCACCCTCTATGACTTCCACTTCACCCTGAATTCCATGCTATATATGCAACAATTCTGTAGGTGTAACGTTCTTATAAAAATTTTTCAATACCTTTCTAAATCGACATATGTTCCCATTATCATATATATTCAACTGCTATTTTTTTCTAGCTTTTTCTGACCACTCTGTAAAAACATAATTGCCCTCCACTCTGTATTGTAATATCCAAGTAAATGCAACTACCTATGAGCCACCCAATCAAACATTTAGTTTCTAACATATTTTGAGCTAACCAGTTTAGTCTAGTTCCTTGACAAAGACATTAGTCGAAACGCGTCGGACAGTTTTCAAAAAAACGTAATTTGTGGAAATTGCAATTGTAGTATCAGTTAATTATGCTAACCAGTTTAATTATAATACTTCAGCGTCTTATATTTCAAACAATTTATGTATGCAACTGCTTATAGGGCTACTTATAACATTATTTTAATCACCCTTTGTAACTACAACGATATGTATTGGCACGAGATGATAACAACACAAATAATTAGCTTTCATGTGTGCCTCAAGTTAAAATGCAAACTCATAAGATTTTACCCCCTACCCCAAATCACCTAACCTGACCTTTGTTCACTTTAAAACATTAGGGTCCTGCACATAAACTTAGAAAAATACAAAATAGCCATAAAATAGTTCCTGCTATAAACACATAAAGCTAGAAATATACAAAAGAGCCATAAAATAGTTACATGTTGTATTGAAGGAATTTTTACAAGAGCATTCACTCTGTCAATCTGTATTTAACATCAAATGAAGCAACATAACTGTCAATATTAAAGAAGTCAGATTGACATTACAAAGTTTATCTTTGATTACGATAAGAAAAAGAAAACAAATTAAATTAAAAAAAAGGTTGATTCCGCATTCCTAATAAAAAATAGTATATGCAACCCGTGTGATTTCTTATCGCACTAGTTGCGCAATATATTATTGGTACGGTCTAGTCTCATTAATACGGTGGGATGTGCTAAAACGACTCTCTAAATTGTTCAAAAACTACTGATTCAATAGTATCCATCGGGAGCCCATACAGACTTAATATCATAAACTATCGTTTTGACGATGACTAATATTCCAGTATTAGTTACCAGATAGTTATAGATTTTGGAAAAAAATCCACTTTTGACCAGTTTTTCTGAGTTTACCCGGTAAAAAATGATCCTATCAGGATGTATAAACACTCATTAACAAGGATTTCTTATTCTCCACAACTTTCCTGTAGACAAAATTTCGATTCCTCCATTATTTTTCATTATATAAGCAAAAAACAAAAGAAATTCGTATTTTTGCGGGTTTTTATTATTTAAACCGTTTACTTCTACGAATTTACTGTTAAAATCTTAGCAATAATTATCTGCAAACTCTTCTGACGTGATGGTATAAGCAAATTGCTGTTGAATTTTGTGACCGAAAATAGATTAAATTTTGCTCTATAAATCATAATCTGTCTGTTTTTTAATATTTAAAATTCTCAGTAATACGATTTTTCACCAATAGATTTCTGGGCATCAAAACCCCCAAATGGATGAATTTTAAGAGCCGTTTTCCAGACCTCAATCAATATCTATGCACAAACCTTATTAGTTATTAGATATATTAGATGAGATAGATAGCTTACATTAACATAAAAAAACGAAGTGAGGAGACTCAACACAAAATAACTAGAGAAAGGTAATAGAAACACAAAAGACAACATTTAACGCTATACTACGACTGCAAAAAAACAACGATTTATGTCCGGTTGAAATAGACTTTTGGAGAAAAGCAGCAAGTAGAGCTAGAGCTGTGCACCTTTTCTAGAAAATTATCAGTTAACCTGCTTATACGAGTTAATTTAACCCACATGTCCTCTAGTGTATGTATCAAAATATAGACGGAATTATCACGATGTATGAAACGAATACATACATAACACTAAACTTACCGGGAATTTACTGGAATGTGTATGAAGACCTTGTGGTGTCGCTGGACTCGAAGTTGCCAATGGTTGATCTAAACCAGCTGCTCCAGGCATAGTTGGTTCGCTGTAGAGAGGATACGGGGGCATTCTGTACGGGGGAGGAGTATGACGACCAGCCTGTTGGATTTCGTGTTGAACCTGAGGCGTTTGTTGCTGGGCAATGGGTTTTGGAGGAGGGACTGGCTTGTATGGGCCATAGCCTTCCACCTCAACTGTAATAAAAAAACTAAGTAAGAAGTTTCAGTGTAGTAAATAATTTCTATTATGAATATAAATATATGTTTATGATTAAATAAATATATAACTTTTAAAAGAAATTACTGATAAATATTTTTTTCAAAAGTGCTTATTAATACCGACCATTTTAAGTTATACTTAGGACCTCCAAATTTTAACTCTTTGTATTGGCACTATAGACAGGTGATTTCTGACACCTGAAAGTTATACAGGGTTCTTCAAAAGAAAGTGTCCAAGATTGCTCGTTTGTAACTAACATTATTATACTAGATACAATTTTCTAACCAAACATTTTAGAAAGTACGATAAGGGATAGCTAATACAAAATCCGACCACTCGTTGCACTCTCAGCCCGTTAAAATGTGTTATTCCAAACTTTTTAAAAATATGTTAATTAATCCCGAAATAGTTAATAATGTGTAGAATGATTAATGCAAATTTTAAGCTGTTTTTAATGATAGTGGAAAGTCAGTGGGAAATCAATAAAACGAATAAATAATATGATTATTAAATTATTTAATTAATTATCCACATATTACAAAAAATAGGTACAAAATGTCCTAAGTTGGATTCTAACTCACGATCTTTAGGTTCACAGTCTGCAACGTTACAGCTACGCTGCTTCAGGTTCCATTTTTTTATTACACTCATATGAAAACTTTAAGTTATGTTATTAGTGGTATACAGATTTTCAAGTATTTGCTTCCTCCTACTTTCAATTCAACAGTTACTTCAAATTTTCTTTAAAAACTGAAAAAAAATTATAGAGACAAATTGCTTTGGTACCCCTTAATTGGGTAACGTTTTTTTAGAGAATTTGGTACAACGTTATTGAGAATACAACGGTTTATTGAAATGTAGAATAAAATAATCCCTATATATTTTAAAATTTTAAGTTAGCCTCTCGTTTCAGTTTTGAATATGCAAATTTTTGCATACATTAGATTAGTTCCTCCTTATTGGCGACATTGCCAACATTGTATAATGATTGACGCTGTCATTTTGACAGAAACTAATTGACAGTTGGAGTTTTTCTAGTCGTAGCGTTTTGATAATAGAGATATTACATAAATATAGAGTCTTCGAGTATTTACTTTCTAGAGATAGCCTGCAGTGCACAAATGTCGTGGTAAGACTAAGGAGAGGGAGGGTAATAGAGAGGACAAGAGGCTATTTCACTCAGTTGAGAGCTGCTTCCAATGAAATACCTTCAGCATGTTGTTCATTGGCTGCTTCCACCCACTAAGTGAAATAGCCTCTTACTGTCTCTATTGCCCTTTCTAGCATTGCCACGATTTTATGCTTGCTAGGCTATATCTAGATAGTAAATGATCTAAGTATAGAGTACGCAAGGCTCCGAGATGAACCTAACCCACGATGAGAGAAACAGAAAACCAAGTGGCCGTATCTAACTCTGTCTATGCTCGCTTCTGATTGGTGCTTGTTTGCTTCAGTCAAGTAACGTCTAGCTGTTTCTTGTAGCTCTAGACAGAGACAGATACGTCCACTCGATGTCCTTTCTCTCTCATCTAGCAGTACGATTCATTCCAATTGTACACGCGCCCAAACCTTACACATTCTATCATTGGGTATTAATTTTACTATTTTGACACAGTTTTGAGTTTCTCTGAAACATTCGAAGCCAGTTTCTTAATTAAAAATCGAAAATAACTGTGTTCTACTGTGCTTATTGAAATCGACGTTAGTAAAAGATTTAGCAACAAATCAAAGCGAGAGAGTAAAAAAATTCAAACAAAATAGAGAGTAAAAACATTCAAAAAAAGTACTAAAACAAAATACTGTAGGACGTCGAATTTTATCATGAGAGTTGTTAAGAATCTTTCCATTAGATCTAAGGGACCATATAGACATTATTGAAGGTGGGGTGGAAATTTGTTCAAATCATTTGGCAACAAATAAAGTCGAGACAGTAAAAAGCATCAATCTAAGTACCACAACAAAGCACACTAGGACGTCGAATTTGACAGTTGTTTAGAATCTTTCCATCAAGTGGCAAGTGGCGTATTTTTTCATTGGATAAGAATTGATAAATTCTTTTATACATTTATGGAAGGGATGATGACGTAAAAAAGATAGAAAATGTTGGAAATTTCATGAAGCGTGTAAGTATCAAAGCTATTACCTTCATTTTTTTACATTACCACCCTATATCTCGAGAGTTAACCAATTTAGATCATAAGTTTGTTTGATTTTTTTAATTAAACATTAGCATATCATTAAGAAAAACCCCGTATACGAAAACCTTTCTAGTAAACAACTCAGGATATTAGTTAAAGCCGCCTCAATAAACCTACAAAAGTTTTTGAGAATGGTGACAAAAAAAACTATAACTTTTTATAAATAATTTATATTTAAAAAAGTTCCGCCTTCAGCTGCCTTAAAATAAAAACTGTTTAGAAACCGTGTGCAATCAATCACTATTTTCAGACAAATCTTCATTTTGATCTGATTTAAGGTACATTTCAATTGAAAATTTTAGCGTATTCTTATCTCTCTCTCTCTCTCTCTTTTTCTCCCTCTTTAATGTTTATTCTTTGTCTATATTTTCCAAATATATTTTAACTTGTTTATTTGTTTTATTATTTGGACCACTTTCTATAAATGTAACAAATTCACTCTATATTGTGTCCACACTGTATATGCTTCTGTAGTACACAGTCACCCCTATATAACTTATTGGTCTATCATTTTCTGAATCACCCTATACAACTATAATTCAACTCAACACAATATTACAACAGTCCTGATATCTTTAAACCCACTCTGTATAAGTATAAATCTTCTCCACACTATTGACTCTTTCTATTTTTTTATTCTTTAAATTATTCCTGTATACCAATGATTTTACTTCGCTCCATATGTTTAGTATTCCATTTATGCAACTGCTCATGATCTACCCTATATAACAAAATTTACCTTTTTGAACCACATTTTATGACCTTAATTTTACTCTACCATTTATTTCTATCACCCGGTATATGCAACGGCTTCTAAACAATTTTTAATCCATGTATATAATTATACCCCGTCCTTAATTCAAATATCCTTACTGCTTATTCTTATATAACAAATTTTTGATACACCCTGAATAACAATAATTTTACCCCACCCTACTTCAAAGACCTTGTCTAATTAACTACTTATGCTCCAAACTATATAACTTTTTTAAACCGCCCTGTATAACTGCAATTATACTCTACCTTATATTTCAACTATTATGTATATTAAACTATTTCTGTCCATTTTTAAAGCCTTTTTTATAACATGTAATTTTTCTCCGTCCTATAACGCAAATATCCACTCTATATAACTATAGTTTTGCTCCACTCTTATTTCAACCACCTTGTATGTGCAACTATTTATGTGCCACCAAATACAAAATATTTTTAGAACCACCCTATATAACTAATTCAATTCCAACTTATATTTCAATCATCATTGTATGCAACTGCTTATGTACCACCCAATATAACATGTACGCACGCACGCACCTTCGACCGTATTCCACACAGAAGAGATCCCTGGAATAACAAATATTCGTTTTAGTAAGCTAATGGAATAATTTCTGCAATTTCACGCGACTGTAACTTAACTTCGTCTCTAAGATAAACTGACTTCAAAAGCATCAAAATGAAAATCATTACAACAACCTGTACGACATACTTTCATGGCATATCTTGACATTTAAACTAGATATTTGTGATAAAAATGTGACATTTACCATGATGTTTACAGTTTTTGTGCATATATTTTTTCGATTTTCAGAAAAATGGTATGTTTTACGTTATAGAAAAATATACGGAATCAAGCTGGAACATATCTTTGTATAATACAATTTATAAAATTCAAATTGCGTGAGCAGTTTGAGACAAAACAGTGAAGATTCATTGAAAATCGTGGAAATCTAGTTCCTTATTTACTTTTTTCCGATTTTATAGAAAACCATAAATCTCATTTTATAGACAATTATATGGGACCTTTCTGTAATGTTCCTTTATATAATGTGGTTTAAATTATCAAAATTGCCCAAGCCGTTTTTTAATAATCGCTGGTCATAGATAAAAAAGATGTAGACGAATTGATAACCTCCTCCTTTTTGGAAGTCGGTTAATTTAATTTAATTTTTTGAAGAAAAGTCTCTAGTTTTTGGTAATTATTCCATCATACAACTGGAGTTATAAGATAAATGTTGCGTCATCGACTTTCAACACTTCTTTGTAACATTATTCTTGTTTAGTCATACAAAAATATGAATTTTACGTTAAAATTGTCACTTTCCATTCTATGTGTTCCGTACTAGATGTATACTGTAAAGTTTTGTAAATTAAATCAAGCTCTTATTTCCGGAAAACTCAACAACTACGTGTAACTCTTGAGACAACATTAAATAAGGCTTTACAATTTGAACCTATTATTAGGCATTCCCCCCAACTTGTTCTCATTTGAATCCTTTCAGTTCCTGCAACTACATAATTCAATTCAAAACTTGACAACAAAGCAAAGCTTTTAACTTCACATTACGGCAGGCTTACTTCTTAAATATGGTAATAAACATGTCTTCCGAGTTGTCTTTGAAACCTTACACTCTACGAAAACTTTATAATACCACCTCTTAAGCATCTTACTTACCGAATGCGCTGCTCCTGACCACCTTCGCCACATCACACGAGCTCTGTTTGAATTGAACGGCTTCCGGTGACGACAAAGGATTCAAGGATGTCTGCGATCTCCTTACACGTTCTCCGTGCTTCACTTGTCTCACCGTACGGCCTGTTGCCATTACATGGCGACATTCTTTTTGTACGTTACTGCTCGAAATGTCTATAGCGCCGATTTTTGGTAGTTATTTACTTTAAGTATTTAAGGAATTATTACAAAAATTTGGCAACTTCAAAAAAATTACTAAAAACCTATATAACTGGGATCTCAAGGGATCTAGGGTTTTTTATCAGTTATAGAGGCTTTCCATTTAAAAAATTTCCCAATTAGGCCGGTTTAAAATGACAGTCTAGTCTAGACTCACTAACAGAGGGTCCAGGTAAGAGATATCGAACTGTACCACTTTTCATTTGTAGAGGTGGAAGTGTTAATGAAAAATGCAAACTTTATATTGATACATATTATGTATACAGGGTGAGTTTTTTTTGATGATCAGTATGGGGATCTCGAAAACTAGCGGAGATAGAGCAATGGTTAAATGGGGAAAGATTTGCAGTTTTATGGGCCCAATTTAATAACACTTTCGGATTTTTGTAAAAAGTCATGGCTTAATTTTGTCGATTTAGTCAAATCCCTCTAGCTCCTTTGTTTTTGATTTTATAAAAAAAGTGTATATATCAAAATTGAAGGGAATTGTATCCCAAATATGATTATCGTGTCCTTGTTTCGAGACATAACACAAACTTATCTTTTTTTAAATGGAAACCATAGTTGGCTATGACCTCAAAAAATCGGACATTTTTAGAGCTTTTCAACGATATAATACTCGATATAGTTATTCATAAAAATAACGGAGTTATGGATGCTTTTCTCTCTTATTTTCACTTTTAACGTAGGTAGTCATGTAAAAGATTGTTTCCACTTTGACGTTTCCTCATTTGAGAGTAATTCCATTAGTAGTGCTGAACTGACAGTCGATATTGACAAGTTTTCGAGATAAAATGGAATATTCTAACAAAGAAAAACTGAATATGGTGGATTTTTATATCATATGCCATAAAAATTCAGTTCGTGCAGCTCAGGAATACTTTCATAGATATTTTAATCGTCGTCAACCTGCTCTATGTACATTTAAGTAGCGTTACAATAGTTTACGCAGATATGGATCTTTTACTAAACCACCAAAGGAACGTAATTAAATTAACGAAGCAGCACAATTAAATGTTTTGGCAATGGTAAATCAAAATCCATCTACATCAACTCGTGAGATTGTGGCAGAAGCTGGCACATCTCAACGAACTGTAGTTAAGGTACTGAAAGCGCACAAGTTCCACACGTACAAACTTTCAGTTTCTCATACTTTGCATGCTGGTGACGAACATCGACGTATTTTGTTTTGTACATGGTTTAGAGACGTGTGCCTTGACAATCCACAGTTTCCATTAAAGGTGTTACGCTCAGATGAAACTAGATTTACTAACTGAGATATGTTCAATAGACACAATGAGCATATCTGGGCTAAAGAAAACCCTTTCCATGTAGAACAAAAACGACCCCAGATAAAATTTGGTTTTAATGTTTGGTGTGGTATCATAGGGGCTACTATTCTGGTGCCTTTTATCTATGACGAATCACTTACTGGGGAGCGCTACTTGCATTTCTTGCAATACACTTTTCAAGACATGTTGCATAATTTGAATTTGAGAACTCGTTTAGAAATTGAGTGGTTCCAACATGATGGAGCACCTGCTCATAACTCGTTATTAGTAAGACAAGACTTAGATAATATCTATCCAAACTCTTGGATACGACGAAATGGCCACCCCGGTCTCCCGATTTGGCAGTTATAGACTTCTATTTATGGGGTACGCTAAAAAACAAAGTATACAAAAGAAAGTATGAGACAGTTGGTGACCTAAGGGAGGCGGTATTACAAGCAATACAAGCAATTGAACAAATTGATAGGCGGTCTGTGAGGAAATCGGTAATGTCAATCTTAAAAAGATGCAATTTTTGTCTAAATAACAGTGGTGGACTTTTCGAATATAAATTGTAACCATTATTATGTACTTCAATTTCTTAAGTTTTTAGTAAGTACCTAATTATTTAGTTTTTTTGTTATATCTGATATACCTAATAAAAAAATCGTTCAATGTTTTTTGGAATACTTATTAATAAATCAATCTATTTCATGGCTATCTACGTTAGAAGTGAAAATAAGAGAGGAACGCATCTATAACTCCGTTATTTTGATGAATAACTACATCAAGTTATATCGTTGAAAAACTCTAAAAATGTCCGATTTTTTGAGGTCATAGCCAACTCTGGTTTCCATTAAAAAAAAGATAAGTTGGTGTTTTATCTCGAAAACGAGAGATGTCATGCAAACAAGGACATGACAATCATATTCGGGATACAATTCCCTTCAATTTTGATATTTACACTTTTTTATAAAATCAAAAACAAAGGACCTAGAGGGATTTGACTAAATCGACAGAATTTCGTTTTTTCAAAATATCTAGTAAGCCATGACTTTCTACAAAAATCCGAAAGTGTCATTAAATTGGGCCAGTAAAACTGCAAATCTTTCCCAATTTAACCATTGCTCTATCTCTGCTAGTGTCCGAGATCCCCATACTGATAAAAAAAACTCACCCTGTATAACTGGGATCTCAAGGGATCTAGGGTTTTTTATCAGTTATAGAGGCTTTCCATTTAAAACATTTCCCAATTAGGCCGGTTTAAAATGACAGTCTAGTCTAGACTCACTAATACAGGGTCCAAGAGATATCGAACTGTACCACTTTTCATTTGTAGAGGTGAAAATGTTAATGAAAAATGCAAACTTTATGTTGATACATATTATGGATATTTTGTTATTTTTCGAAACAATACAAAATAGCTATTTTGATTTTTCAATCCACACAATAACGTTAAGAATATAAAAGGCGATGGACGAGCAGCTGGAGTTGAACCGATAAGATCGCAGCGATCATCTGTGTGATTTATTTTGGTCAAATAAAGACATATATTGAGTGTAAAGATTTGTAATTGAACCCAGAAAGAACATTTATAACAATATTATACTTTGATGTTACGTTTCGTTACCAGGAATCATTGACGAATTTGTTTTATATGAGTTGGTGGAAATATTTGTCTTGTTGACTTTTCTTTCAATTATCAAGATTGATTAACTGAATGTGAAGTGACAAACAAGACTGCTTGAGACGTCGTTTGAATGGAAATTCAAGTAGCTATTAGTATCTGTTGGTTTTCTGTATATACTTGTAATGGAATTGGTGTTTGATCGCTCAAACAAAACTTCTAAAAATGTAGGTAAGTTTATTTTCATTTTCCAATTAAAAATAAATTTAATTATGGATTCTGTACAATTAAGAAAAACTAAGAAGTAGCATGAAGCGTCTATGCAAAGCATATTCAAGAAATATTGAATAAATTACTAATATGATTATGATCAACCCAAAATATTGCGATAGTTCTTTCCTACGTTCTCCCTTATGATTTTTTAATGGGTTCGCAGGATCAACAAAATTCTTTGATCGCATTTTAGCTATTTTACCATCTTGCAACAAACTCGCCACATAAAATTCCGAAGAAAATTCTTTTAAATTCTTCCAATTTGAAAGGAACTTTATTATAATATGATCTATAGAATTACATGATGTTTCGAATTTTCTGTGTTACCTTGTAAATTCTCTTAGTAACGATATACTTTACACAATATTGTCAAACCTTTTAATTTAGAATTTTACAATTGTGCTTATTTCATATAGTTTCTTCGTTGCCATTGGTAACGGGGTCTGACCTAAACCCCGAAACGTTTATTAATATACAGAATTGTCAAGTGTAGTGGTGTTATTCCCAATAAGTGCATAAACATGAGTCAAAGATATCACAACTATCATTTAGGAAACATCCTGTTTCCGGTCTATCCGGGACAATTAAATATGTTGGAGACAAATACAACTAGAAACCATTGTTCAAGCAAATAATACACCAGGATCAAATTTGACAAAAACAAAATCGGAAGAGGCTACTCGAAGCTCCAAATATTGTGTGCACAGTGTGTTGTGACCTTTGGTACTACAACTTGATTTTGAATTACTTATCCGTATTTTTTAGAAACCATTATAGGGCCAATCAAAATAGCTATTACCTTCTCAGTCATTTCGAAAATACCTGAAAAACTTTTGCCTAGAAACATCAACTATAATGGTTTTCTTCTGGTAGCTTTTGATAATTTGTACATTTTTATTCAGTTCCTTTATCACAAAAAAACCATACGACAGTAATGGTCTTGACCAATGTTTAATTAGTTGTCTTATAGAGACTTTTCAACTACAAATTCATTATTACAAAGGTTAATATCGAAAAAAATTAAAAAAGCTAATCTCAATAAAATTTAAAATTTTCCGGTAACAGAGGTATTCTTACGCTAAAGTATCAGGACATCTTTGCAATTATCAGTACTAGAGGTAATATAAATAGAATTAACGTTGATAATACAATTAATTAAATATTTACTGTTGAAATTATATAATTATCATTTTTCAGTTGGTCAGTTATTTTCTATTTTGCCTATACATTAAGGTTATCTTTCCACAGTTGTTTTCCTGAAGCTGATAATAATTTAAGAATTGTAAACGAGGATGAATTTCAAAAAATTGCCCGGATCAGTGGTTCCCTGTTCAGATATTCTTCTTCACACATATTCTGAAAGTATGTCGACAATATGATCAATCAGTACTCCTGAATCTAAATACTTGTTGGAAATCTGAGTTGTTGCCTGTGGCCGGCCATATACATACTGGTGAAACCTCCAATGCCTTTAGAAGTAAGGAAAAATGAATATCAATATACCATTTCCACAAGACATGTAGATAAATGAAATTTGGACAACCATGTAGTGATCAGCACCTGCAGCCCTAGGATAGACGGTGTCAAACAAAAATCTTGTTAAAAGAAGACAATTTACAAAAGAGACAACTTATAGAAGCCAATTGTATGATGGCAAATAAGGCGAAAATTATTTCTATTGATCTGGATGGGGAATAGAAAAATTTATTACTAGGAGAACAAAAAAGGTTACCCTCATTATCAAACGATTGCCAATTATCAAACTAAAGGACAAGATAGTAGTAGAATAAACTATTTAATGATCTCAGACATATGTGACAATTCATATATTGGGCAGAAGAAACAGTGATTGCAAAGTAGGGTCACCCAACACAAGAACGACTATAAACAATTAACCATTGCATATAACGACAAGGCCATGATTTCCTTACAGTACATGATTAATATTCGACGACCTATACATTGTAGATAAGAAGGACATTGGTCGAAACAAAATGTGCCACGATTAATCTACGATAGATTTGACTGAATAATACACTAACGTACTAATATAATTCAACCGATCGTCATTGTCACTAGAAAAATGGCATAACTTTAACTTATTTAACTTATTTTATATTTACACCGTATCATATTTACCTTCTAAAATATGAGAGTGTAGAGATGACTAAGATGGATCCCGTCTGTTTTGTTATTATGCGGAATGTCAGAGATTACAAATTAAATTCAATTTTTGGTAAAGAATGTTGGGGATACATAAAATAAGTACATATTAGTTTATCGTCTTGGTTCATATATTGTTTTCTGAATGATACTTGTGGCATATTTTTCAATGTCTAAGTACTTCTTGGGAAATAACACCACCGTTTAAAGAAAATTGCTGTATATTCCAAACGTTTCGGGGTGTAGATCAGACCCCGTTGTCAATGGTTAAGAAACTACGGATTAAAAAGGCACAATTCTAAGATGTAAATTAAAATATTTGACAATGTGTATTATTTGATTTTTGACGTAACTAAGAGAATTTTATTTGTAATATACAGGGTAGCACAGAAATTTCTAAAGATCATATATTCATAAAGTTCCTTTCAAATTGGAAGAATTTGAAAGGGAGATCTTCAGAATTTTATGTGGCGCTCCTAGGTGCGACTTTATTATAAGATAGTGCATTCGCCAAAAATGCGACCAAAGAACTTTGTTGATTCAGTGATCCCATTAAAATCATCAGGGAAAAAACCTAGGAAAAACTTTATGAACTATCCCGATATTGGGTTGTTCACAAGGACATGACCATTAGCAATTTCTTCCTTAATCATCGGCAACCAGGAACGACTGAATTCTATGGAGGTAGTAGCGATACAATCGTTTTCATATAACAAAATTAAAGCAGACTCTTTTAGTTTTCTTTTGGTGTTGCGTTCTTCTTTGTGTAATATAACTGAATTTTGAAACTGTATTTTATGACCAAGGTCCCAAGTATGTTCACAAATTTTGGATTTGAAAATTGGAAGAAATTCTTCCAATTTGAAAGCAACTTTATGATTATATGATCTTTAGAAATTTCTGTTCTACCCTGTATATTACAAATAAAATTCTCTTAGTTACGTCAAAAATCAAATAATACACATTGTCAAATATTTTAATTAATTAATATTGTGCCTTTTTAATGCGTAGTTTCTTAACCATTGACAACGGGGTCTGATCTAGACCCCGAAACGTTTGGAATATACCTCAATTTTCTTTAAACTCTGGTGTTATTTCCCAAGAAGCACTTAGACATTGGTTCATATAGTTCAATAGTATTTATTACACGAAATCTCTGTAAGTCTCAAAAAGAGACGAAAGGTCTCCATTAAAGATATAACAGAGTTGATTAATATCAAATTTCTATAATCTTAAGATGCTTAGTATGGAAAAATTTGTAAAATTAATAAGTATCTTTGTCCACAAAGTACCATGAACACTACTTTAGGAAGCATACTTATTGTTGAAAACAGAATGTTTCTTTATTAAATATTTAGGAAACCCAATGAGATTGTGCTAATGTAAAATAGAGAGTTGGACAGATAGTCTTGTAGCCTAGGTGGGAGAGAATGAAGCATGAAACATTGCAATATTTAATTCATAAGTGGCTAGGTATATTGTGAACTCTGAGGAAATATCTTAGCTCCCTGTTTGAAAAGGCCTCTGAAGTTTTTCACGCAACATTGCCAAATTTTCTTAACCAATTACACAAACCTAAGAACGATTTAAAAAGTCACAAAACCACGTCATGTATTCCTTATAGTATCACGAAATGGTGTTTGTTCTTCACGTAACTGTACAAAAAATTCACACGCACATAAAAACTTTCACGGACCGCACTCACATGACGTAAGCCTCAAATTGTTAATAAAACATCTAATTCAGTTGTTTTGCGGTGCCAACCAATGGCAAACTAAATACTCGCACGATTGTTAGGATATGAACTCTTTTTTTTTGTGTGTGTGTTGTTGTTCGTTTGCTGGTGGGGATTTTAAGATCTTAGATATTATTTTCATAAGTACGGGAAGTAGCAGCAAGTGGTGCGAAGAAAGACACGGTCTGTGAATTGCTGCCTTAATGTAGTGGGTTCATTGAGGAGGGCTTTATGGATTGTATGTTCTTGCATGGTTCTTGTAGTAATCGAAAGATAAGAGCCGAGATAGCGCAGAGTAAGGTGTCATGTTTCATTGTCAATAATGGAAAGCCGACTAGTTTGTTATGTACGCCTCGCATGTAACGTACGGTATTAGAAATTTACATTTCTCTGAATCGGAAGATTTATTAATGAAGAGTCTAACTATTAATTATTTCTTTTTGTTCGAATGTGTGAGATTCTTGAACAAAGACAGGATTCCGTAAACAAATTGTTTATCAACTATCTGGTTGATGATGAATATATAGGAATATAATAGAAAGCTCATTATTAGGTGTGATTGTTTGAATTTAAAATTTTTGCTCAGCTCAGTTGCTACAACTATGATCCGTAACGTACACCTGTGGAAGGAAAATTCTATAAATAGATATGGCGTTTTCCTGTATACAGGGTGAGTTTTTTTTTTTTGATGATCAGTATGGGGATCTGCGAAACTAGCGGAGATAGAGCAATGGCTAAATTGGGAAAGCTTTGCAGTTTTACTGGCCCAATTTAATGACACTTTCGGATTTTTGTAAAAAGTCATGGCTTACTAGATATTTTGAATAAACGAAATTCTGTCGATTTAGTCAAATCTCTCTAGCTCCTTAGTTTTCGATTTTATAAAAAAAGTGTAAATATCAAACTTGAAGGGAATTGTAAACCGAATATGATTGTCATGTCCTCGTATACGTGACAACTTTCGTTTTCGAGATATGAATAGAAACCATAGTTGGCTATGACCTCAAAAAGTCGGACATTTTTAGAGCTTTTCAACGATATAATACTCGATATAGTTTTTCATAAAAATAACGGAGTTATGGATGCTTTTCTCTCTTATTTTCACTTTTAACGTAGTTAGCCATGAAATAGATTGATTAATTAATAACTATTCCAAAAAACATTGAACGATTTTTTTATTAGGTATATCAGATATAACGAAAAAACTAAATAAGTAGGTACTTACTAAAAACTTAAGAAATTAAAGTACCTACATAATAATAGTTACAATTTTTCGAAAAATCCACCATTGTTATTTAGAGAATTTTTAAGATTGACATTACTGCTTTCATCCCAGGAAGCCTATCAATTTCTTCAATGGCTTGTAATACCGCCTCCCTTAGGTCACCAACTCTCTCATACTTTCTTTTGTATACTTTGTTTTTTAGCGCACCCCATAAATAGAAGTCTATAACTGCCAAATCGGGAGACCGGGGTGGCCATTGGTGTGGGCCATTTCTTCCTATCCAAGAGTTTGGATAAATATTATCTAAGTGTTGTCTTACTAATAACGAGTTATGAGCAGGTGCTCCATCATGTTGGAACCACTCAATTTCTAAACAAGTTCTCAAATTCAAATTATGCAACATGTCTTGAAAAGAGTACTGCAAGAAATGCAAGTAGCGCTCTCCAGTAAGTGATTCGTCATAGATAAAAGCCCCAGAATAGTAGAGCCTATGATACCAAACCAAACCAAACATTAAAACCAAATTTTATCTGGGGTCGTCTTTGTTCTACATGGAAAGGGTTTTCTTTAGCCCAGATATGCTCATTGTGTCTATTGAACATACCGCAGTTAGTAAATCTAGTTTCATCTGACCATAACACCTTTAATGGAAACTGTGGATTGTCAAGGCACGTGTCTCTAAACCATGTACAAAACAAAATATGTCGATGTTAGTCACCAGCATGCAAAGTTTGAGAAACTAAAAGTTTGAACGGGTGGAACTTGTGCGCTTTTAGTACCTTAACTACAGTTCGTTGGGATGTGCCAACTTCTGCCGCAATCTCACGAGTTGATGTAGATGGATTTTGATTTACCATTGTCAAAACATTTATTTGTGCTGCTTCGTTAATTTGATTACGTTCCTTTTGGTGGTTTAGTAAAAGATCCATATCTGCGTAAACTATCGTAAAGTCTCTTAAATGTACATAGAGCAAATTGACGACGATTAAAATATCTATGAAAGTATTCCTCAGCTGCACGAACTGAATTTTTATGGCATATGATATAACATTCCACAATATTCCGTTTTTCTTTGTTAGAATATTCCATTTTAACATGAAAATTTGTTAATATCGACTGTCAGTTCAGCACTACTAATGAAATTACTCTCAAATGAGGAAACGTCAAAGTGAAAACAATCTTTTTCATGGCTACCTACGTTAAAAGTGAAAATAAGAGAGAAAAGCGTCCATAACTCCGTTATTTTTATGAATAACTATATCGAGATTACATTGTTGAAAAGCTCTAAAAATGTCCGAATTTTAAGGTCATAGCCAACTATGGTTTCCATTTAAAAAAGATAAGTTTGTGTCATGTCTCGAAAACGAGAGCTGTCACGCAAACGAGGACATGACAATCATATTCGGGATACAATTCCCTTCAATTTTGATATTTACACTTTTTTATAAAATCAACAACAAAGGAGCTAGAGGGATTTGACTAAATCGACAGAATTTCGTTTTTTTCAAAATATCTAGTAAGCCATGACTTTTTACAAAAATCCGAAAGTGTCATTAAATTGGGCCAGTAAAACTGCAAATCTTTCCCAATTTAACCATTGCTCTATCTCCGCTAGTTTCCGAGATCCCCATACTGACCATCAAAAACAACTCACCCTGTATAAAGCACGCAAATAGCATTTTATTATAGTTTTTTACAGTTATGTGAGATAATCACTGAGGTACAAACAAGTTCAATAAAACAACAGATTATAATGCCTAGAATTACGTTACTTTTCTTAAAATGTAAAGACGTGTGGCATCGACAAGTATTTGTTACTGTTTCAAAACGCGTTTAAAGTAAACGGACAAGTCCACTTATATTAGTAATTGTCATTGATCCTTAGCAGTTTCAAAATGAAAATCTAACATGTTTTAAACCTATTAATGTAACAAAGAATTTTCACTTAATATTCTAAGACCGTTCGTCCCAACATTTATGGAAGCACGTTACGTTTGGTTCATTAACTTCATTATATGATGTATTTTATTTTTAATGGTTTAAACACATAATTTTCCGGCCGTGTATGACAATCTCACCGGCACCAAATTAGTTATAATGATAATAACAGCTGTAATAAATACTTCGTCTTAAGTACTAGTTACTCGGGTACCTGGTGTGTTTTTCAAGAACCGAGATACTGGCCAACAGTGAAAAACCTTGATAATCCGATGTTGATAAGCAAGTGTGTTTGCATATTTAATACTACAATTATATGCATCTTGATTTATACACGAATTACTACTATGGGCGTAATTCACGGTTAAGATGCTATAACGGGTGTATTTAAAAAATAATAAAACTTGAATGTGAGAAGAATGTGAATTGAATGATTTTCTTAAAAATATGAAACTATTGTTGGTGACTGGGTTTTGAATATCAATTCATATTTTCACAAATTCTCATTTTCAAAGTTGAGGAAATTAACTCACTTCTTGATTATTGTACCCGTAAAATTTAATTAAGAAATTAATCCCTACACAAGGTGAAAATTTGAAAAGTTACATAGAAATGGAAAATATTCGAAAAAGTTGTTTTCTGAAGGATATTTGTGGCATAATTTTTCAATGTTTAAGCACCCTGGGAAATAATACCACAAGTCACGAAATTTCTGTATGTTACCAAACGTTTCCGTTGTCAATGAGAATAAACTACGAATAAAACATTAAAAAATATATAACCGACTTCCACCTATAACGAAAAAGCTAAAAATAATTATAACAAAATACAACTCTAGCAAATAAATAACACATTCAATGTTGTTAGGTACCTACCCCGGAAGTAAAAAATGTAAACATTAAAAGGTGCTCATTCTGTACAAATTAATTACCTACCAATCTAGTATATTTTGAAGTCGGTGCCAAGCAAATCTAAAATCTTTCATTGCGTACTTTTCTACTACTTCATCAAACTTGATTGTTGCTTGGCACCGACTTCAAAAATATACTAGATTGGTAGGTAATTAATTTCTACAGAATGAGCACCTTTTAATGTTTACATTGTTTACTTCCTGGGTAGGTACCTAACAACATTGAATGTGTTATTTATTTGCTAGAATTGTATTTTGTTATAATTATTTTTAGCTTTTTAGTTATAGGAGGAAGTCGGTTATATATTTTTTAATGTTTTATTTTCAACTTTTTAGTTTTTTTGAACTCAATAGACAGAACCAGGTAACATCGAAAGCCTCAACATTACACAATGATACATTTTCATTTAAATGACAGGTAAATGTTTATGAACAAAATGTACTAGTACGCGTTGACTTAATAAGCCCAAAATATACGTATGCCTTATGAATCACGCCATGCAACCTTTTTTCAACTTTTTTTGACAACTCTGTATAACTATAGATAAATCCACTCCGTCCTATGTACCAACCATCATGTACATACGACTGGCCACGGACAAAAATAAATTTGTTAGCTGCCTTCTGTAAACTATAGGACGGAGTAGAATCCATCCCATATATACGGATTCAAATCCGTCAAACAGCCATAGTATATTACTCCTTGTGGGCTACCCCATAAATTATTTCATTTTTAACATTTTATATTATCGCCTTGTGTAACATTAATTCCTCTCCACACTTTATGCAACTTCTTATGGGCTATAAAAGAAATAATTTTTTAATCACACTGTATACATATAATTTAACTACAGCATATATTTCAACCATCCTGTATACGATTTGCTTATGTCCACATCATATAACAGTTTTTTAAACACCTTATATAATTTTAATTTCACATTTATTCCAACATTTTTGTACCACCAAACGTCCAGTCCACCCTATATTCCAACCTTCCTGTATATACAGCTGCCTACGGACCACTATCATTCTAGTCCGTCCTATATTTCAATCTTCATATAAATGCAACTCCGTCTATCACTTTACTTTGTGATTTTGTTTGCTATAACTAAACATCCTGTCTATAAACGCAGTTTAAAGTTTGACATGTGTTGTCACTGAATTTTCTATTAGGCCGGGAGAATGTGACAACCAAAAACATCGTCTTCGCAATATGGAAAAATTTGCAATTAAATAGGCATTTGCCTGGTATACAAACAAAACGAGCTTGGTACTCATTGATTTAAGGAGCCGAAAATACTATGCTTTACTACCTATATGCTTGAAATGTATTTAGAAAATTTTCAAATTCGCAATTAAAACTCCAGTGCCTAAAATTACCGCACTATTACGTTGGAATTAAAATATTTATGAGGACAGTCCGTTGTGTCATTTCGATGAAATTCTTGATAAGAATTTTGGAATTTTCGGCGATTTTCTGTAAAACTGCAAGTATATGAGATCACCTAAGGATCTTCCTTAATAGATTAAACGTTAAAAACTATACACATCCATAAGGAGTTACCGAAAAGTCGACTAAAATATTAAGGATATTGGTCGATTTCCATGCACGCATATGTTCATTCACAAATATTATCACTTTACCAATAAAATTCTTTTCCAAAATTTGAAGTTTCACCAATCCGGATATATACTCTATTAAACAAGACCTTATTCATTCAAAACGGTGTACCACAGGAGAAGAAATCAGGTAACATACAAACAAACAAAAAAAAAAAAGCGAAAAAAAAAACGCGACGAATTGATAACCTCGTCCTTTTTGGAAGTCGGTTAAAAAAGGGATTGACAACGGAGTCTGACCTGGACTCGGAAATGTTTGGAAATATGCAGAAATTTCGTGACTTCTGGTTTTACTCGCAGAAAGCGCTTAAACATACTGCATTCCATAATATCATGGGCGAAGTGAAATGAAAGCTTACTTTACCCCTCAACCCCTACCACCCTCAATTCAGTAACACCCACATTGAGATTCTTCTTGGGCGCTATATTCTCATACTTGAGAAGTCGTGATTCCATATTTATGAGCATTCTTTTACTTTGTAACTAGCGGTCTTGTGCCTCCTGAAGTGCGCCTTGGAGTGGGGTGTCTGTTGTGACTTTTACTTGGTTGAGTCAACATTCAAGAGATCTTTCCCTAGGTCTTCTACCTTATATTTTTTCTTTGAACTCTTAATTTTTCTAGATTATCCCCATCTCTTCTAATTATATTCTAGGAAAACCCATCTTTGATCTCGAGCTTCGTAGGAATAGATATGTTACTGCTTCTTATCTGCCCATCTGACACCAGCACTACATCTCGAAAACTTCCATCGTTTTCTGTCGGCTTCTTTGAATGCCTAGGATTCTACATCGTATAGGAAAATCGGTATATAGGTATTCTAACTAGGTTGAATTTTGTCCTTTTTGTGATTTACTGATATTTCCATATTTTGGTGAAGTTGATCATGGCATTTCAAGTTATCGCTATTCGTCTTATAATTTCTTTTTCACATTATTCCTGCTTTCAAAGCGTGAGTCTATCTTTGTGAATTGTGCCACTTCTCCTAATTCATCTATAATATCTTGTTGTGTTAGGGTATTGCTAGTGTCTATTATAATCATTTTCGGACTGACCATTACTGTTCCTATTTGACACAAGAAAATGTCTTCTAATAGTCAATGAAGCACAAAAGCACAGACGTAATATATTCTTAAGATGTTAAAAATCTGATCCCGTATGCCTCTTTCTTTAATAATTCCTGCCTGCTCCGATATTTGTGATTGTAGATAGTTGGTTAGTAGCTGATCTAGTATGCCCACTAGAATTTTACTAACATGTGATATTAAAATCTTAGCCATTTTTCTGTTCTTCATACTTTGTTGCATAGAACTTATAGCAGTATTGCAGCTGCTTTGTCCAACACCTAGAATATTTCTGCCAGCATTTGATCTGCTCCAGATATATTGTTTGTCTTTAGGTGACGTATCTATAGCTTCTATGTTAGTCTAAAGCTGGTAGACAATGTAACTTGTTCCTCAAAGTTTCCTTGCACTGCCCATCGTCCTGAAATGATTTATCTCACAACGTTAAATAGTTTTCGATCTGCTATCGTTATCAGGTGAACGATCGGAAATTCAGATTACCCGTCGTATTTATACCCTTAACCGGTCATGCTCATTGGGTCGCTTAATCCTCTGTCGGCGATGCGTAGCGGCAGTGGCTCAAGAACGTGGTCTCCAAACATTTTTACTTTGGACATTGAGCTCGCTGATTATATTCTCATTAGAGAATTCATTTATACCAGTGCTCTTCCTTGTGAATTACCCTTGCCTGGTCCCAGTTGATGTTGTAGTGTTTGCTCCATGCGTGATTAGCTAATCCAGACTAGACTTTGTTAGCTCTTCCCTTTGAGTAGCTATGGCGGTGCTCCTTAACCCTGCTGTCCAGGGGTCGCTTAGTCTCTCCAATGTAGAGATTGCCAGATTCATATGGAATGCTGTAAATACAGTTTTTTGGTACAGCAAGATTGTCTGGCTTTGTTTTTGTTATCAGCTTCCTACAAGTAAGAAATTAATAAGAAATGTTTTCAATGACATTATCTTTAAACGAAGAGACAAAGTTTGTTCAATTTTTAGAACAATATAAGATTGTAACTGAACATTTGCAACATCAAATTCGAATTATTTATTTATTTAAGCTTTATTGCCCAATAGTATAAACCACTAACAGAGCAAGTATATAATAAAACTAAATAAAAATACGCTGTAACTAATTAAATCTAACATAATAAACAAAACATAAAAAGAAAAAAAAACAAAAAGAAAAAAATAAATCAATTAACATAAATATTTCAATGTAATTCGTTCACCGTTGATTCATTTACAGCTTGAACCAGATCTCCAACATGACAAAAATGAATGTAGAATGCTTGCAAATATTGATGTAATAGTAACAAATATTGTGCATTGGAGATTTGAGCAAAACGTTTCTTCGAGCCCTAGAGCACAAAAATGTTAAGCTATTTATGGCTTCAGATCGAGGTACCAGAAAGTTGATTTTGTTAAGTAGTGTCGGTGAACCAATATTATTATGAAGCAGGTTAAACAAATTTTTAAGAAGGCACATACTCTTCGCACATTAAAGCTAACAGATGAAAACTGATTTAATAAATCGGTCATATTCAATACCCTGTAGTAGATAGCTGTTGCACGCTTTGAAGTACACATATTTCAAAAACCTTGTTTAAATACGCTCAACAGAAACTTTGTGACACTCATAAAAGGGATGCCATATTATAGCTCCGTATTTAAGCCGAGAACGCACAAAAGTATAATACAGTATTTTTAAAGTTGCAACATTTGAAAAACCTTGACGACTTCTTACAATGAACTCATACATTCGAGCAGCGTTAGATGTCAGTTTGTCATCAAAAATAATGCCTAGATCCTTTATTTTTTCACATCTCTCAAGGAGATTGTTGTTAATACTATATGAAAATTTAACGAGTATGTTTTCTAGTGAAACTGATGTTTAGTTGTAAGTTATTATGATTACGCCACATTTGAATAACATCTAAATCATTTTGCAAAATTTGGCGATCACTGTAACTATTAATGACTGAAAATATTTTGAGATCTTCAGCTAAAAACAGTTTACCCGAGGTAATGACATCACTTAAGTCATTTATAAATACTAGAAATAGAAGGGGTCCTTTGGGGAACGCCAGATGTTGGAACGAAATAGTAAGTATTATATTTATTATATAAAACAAACTGAGTTCTCTTTTGGAGATATGATTGCATAAAAGTTATGGCTTTGTTACTGAATCCAAACCACGACAGCTTATTAATTAAAATTGCATGATCAATTTTATCAACCGCCTTTGAAAAATCTGTATAAATTACATCCGCTTGCTGATCATCTAACACATGTGCAAGAAATTGAGAAAACTGGACTAGATTTGTCATGGTCGATTGTTTGGCACTGAAGCCATGTAGATCGGCTGAAATATATTGAGCTTTGTGAAATTGGATAACATTGATCTCTATAATTAACTACATGGGATTTGTCTCCACTCTTCAAAATAGGGCTAACTCTGGTAATTTTCCAAATAGTAGGGAACATTTGCCTGATTACTGATAGATTATATAATGTCTTCAATGGTGTACAAGGTGCGCCAATACAATCTTTAACAAGAAATAATTTAGTCAAGTGCGAGTTGGACTCGCATACTTAGGGTTCCGTACCACCTTCAAGATTCTAATATTCCAGTTTCAGACAAGCAGGGAATGAGTGCATTTTCTTATATTTACCCTAATATCTTTTAAAGGAAGCGTTTTAAATTTATAAAAAATATACACTTTGAATTTCGACACATAGACTTTTTATTTTATCTGCTTCAGGATTCGCTTGATTTTTATCCGAATACATACATACCTACGTATTTAATTTTCTAATTTGGCCCCCAAAAATTAACATTAGAGTTTTATTTTACTTATAAACTGACAGAGTAGTCTATTATAATTTACTGTGTGAGTTTTGAGGCTCTGTAGATTGAAAGATAAAGGGCAAAATAGGTCAAGTTTTAAATTATAAATTATTAAATCTGTTATTCAAATTATTAAAAAATACAAATAAAATATATTTTTCAAAATTTAAATAGTGTAGTTTCTAAAGTGGGAATTAAATCGATGTTTATATTTTTGTTAATATCTTTTAAACAAAGAGTAACGGGGGGAATGGGTATTTTTTTTTAAATATTTTTTAATATATTTTAAAATATTCATTTTTTAAAAAAATTAAAAATATATTTGTATTTGTCATAAGGAGTCCTGTGATTTGATATATTACATGAGCCGTTAGAAACAATTATATTTTTTTATTTTCCATTTAATTCTATAAATTGCCCCCCAAAATGAATATTAGGGGTTTCTCCTTATTTTTCCAGTAAAGTTCAGGTGAGGGGCTATATTTCCATTTTTTTCCAAATTTTTCAGCTTATGGTTTCGCAGACAAGGGGAATGGGTAAATTTTTTTATATTTTTGTTAATATCTTTTAATTGATTTATTTTAAAAATATGAAAAAAATATATTTGTTTTCGTCATAATGAACCCTTTCATTTGATATATAACATGATGGGTTAGAAACAATTTTAATTTTATATTTTCCATTTAATTTTATAATTTATTTGCCCCCAAAATAAATATTAGGGGTTTCTCCTTATTTTTCCAGTAAAGTTCAGGTGAGGGGCTATACCACCATTTTGTTTCAAAATTGTCCAGGTTATGATTTCGAAGATAAGGAGGGGAGGAATGGGTAATTTTTTTATATTTGTGTTAATATCTTTTAATTAATTTATTTTAAAAATATGAAAAAAATATATTTGTTTTCGTCGTAATTTTCATTTGATATATAACATGATGGGTTAGAAAAAATTTTAATTTTATAATTTCTATTTAATACTGTAATTTGCCCCCTAAAATTAAAAGTAGAGGTTTCTCCTCATTTTTCCAGTGGACTTCTTGTCAGAACCTAAACCTCTAAATTTTTTCAAAACTTTACGTGTTATAGTTTCGGTGATAACGGGGGGATGGGTAAATTTTGGTATATTTTGGTGAATATCTTTTTAAATATACTTTTTTCAAATATGAAAAAAATCTATTTGTGTTCCTCAGAATGAGACCTTTTATTTGATATATTACATGATACGTTTGATTTTATTTATTATTTTTAAATTTTTATTTAAATCTATAATTTGCCCCCCAAAATTAATATTAATGGTTTCTCCTTATTTTTCCTGTAAAGTTCGGGCAACGTTCTATATTTCCTATTTTTTTCAAAATTTTAGGCTCTGTAGTTTCGGAGATCAGGTGAAGGGAACGGTCGATGTTATTAGTTTTTCCCCCCAAAAGTACCCCTAAAATCAAAATTTTTTCTTTTACGATATGTACTCCTGATCGGGTCACCAAACTATATATTGATACCAAATGTCAACCTCTTCCGTCCAGTAGTTTAGGAGAAAATTGCTGTGATGTGACAGAGACAGAAATCCGAAGTGATATTATAAGGGTATCCGTATATTGTATATACGTAAATCTAAAAATGGAATCCTGTCTGGACCTGAGGACATTTTGTTATTTAATATCTTAACTGCTTTAAAAATTTCTGCCTCAGATATGTTATTCAAATCGATATTATGCAATACCATCATATCATTCTCACGTAGTACCTCATTTTGCTCCAGAATGGGTGCTGAGTAAGAATTCATAAAGAATTCTGCGAAAGCGTTTACTATGACTTGTGGGTGTTCATGGGAAATTCCATTGTATAGCATATTGCCAGGAATCCTGGAAGAATTATTTTTTGTCATTATAAAAGACCATTTAATTGCAATATCTCGTAGAATAAAACCGTTAAAACAAATATCGTTGCCTCCCGGGCTTTAAAAACTGTCATCTAGATCTTCCCTGCCTTGAATCTCAGACATGTTATACAACCTTATATGTACATTGTATCATTATATAATGAAATAAATAATCAAAACTAAACGGTTGGCTGGACTTCGCGCTCCAAAAGCCATAACAGATACACATTAAATCCAGTTGCTCCTCGATAGCCATCTCTGTTGCAATTGCGAATGCAAAAAACGCACTTGATTGCCGGTTATCTAGCGTATAAATTATTGTGCAGATCGCATTAGAAAATTATAACTAATTAGTCGTTGGTAAGACTCATGGTGAGAGACGGTAGGCCTTCTAACCGTCAACAAATTATACATTTTCTTCGATGCGGCAAATATTTATAAAATATGTAGTAAAGCGAATTGATAAACCATAATATAGGATGATATAATGATATTATCGTTATGGCGTGCTACTGTTTTATTACGGCATCGCGTCTAGTTCGTTGGGTTTTTAATTTATCGATCTAGCTGGTGGTGGAGTTTAATGAAGTTATTGGTAACTCATGTGATTTGTGATGAGAAATTTTAATCTTCCTCAAAAAGGTAACAAAAAACATTCAAATATCTTTAAGATAATGACCTACCTTGATTGCCTCCCATTGGTCAGCGGCGGCTTTTCGATGGAAATATTTGAATAATCACCGGCTATATTTAGAGAAATATGCTTCATAGCATGAACTTATCTACGGTAATATATATCTCCAATTAATATTATGATATCACCTTACTTTAGTGCAATTGTCAATCGATAGGATCGCATAGAAACACGCTATACAAGTACACATGAGAATTTAATAAAATAAATATAGATATTGTACAAAAAAAGAAGAATACGTCTATAGAATTTAAATTTCAGAACAAAAGTATTTTAATCTCTAAACAATATCAAATGGTATCTTAAAAAATGATATTTGTCATACAATGTTTATAGTAATTAAAATGACTACAAATCTTTCATGATCAAATATATATTTTGACATGTCCGTAATAATATATAGGTAAACCTGTCGATAATATTTAATATTGCCTTATATCATCGGTGAACTTACAAAAACAATTTTCTTCATTGGAAACCCAAAGCCATTGAATACATCCAAATTAATTACGTCCATTGTTGTGAAGACGATTATAATCTTAGATCAAGACCTTAATACCATAATAAAAAACAAAAACCAAAATGTAACCACTATCTTACAATTGCGTTCCATAAACCATATTTAGTATAGTTAGTATTTCATGACATAACCATATAATAAGTGCTAAATATTTACTATTGAAAAATATGAGAAAAATGTCCCAACGGAAAAATGGATAATACGGAATAATGGGAATTCGGAAAAATTGTTCAACGAAGAAAATGCTGGTAAAATCCTAAATATTACATTTATTCACTATAACCTACTTTAAAATGGAGTTTTAGAACAACAAACAAGGAAAGGAGATAAAATTCTTCTACAACTTGAATTTACGACTGATATTATTTAGTCGGCTTCACAAAAATTCTTCCACTTTAAAAATCCTTGAGATTGATACGCCTGTTGGCATCACGGTTGGCAGTCGAAGAAAGATCAATTCTTACTTCAGAGACGCTAGCTTTCGTTCTCTCTCCTCTCTTTTCAAACAAGAGTATTTTGCTTTTAGACCTGTGTCAGGGTACTTTTTGCGTAAATATACCAGCTAAATTTTTACACTCTACAATGTTAAATTTTCGATTAGATCATTTTGAAATCTAAACAAACATTAATAACATTAACGTACTTCCTGAATAAACTGATGCAATTTGATGGATAATTTGTTTTTATAGTCCAGATATATGGGAAGGTATCCTACCCATGCGAGTATCGACCCTTTTACATATCGTGCTCTTAACCTAAACAATTTCTACAATCAAATATTCCTTTCCATATGCAAAACCAAAACTCACCAACCAACCTAGTAATCATCGTATTTTAAGTCTCTGGCTATCTCTGATTATCTGATTAATGTAGTTACTAATAAAGGAAGCAGACATGGGGTGGTAGGATTTGGGGCGGGATATCATAGAAACAAACTTTAACAACTCAAAACTATCTCTACGGATTATAAGTACTAAATAATATAATTAGTTTAAGGGTGAGAATAGTCTTTTTTGGCCAAGAGGCCTTAGAGATAACCACCCAGTTAAGAGAAATATTTGGCGAGCTGTGGACCATCCTGAAAAGATTCTAGAATAGACAATTCAGGGGAACAATATTAGGCGTACTAGTGCCAAGTTCTAGCAAAGCGGCTCTTGTGTTAATCTACCACAGCATTCGCCCACCAAGGAAACAGCATATCCAACTAGATCACTAATCAGAAATACTCCGAGCAGCCAGTATAACGGGAGCATCTTGACCAACCATACTCGTACATTCGGATATTTTGGATGTTGCAGAGATGGTAACAGCCTACTAACCAAGGTCACCATTTTATTCGAAATCGGTGATGCGTTATCCAGTGTAAAGTTGTACGGTTACCCGAAATCCATAATTTCTTTAGAAGTTGCACTGGTTTGGTGGAGACCATAGAGCCAGAAAATTGCTGGAATGAGCTTAGTGAAAGTCGGACCTGACATACCTATCGGAGTATTGAATATTTCAAATCTCGCCAATAATTAAGTATCACGCTAACTGGGTTCAGATAGTGCATAAGGCTATGTCTAAAAAAGGAATATAGACAAGTTGAATTTCAGGAAAATGACAGACAAAACAATATTTTCCTATCTGAAGAACCTGATTAAATTATTTTCCAGAAAAATTTTTAAGACAGCTGCTACTTTGACGGTACATACATACTATTTTGCCAATGTAAACTCCTAAAGTTCTCCTTAAGCAATATTACAACAAAATATACTTTGTCTTCTAAACGTTGTTTGTGGCATATTCTTGATTATTTTTATGTTTTTTGGGCAATAACACCACAATAGAAATAAAACGACGTATATTGCAGGAATACCAAAAGTTTCAAAGTTTATTCTGACTTCGTTGTCAATGGCTTTATATTTATTGATGTAGATTGCAAAATGGAAATTTGATTTATGACATTTAAAATTGACATTAGAAAATTTGTTGTTTTTAGATATACAGGTAGCACAAAAAATTCTAAAGATCATGAATTATAGGTAACCAGCTTTCAAATTAGAAGAATTTGAAATAGTTGTCTTTAGAATTTATAAGTGGCGTTCCTAGGTACGACTTTGTTATAAAATAGCGCATTCGCAAAAATGCGATCAAAGAATTCTATTGTTTCAGTGATCTCATTAACCTTCCGAATCAACCCAGAAATTCTCTTAACACTACTACTACTCAAGACAACAACATTACAGTTACAACTATACCATATATACAGGGTCTGTCAGAAAGACTGAAAAGAATGGGCAACAGATTTAATGTTAAAATAACAATCCAAACAAAAAGTACACTGAAATCTTTAATATCAAAAACAAAACCAACAAACAAAACCCAGAACTCAAAAAACTGCATATATAAGATTCCAATAAATTTTATATTGGAGAAACATCGAGACCATTAAACGTACGAATAAATGAACACAAGAATTACATAAAGAAACGACAATTTGAAAAATCAAAAATTTGTGAACATGCTTGGGACCTAGGCCATAAAATACAATTTGACAATTCAACTATACTTCACAAAGAACAACATAACACAAAACGAAAAATAAAAGAGTCTGCCTTAATTCTTTGAATGAAGACGATTGTATCGCTTCTACATCTGTAATGGGATCACTGAAACAATAGAATTTTTTGATCGCATTTTTGGCGAATGCGCTATCTTATAACAAAGTCGTACCTAGGAACGCCACTTATAAATTCTAAAGACAACTCTTTCAAATTCTTCTAATTTGAAAGCTGGTTAACTATAATTCATGATCTTTAGAATTTTTTGTGCTACCTGTATATCTAAAAACAACAAATTTTCTAATGTCAATTTTAAATGTCATAAATGAAATTTTCATTTTGCAATCTACATCAATAAATATAAAGCCATTGAGAACGAAGTCAGAATAGACTTTGAAACGTTTGGTATTCCTGCAATATACGTCGTTTTATTTCTACTGTGGTGTTATTGTCCAAAAAAACATAAAAGTAATAAATATACTTTTTTGACAACTCATTAGAGGCAGATTGAATAATCTTCATTGATTAAATATGAAATAATAAGTTTAGTATTTATTTCATTTATCCTTGAAAAGTGATCTAGACCCAAACAAAATTAGTATGGCTGAGTAGGTATTCTCAATACAAATGAACTATCACTTGCCATAAGGTCTTATTTAAATTTAGTGCCCACAGTGGCCTTGTGACATCATCTATTTGTATTTTTGTAATACGTCATCTCTTACCACTAGTTTAATCGCTCAAAAGATAAGAGAGAGGGAAGGGAATCTTGAGTGACACTGTATTTAGAGAAATTTTAGGTATCGGTTTATACCAGGGTGTATTAAGGCTTTTAAAAGCGAACACTAATTGTAACGGGTTCCGTAAACGACCAAGAGATGGTGCTCCGAATACGGTAATAACGGACGAGGGTTGATTTTAATTAATATTATAAAGCAGTACCAAGTGAATGGTATAAAAATTGTCACAGGGAGGTTTGAGACATTATATTTGTAATAATTATTATTTATTTGGTCAGATAAGTTACGGTAATTCGGGCTCGCTCCTCAGAACCCAAAAGAATTACATTTATTAGATTGACGATTTCACGCGATGTCTGTATTATAACATACATGTAGTAACATATATTAATTTCATTAATTTCACTAAAACAAATGTGATTTTCACTTATTAATGAAAAATTAATAATGTTTATATTATAATAAAATTAAATCAATTTTCAAGCAATTAGGTACAGATCAGAGTGTACACCCTGGTACAGATAGAAATGACATCAGTAATTGTCTTTTATTATTCAAACTAGTTATAAACTTCAGCAATTTTTATGTATTGATTGTATATATGTAACTTTAAAAATAAATGACTCACCACTTGATAGTTTCATTCTATGGTGGATAAATCAGAGTTTTTAGCGGCAATAAAGAAATTAAATTGATTTTGATAATTTTTGATGAAACTATTCTCATACGTATATGTCATCAATAAATTGGTGCATCATAAGCGAAGCTTGGTCGCCCAGCTACTTCTTGGATAAACAAATGTTTGAGATTTAAAATTTTAGTTAAGGGTGTTTTCACTAAATTAATTTCAAACTGTTGGCCACTTCCAGTTATACTAGTGGTTGACTATAACCTTGTTACTGTAAATTGAATTGCATAATTCTTTGGATGGATTTGTTTAAAACTCAAAAGTATAAGATATTTTTAATAATTACTTAGTATGTCTATGACTTACAGTTTCCCAGATAATTTACAAGAAAAAATAGCCTTGTCTCAAATATAGCTAATAGAATTTCGAATTTTATGAATTAATAGTTGCGGTTGCATTGGGATCTTTTCCTTTAAATTAAATTATCTCAGAAACTAAAACGGTTACGAACACTGTAAAACATCATCACATAATCATTAAATTAACAAAGTATATTAATGGAATCCGTTTTATTATATATAATTCAATATCAGTGGTCAATGATATTTCAGGACCCATATTTTCACATTAAATAAAGTAGTCACGTAAAGTCACATAGACACCTAATTTTTTTCAGAAATCTATATTGAAAAAACAAAGACAGTTCGAAATAACCGCTATGATTATACGTCCAGTTTCAATAGTGTCTCGCCGTTTTCCAGACACGTTCCGCCAAAAGCTCAACTAAACGGAAAAAGTATAAACTTGTGTATTATTTTCTTTTTGTGGCCGGTATATCGGTTTGAAAAGGATCTAGCCTTGAAAATATTAAACTCACACGCTGGCTTGGCGTCTTTTGTTGACTCGGAAAAGTAATAAAAGTCGTTCCGTCACTATTGAGCGTTTACTTCAAAATATTGCACGACAATTTAAAAATTGTGTATGGCCTTTTATTTTATGTTGAGGCATTATTGTACAAACAAGCTTTTATGTCTTTCCATTTCGGAATGTACATAATATGATTTATTGAGTAATAAAATGTGCTTGAATGAATTTTACAGTTTTTCTCGCCCTCGGAAATATATTACCGGAAATTTTCATAAAGTTACACAAGATGACTGGCACCAGTTGACTGTACATTTAGCCTAATTAAATGACATACAGTGACGACGCGTGAGTTGGAACATATTGATTAAAAATTAAGGTGTTGGTTTTTTGGAAAAACGCTGGGATACGTCGGATTTTTTTTGGACTGCGGTTTTTGTGATGATAAACTCATTTAAACAGGGAGAGCCAGAAATAAATTGAGACCATCAACTTTATTTTTTCAAATGGAAACATTTGTTTTTTATTTTATTTTTGAATTCTGCATTGAATTCTAAGTGTTTTTCATGTACAATGTCCTATAGCGAAAATTAAGTTATTAAAAAAATTACATTTCTTTCATAATTGAAGAACAGAAAACATCAACTTATCAAATTGAATGTTCAAATTGTTGACCACTAACTACCTCTCCCTGACAATACCTAAGACGGTTTTCAAATTCCCTAACACTTCATTTAGCATTTGTGGCAGGATTTGTTGCATTTCGGCCCTAATTCTATTCTTTAATTCCTCGGTATTTTCCGGCTTATTGAAGTAGACTTTCGATTTCACGTAACCCCAAAGATAAAAATCTAACGGGTTTAGATCTGGAGACCTGGCTGGCAATTCGATATTATCTCCCCTTCCGATCCATCTATTTGGGAAAATATTGTCAAGATAATCTCCCACTGTTCGCGAATAGTGCGGGTGCGCTCCATCCTGTTGAAACCATACCGAATCTGCAAGTATATTGGGTATTGGGTAAAATTCTGTTAAACAGGGTATTATGTCATTCTGTAATAGGTCTAAATACTAAGTGTTCCTCAATAAAAAAAGGACCCAAAATTGAAGTACCCACAATTCCGGCTCATACGTTAACTTTTTTGGAAAACTGTGTATGACTTTCTATAATCGAATATGGGTTTTCTGATGCCCAATATCGAATATTTTGTCTGTTTACTGAACCATTTAAAGAAAATGTTGCCTCGTCCGAACAAACCACCTTACTTGAAAAGTGCGGGTTGGCATTGCATCAACTTTGTATAGGTGCCATTTATTTCTGTGCAAGCATTTTAGAACAGAAGATTTACTTATTGACTGTTCTGCGGCTATTTGTCTAGTGGATTTGTGAGGATTTTCTTGTAAATCGAGCAAAACATTTAATTGTGTATCTTCTGGAAGATGTTTGGTTGTGTAATTGTCTCTTAAGTGGCCAAATTCTAGAAACTTTTTTCTATTTTACTAACTACCAATCGTGTAATAGGCCGCTCCCGGTATTTCATATTAAACAATTCGCAAACTTCAGCTTGTGTTCGAGTTCTGTCGCCATATCCTACCATCGTCAAAATTTCTATTCGCTACTTTTCAGTTAAACTCGCCAAACTTTGAAATTTTACAACTGCACTTGAGAACTCTTATTTGAAGTAAAATTATAGTACAGTTCCTATGGAAATAAACAAGTGTTAAAAACTCCAACATTAAAAAAGGGTTTCTGTTCATGGGACTAAAATACCAACAACAATCATAAAAACCATACGTAATTAAATAGGTTCAAACCAACAAACACCTTATTTTTACAGTTGTTTTCTAAACTATAGAAATAAATGTAATTTTTTAATAACTTAATTTTCGGTATAGGACATTTGTAATGTGTTCGATGGCACATTCCATAGAATGTCAAAAAAATGTATGAATTAGATGTTGCGGTTTTAGTTCAATGCTGGTTCAATGCAAGTATATAATTGACGAAGGAACTTTAGCGGAACAATCAATAAACACGTGCCGTTACGTAAACGAATCACCCAATAAAAGTTAATCATTAACCTTTTACGTCGAAGCTCTGTGGTGTTTTCTTGGTTCTTCTTTCTTCAGAGGCTAGCCCCGTAACAGCAGGAACAGTTTTTAGGGCTTCGTCAGGACAACACGTTACACAAAAAATAGTGACGTAATGTTCATTGATTGAGCTTACAAAAATGCGGGTTTAACAACAAATGATGCGCTTTTGTAAACACAAAAGAAACTAACTGAAATCGGTTTAGCGGTCGTTACGATCGGAACTAATAACTCGCGGAATCGTAACACTATAACAACAAAAAGCGGCTGTCACTTCAGACGGAATCAAACGTGTCCTAATAGTTCGGAGTACAAAACACAAAACACGATTACTGTCTATATTTTACACGCAAAAAACACTTACAATTAGCATTAGCGCTACGGAATGTTTTGGAAAAGGTGCAGAAGTTTAAAAATCAATGAAGTAATTCAATCAAATTGAAAACAATACACTAAACAAATTGCGGGAACGCACCAACATTTTACATGAAAAATACTTAAAATTCAATGCAGAATTCAAAAATAAAATAAAAAACAAATGTTCCCATTTGAAAAAATGAAGAATATGGTCGCAATTTATTTCTGGCCCACCGTGTATAAATGAGTTTATCATCACAAAAACCGCAGTCCAAAAAAAACCGACCGAGCGTTTTTCCAATAAACCAATACCTGAATGTTTAATGAATCTGTTCCAACCCAAGCGTCCGCACTGTATATAATGCGAACACATTAATGTATTAAAACCACTATAACCTGATTTAGGTTATTTCCTATTTGTTATTAGCAAAGTAAATAAAAAACCAGTTGCAGAAGCAGTGGAACCTCGGGTGTGTCTCAGATGTACAATATTACTGCTAGTACTCTTCCAGATACGCATTTATGCAAAGTGTAATAACCCTAATAGAGCTATAGCTTTGACAGGCATGTGTAGAAATTGTCCTTGCCCTTGCTTTATTAATTCTGTCATCACTTGGGGCTCTAAGGTTCTTCATTTGATTCGTATACAGACATGAACTTCTTACAGTTTTAATATATATACAGGGTATACCCCGATGAGCTGAGTCTATATGTATATAGGAAACTACTGGTTTCAGTTAAACTATTTTCAGTTGTCTACGACTTCCGATTCTACCGGAAGTTGGTCCCTTTACACTTAAGGCGGACCCACATTATTAAAGCGCGACGCCACCCGACCCGACGTGATGCATGTCAACGTCAAATCAAACTGTAGTAGTTTTTTATGGCGAGAAATACAGTACAAACACGCTCGTCGGGTTTGTTTAGTATGTTCACCGTGCACATTACCAACAAGCTACGCTCCGACGCAATAGCAGTTTCTCATAACTGATGTTTGATGTGTATTTAATAAATAAGGATCGAGATGGAAAATTTCAGGGGAATTGTTTTAAAGAATTGCAAAAATTACAAATTAAAATCCAGATTATGCGAAAAATTTCGAAAAATGCATAGCGTTATTGTTGGTAGGAAACTCACAGTGGTGTTTCCACCTGTCGGAGACACATTGTTGACAAGCAAAGCAACCCGGCCCGACGTGAAGCGTGTTACATCAAATCAAATGCTGCTATTTTTTATGGCTAGGAACACACCGCAAACACCCGCATCGGGCGTTGTTAGGTGTTTAGTGTGTTTCTGATCATAGAAAGTACTAAACTAAAACGCTACCCGATATGATGTGATGCGTGTTGAGTGAAACCAAATGGTTGTATTGATATGGCTAAAATCACACTACACCCGATGCGACGTGATGCTGACACACGCCACCCGAAACCAGAGATCCAGATTGACATGTTGCTGTTTTGGACGTAACCATGGCGCCTGACTAGGCCCACACAGTGTGTTTCTATACAAAACGAAAAGCTATGCGTCTTTCGAAAGTAAAGGCATAATGAGAATTTTTACTTTTTACAGGTCTTTGAAAAAAATCCGCCTGAAAATTTTCATTTGGCTCCTAATTTATTAAATCCATAGCAAACAACCATATACTTTCACTTCTCTTAGCTTGTCAGTTGTGACACATTGCTATTGTGTCGTGGTATATTGTGTACAGTGAACGTCAGCTGTTGACGCCTGGTATCGCGAGACGTTTCAAGAGTGTGTTTACACCATCATGGTTACGTCCACAGTAGCAACAAGACAATCTGGAACTGTGAGATTGGGTGGCGTGTCCGAGCATCACATAGCATCGGGTGTTTACAGTTTAATTCTATCATTAACAATACAAAGATTTTGTTTGAATCAACACGAATCGCATCACATCTGGTGGCGTCACGTTTGAACAGTGTGTTTTCGCCTTTAAGTCGGTGCCACATGATGAACATGCGACGTGACCCGACCCCATGTGATACATGTTACGTCAAATTATATCGTAGAATTGTATGGCTAGGAAGCACAGCACAAAAACACACACAGTGTGTTGTCGGGTGTTTGTAGTGTGTTTCTAGCCATAGAAATTACTAAGATTTTGATTTCGTTTAACACGCGTCACGTCGAGTAGGTTAGCCTTGCGTTTCAAGAGTGTATCTACTACTTTATTTGCTCATATATGTTATTAGGAAAAATGTTGCAATATAACTGTCTATCGGACTGCGTTGCCATATCAAAACTCAAACTTTAATTCACCACATCATTTGAAGCATTTTGTATTTATATAGCTAGAACATTGTAGTGTGTTAACGAAGATTTTCTGTAAATAAGATTGTTTACATAATAGAGTTTCTACTATTAATAAAATTAGTGAAAACGCTCTCAATTTTAGGGATTTACCCTAAGGAAGTTTTTGTGTTTCGTACTTCGGTTGGTGTGTTGTTAACTTTGCTAATTAGGGAGGATCTGGATAAACAGTTGGAAAGCAGGTCAGGTGCGACTTACTGGTTGATTTTTGAAATATGCACGTTGCCTGGGTAATAACGAGACAGGGAATACTGTGATAAATTTTGTTGACAAGTGGCTTGTTTTTGAGGAACGTCGGACTAGATTCCGAAGCTCTGGCTTAACACGTTGTTAAACACGCCGTTAATTGAGTGAATTAATCGATAAAATCCGTAACGAGTTTGCTGGAGGCTTAATTATAAGAAGTTTGTTAAAAACTAATACCTTCTTTAAGTTTAATGAGCAATTGACGTGATGATTAAGATTTAATATGAATAATTTTAATTTATTGCGCTTGGCTGGTGAGAGCACTAATTAGCGTGAAGAGTTGTGAATTTTTTATTTATTAATTTTGTGGTGAAAATGTAGAAAGCTATATGAAATGATTTTAAATGTGTTTAATTATACTGAAATTGATATAGCAACTATTGGATTTGTGAATAGTTTAAGCAAGTACAGGTAAATTGAAATCCAATTTTTATGCAGATACTATTCAAATTTTTTTCCTGCAACATAAATATTTGACAATTTTATGTGGAGAACAAAGTGTAGTAAGGCAATTTGGTAAAATTGCCAAGATTACTGGCTGCCCTTACAAGAATTCTTCCTAACAAGTTATTCTGAGAGAAAGAGATGTCTACAAAATGATCAACCAGTATTCCTGTATTGTATATTGTGTTATATTTATCTGTATTTAGAGACGTTTCAACTCCGACTCTGGACTCGTTGTCAATCGTATAATATTTTCTGTCGAGGTTTTTCGAAAGAAATTTCGTTTTCGTATTGAATTTGTTGTTTCTCAAAAATTTTACAGTAGCATTTTTCTTTTGGCGATTACTTGTTACTCATGGTACCGTTTTTCTGCTCTGTTAGCAATAGATTTCCCCAGTCCAAATAAAGGTCGATTAAAGGTGCCCCGATTTCCGCGTTGTTTGTCATCATACAGCTGGCTTATTTAAGTTTTCTCTTTTTTAAATTTTCCTTATTCAACAAAATCTTTGTTTTACCCTATTATGTCTATTCTCTGGCTGCCGGTGCTGGTTAGTACATGATTGGCCAATTTTGATGTGTCCACATATCTTCTTTTTTCCTTTTTTACCAACCATTTAATGCAATAAAGTCGTATATTATTATTATTATTATTAATATAACATTTCCAGAAGACATGTGGATAAATCAAATTTGGCCAATCATGTATTAACCAGCACCGGCAGCCATAGAATAGACTGGGATAAAACAAAGATTTTTTTGAAAGGGGGAAATTTTAAAAAATGAAGACTTAAAGAAGCCAACTGTATGATGATAAACAACAAAGCGGAAATCGAGGCACGTTTAATCGACCTTCATTTGGACTGGGTAAATCTATTGCTAATAGAGCAGAAAAACGGTACCCTCAGTATCAAATGATCGCCAAAAGAAAATTGTCAATTTCAAATATTTGACAAACAACAAAATCAATATCAAAACCAAAATTTTTAGAAAAAAAAAAACATGATATAAAATACTAACCGCTTGACAACGACTCCAGAGTCGGAGTTGAAACGTCTATAAATACAGATAAGAATAAAACAATATACAATGCATTACTTATATAGGAATACTGGTTGATCATTTTGTAGACATCTCCTTCTCTCAGAATATCTGTGAGGAGGAATTTTTGTACGGGTAGCTAATAATCCGGGGAATTTTACGAAATTGCCTTATTACACTTTGTTCTCCAAATACAATTTTCAAATACTTATCTGTTGCAGGAAAAAAAATGGAGGAGAGAAAACCCAATGAATAGGGAAAATAATTCAAGACCTTCTCAACAATCTTTTCGAAATTTCCTATGATGTTTAGTATGCATGCTCAACGGCAGGGTAGCGTCGTGGTTTTTGGACCCTGAGAGGTGTCATGGCTGCCCCAATTTTAAGGTATATATTTATTAAATATATAATTATCGAAGATGACAAATAAATGAATTAATTACATAATATTCATTTGATATGTTAATTCATTAAGATATTGTTTATTCATTTGGATACTTTCTTGTACATCACACAGAAACTAGATTGCTTGGATAGAAAATCGTAAGTCACATTGACAAAAATCCTAAGGTGTTTAAAAAACCTATAAATTATCTTTAATTCAGTAATATTATTATTATAAAAATTTAAACGCTACAATTAATATAAAAATAGTACCAAATAGCATCCGTATATTATCAAATTTAATAAACACAAATGTCATTGGAAGATGACGCCTTGGTTACTATTACTGATACATTGAAAAATATTATGTGGTAGCTCAAACACTTTTAGCCAGAATGATCGCTTCCAAGTGTTTGGTCTCAAAGAAGTTCTAAAAAACGGGATAGAATATAGCATTTCTTTACGCTTGGCCTTTGTAAATTCCAAGAGGGCTTCGTAGAAAATTGGGCAATATATAATGGATAAAAATAAAATAAACCAATAAATCTCTTAAAAACATATATAAATAATTTGGTCAAGTGCGAGTTGGACTTGCATCCTAAGGGTTCCATAACACCTTCAAGATTATAATATTCCAGTTCCAGAGAAGCAGGTAATGAGTGCATGTTCTTATATTTACCCTAATATCGTTTAAAGGAAGCGTTTTAAATTTATAAAAAATATACACTTTTATTTTCCACATATAGAGTTTTTATTTTATCTCCTACATGATTTGGTTGATTTTTATAAAAATATGTGTTTAATTAGGAGAAAATAAGTCAAGTTTTAAATAATAAATTAATAAATCTTTTAGACAAATTATATAAAAATACATATAAAATATATTTATCAAAATTTTAGATAGTGTAGTGTGGGAATTAAGTCGATGTTTAACATTTTTGTTAATATCTTTTAAACAAATGATTCAAAAATATGATATATTTGAAATTCACATAATGAGCCTTTTATTTGTTATATTACGTGATGCGAGTGAGAATTTAATTTTTAGATTCCATGTAATTCTATAATTGCTCCAAAAAATTAATGTTGGGGTTTTTCTAATTTTTCTTACAGATTGCAAGTGAGCCCCAGTACCCTTAATTATTTTAAAAATTTTAGGTAGTATGTTTTCGGAAATAAAGCGGGAAATGAATTTTTTTTAAATATTTTCTGTTAATATTTTGTAAACAATTAATATAAAAAATATATATTTGCATTCCCCATAATGATGTATTGTATGATGAATTAAAAATATTTTTATATTTTCCATTTAATTCTATAATGGGGCCCCTATATTTAATATTAGGGATTTCTTCGTATTTTTCCTGTAAACAAAAAAAAATAGGTCCTATAGTTTGAGGAATAAAGGCGGAAACGGTATTTTTGTTAATATATTTTAAAATATTCATTTTAAAAATCCGAAATTATATAAGTGTATTCGTGGTCATTAACGTTTTGATTTAAAATATTACACGATCCGTTAGAAATAATTTTAATTAGTGCTGTAATTTGCTCTAAAATTATTATTAGGGCTTTCCCCTTATTTTTCCAGAAAGTTCAGGTGAGGTCCTATATCCATTTTTTTTTCAAATTTTTCGTTTCGGTGATACAGGGCAGGAGGGGTGGGGAAAATATGAAAAAAAAATCTCTAATGTATTTACCCTGGTTTACTTCATGAAGATGACAAAATTGTTGTTGAAATGTTGAATGTTTTAAATAAAGGTTTGGTGTTGGGGTTCAAAAGTGTGTTTTTAACATTCGAAAAAAACGCCTAATTTACCACATCGTTTGAAGTATCCTGTATATATCCCTAATTCCTTAGTTTCGTTCGCTCTTATAAATGTATCTTTTTTTTAGGCTGAAACTATTTATTCTAATTTAGCAAGGACAATTTGTGAGGAAATGCGAGACAAATAAAGAAGTAGAATAAACATTATATATTCCAAAATAATATTGTTAGTAGAAATTCCAAACAACAAATTTTTAATCTCTCTGACTTACTGAAATTGTGTGATCAGATTCGGGATGTAAGTCTATTAAGTGAGTATATCAAAAACCTAACCTAACCATATGTTTACTTTCCAGAACATTAGCGATCGACAAATTTTAAGAAATATCTTGAAATTTCATTTGATTTATTACGTGATCCGTTAGAAGCAGTTTTAATTTTATATTTTTCATTTAATTCTGTAATTTACCGCCAAAATTAATATTCGGCGTTTCTCCATATTTTTCTACATTTTTCAAAATTTTACGGCTTATAGTTTCGGAGATAGGGTAGGGAGAATAAGTAAAAATTTTTATCTGTTTGTTAATATCTTTAAAATAATTTATTTTAAAAATATGAAAAAAATATTTGTTTTCATCATGTGTGTTAGAAACAATTTTAATTTTATATTTTCCATTTAGTTCTGTCATTTGCCCCCCAAAATTAATAGTAGAGGTTTCTTCTTATTTTTTCGGTAAAACTCAGGTGACTCCCTATATTTCCATTTTTTTTTAAATTTTGCTTCCTTTAGTTTCGGAGATAAGTGGGGGGAACAGTCGATTTTTTAGTTCCTCCCCAGAAGTACCCTTAAAATCAAAATCTCTTCATTTACGATATATACTACCGTTTGGGTCACCAAACTATATCCTGATACCAAATTTCAACCTTTTCCGTCCAGTAGTTTAGGAGAAAATTGCTGTGATGTGAAAAAGGGAGAAATCCGTAGTGATATTATAAGGGTATCCGTATATTGTATATAAGGAACCCTAAAAAACAGAGCCCCAATTAGACTTCACGAAGTCAAACAAGATACCTAACCACAGAGGAAAGGATAGAGTGAGACAACAACCTTCCAACTATTCCACCTAGCTCCAAAAGAAGTCTTCAAGAAATTGAACTTAACAAATGGAAGAGTTAGCATCAACGAAGAAAGTTAAAGTTAAGTTAAAATTCGCCGAAAATAGAAAGACCTAATACGAACTAGATAACGAGACTTATTGATATACCAGCTGCCAGTTTTGTGAAAATGTTTACGATAAAGAATGTCCCATGGAATTGAAACAATGCGAAATATTTCCCCAGCGTGAACCTTTTAATGATAATGAGTTAATCTGCAATAAATTTAGCAGTTATCTTAACTGAAATGGAAACACAGTTAGGAATCATTTAAAAAACGTTTAAAATAAATGATCCATGGACAAGTTTATATATGGTCAAGAATGCACTATTTATATACCTCTGACATACACCTGACATCTCATAGATATTACTTAATGTGTCAATAATCATCTTTTTGCATTCCTTGTATTTTCTCTCAACCTTGTTCGTGTTCTCTCATGCCGTTACTTGAATACAAACTCGGTTGTTGAAGGAGCGTAAATCTATTGGCGGGCTCGTGCTCACAATTCTGTACCGTTATGCACGCTGAGACGTACTCGTATTTTTTAAATCCAATTTACGTTTTGCTTTTGATCTTTCTCGCTTGATATGAAGTAGCTGGAATGCAAAGCATTTCGAAAATAAGAATTTCTGCGATGTAATGTCAGGTACAAAGCTAAAATGGAAGTAATTTTCTTAATGAAAAGTCCTTATCTTTATTGGAGTTTAGTCGACCGAAATGTATTCAATTATTAACCATAATTAAATTATTAAAGTTTGTTCCAACGGAAATATATAATGCGAGAAGGTATAATATATCAACTGAAGTTTTAATGATAAAACATTAAAAATATATATATATATAACCTACTTCCACCTATAACTAAAAAGCTAAAAATAATTATAACAAAATACAACTCTAGCAAATAAATGACACATTCAATGTTGTTAGGTACCCAGGAAGTAAAAAATGTAAACATTAAAAGGTGCTCATTCTCTACAAATTAATTACCTACCAATCTAGTGTATTTTGAAGTCGGTGCCAAGCAAATCTAAAATCCGTCATTGCGTACTTTTCTACTACTTTGTCAAACTTGATTGTTGCTTGGCTCCGACTTGAAAAATATACTAGATTGGTAGGTAATTAATTTGTACAGAATGAGCACCTTTTAATGTTTACATTTTTTACTTCCGGGGTAGGTACCTAACAACATTGAATGTGTTATTTATTTGCTAGAGTTGTATTTTGTTATAATTATTTCTAGCTTTTTAGTTATAGGTGGAAGTCGGTTATATATTTTTTTAAATATGTTTTATTTTCAACTTTTTAGTTTTTTTGAACTCAGGTAGTTTTCTTTATTTTTTATTTCTATGTTTAACCTTAATAGACAGGACTAGGTAACATCGAAAGCCTCAACATTACACATTGATACATTTTCATTTAAATTGACAGGTAATTGTTTACGAACAAAATGTACTAATGTACGCGTTGATTTAATAAGCCCAAAATATATTTATGCCTTATGGACCACGCCATGGAACCTTTTATCAACTTTTTTTGACAACTCTTTATAAATTTGTTAGCTGTCTTTTGTAAACTATAGGACGGAGTAGAATCCATCTCATATTTACGGAGTCAAATCCGTCCTATATTTCAATCATAGTATATAACCCCATAAATTATTTAATTTTTAACATTTTATATTATCGCCCTGTGTAACACTAATTCCTCTCCACACTTTATGCAACTTCTTATGGGCTATAAAATAAATAATTTTTTAATCACATTATATAAATATAACTCAACTCCAGCATATATTTCAACCATCCTGTATATGATTTGCATATGTCCACATCATATAGCAGTTTTTTAATCACCCGATGTAATTTTAATTTCACATTTTTTCCAACATTTTTATACCACCAAACGTCCAGTCCACCCTATATTCCAACCATCCTGTATATACTGCTGCCTATGGACCAATGCCATTCTACTCCATCCTATAAATGCACGTCCTTCTATCACTTTACTTTGTGATTTTGTTTGCTATAACTAAACATCCTGTGTGTAAACGCACCAAATAGCAGTTTAAAGTTTTACATGTGTTGTCACTGAATTTTCTATTAGGCCGGGAGAATGTGACAACCAAAAGCACCGTCTTCGCAAAATGAAAAAAATTGCATTATCATAGGTATTTGCGTGGTATACATACAAAACGAGGTTGATACTCATTGATTTAAGGAGCCGAAAATACTATGCTTTACTACCTATATGCTTGAGATGTAAATAGAAAGTTTTCAAATTCGCAATTAAAACTTCCAGTGCCTAAAATTACCGCACTATTAAGTTGGAATAAAAATATTTATTAGGGAATATCCGTTATGTCATTTCGATGAAATGTTTGATAAGAATTGTGGAATTTTCGACGATTTTCTGCAAAACTGCAAGTTGCACGTCGCAAAAAGTATATGAGATCACCAAGGGATCTTCCTTAATAGATTAAACGTTGAAAAACTATACACATCCATAAGGAGTTTTCGAAAAATCGACGAAAATTTTAGGGATATGGGTCGATTTCTTAGCACGCATGTGTTCCGTCACAAATTTCATCACTTTACCAATAGAATTCTTTTGCAAAATTTGAAGTTTCAGCAATCACGATATATACTCTATTAAACAAGACCGTATTCATTTAAAACGGTTCACCACAGGAGAAGAGATCAGGACACATACATACAAAAAAAAAGTAAAAAAAAAATACGCGACGAATTGATAACTCCTCCTTTTTGGAAGTCTGTTAATAAATACAATATAAAAAAAAAACTGACTTAAAGAAAACTTAACTAAACTGTACGAAATATTTGTGACAACAATTAAATACTGTTTCTGAAGTCGGTGCCAATTTAAACAGCGAAAGTTGCGAAGTACAACTTATAAATGTGCATCCCAAATTATTTTCACTTTAGCTTGGCACCGACCTCAGAATTGTTTTTAAAGTATTTATTAGATTTTTAGTGATGTCATGGCTTCATTGGATACAGTTTTCAGATTTAACTAACCTTTTCGATATTGCCTAAAATAAGATATTTAACTTTTAAGTATCTTGTATTAGTTTGATCAACTTCGTTTACTGTTGAATAAAATAACTTGTTTGCTAAATATGTGTATGTATTAAGAAAATTTTGCATATCATTCTAACTTTGGTGGATTCAGTATATTGTCGACGATTTCTATAGGGCTGTTAATTATACTGACATTCAGTTAGTAGTCTCCTCTTTGAGCAATCTTATAATAAATCATTATACACTGATATAGCATGATAGGACTCAGTTTTAATAAACTTTGTTTGATAACAATTAGAGTTATTATTAAAAATAAAGGGAATGAACTTAATCAAAATCTACTTTCTTTGTCAATTTTGAAAAAGTGATATGAATATTAATTATACAATTTTAGTGATGTGGCACAATTAGATGTATTTTATAATTGTAATTAATGTTTGAAAATAATTTTAGAGATTATCAAAAATAAAAGTATCTCAATTTTAAGCCAAATTCGTATATGCTGACAAACCTCATATACAGTTGAAAAGGTGACATGCAGTGATTACAGTATACGTTACTGATCATGCAAATCTTTTTCTAAATAATTTTCATACGAACGTTTTCCGTATGAATCCAATTTCTGAGGACACACGGTACATAGAGATCAACTGAGAACCTCTTGAATCTTGAAATTGTTTAACTGACATTTATTTCGATTTAATTACAATCTACTTTCAATTTATTAAAATTTATTTTGATTAGTTCGATATCTTTTCAATTTACCCTAAGTTCCGAGCAGAAATGTTTTCATATTTTAATACTATTAAAAAAAATTTCTAAAGAAAGGTACAGGCTATGTTATAGAAAACATATGGTACCGCTCAGGCATCCCCCGGAGCTATCCAATTTCTTTTCAATTTACAACCAAATTCCGAATAGAAACTGTTAATACCAGTAACTCCACCAAAGATTACTGTATAAGAAAGTTGGTAAAAAAGTTGCCCCCGATTTTCTAAAAAGACGGTATAACCTGTGTTATTGAAAAAACTATGGGACCACTTTGGGATTATCCGGAACATGATCCAGTATAAACTTTCGCAAGACCGTCAATGTAATAGCCAAGGTCAAATCCAAGCTCGACATGCGATAGCCAGGGAAAACCCTAAACTTTCCCTGTGAAACATTTTTCTCCCCAATACTTTTTTGCTAAGTTATTCAACCGATGGATGAAACGAAAGACAAGGGATCTCGTTGCGCTTTTAAATGTATGACTTCCAGAAATTATTGAATTCCTTATGCAAAATTTGTAACAGTATTACGTACATTGACGCAACAACATAAATACCATAAAGGACTGACACTTACCTAAAATATACGAATATCGAAAATTTTTTGAAGGCATAAAGAATATGTCGTGGTGAAAAATTGAAAAATTGACAATTAATCGAAGATGGTAGTTTCCAACTTAATGTTAGTTTAAGTCGTTATTGCGTAATTTACTTTGAGTACCGGAAACTGGTAGGCCCGGTTTACATGAAGCTAGTAAAGATTCAAGTCAAGTAACCAAATAAATTGCTGCAAGTTTCTTACTCAATGTACAGAACTACTTTTTTCAAATTTCAGCAAAGTCACGTATAATTCGCTAACCAAGCTAACAAGATAGCCAGGTGTATTGAAACAGGTTCAATATACTTGACTTCCTCTTCTGTCAAATTTACTTATAGACATAGATTTGGTTGAGAACTGCTGCGCTGAATGTAGCGTCATGTAAACTTTAGCATGGGAGTCCGACTTGCTCTGGACTAAGTTTTCGCTGTAAGTCTTAGAGCATACACTTTCTGGAGATAGCCTGCAATGCACAAATATCGTACCAAGGATAGAAAGAGAGGGCGTGTAAGAGGCTATTTCACTCGATTGTTTGGTGCAGTTCTCAATACAGTGATATAGCCTCTTGCCCTCACTATTGCTTACTCTTTTTATCTTTGGCACGATATTTGTGCATTACAGGCTACCTCCAGAAGGTGTATGCTCTCAGCTGTAGGTACGATGACTAGAACTGTATATTTTTTCGTTTCCCATTTTGACCAGAAATGTTCTTGGCTGAATGAAGGTGGCTAAGAGCTACGCGTCGTTACACGTTCAATCACATAATTCGAAAATCGAATGTAATCTGTCAGTTTTAGCTAACAAACGTTTTCTATTATAGCCAAAAAGGTTTTTCATATGTCAAAAGTGTCTGCTTAATTAACAAGGCAATATGTTGCAAATTAGTAATTACAAGGGATACCATCTAGAACTGTTACCACGTTATTTAATAACGATAAAATAACGGATTTGAAATATTGCACTCAAGCAACAATCCTATCGCAGTAAAAAGAACTAAACGAAGCGTTAAATTAGTAGATAACATATAAAAACGGCAATCAATTTAAACAGAGATTCTTACAAAGATAATTAGAGATTATACCAATTATGTCCGTCTTATTGGTTCTTTGTAACTATCTACCGTCTATGTTTTATTGGTTTTTGATATTGATAGGAGTCAGGTTTTCTTTCAGATAATTGGCGACTAGCATATTTAGCATATATATTTTTGGTGTACAATTACTTTTATTAACCGTCTTCCAAAAAGGAGGAGGTTATCAATTCGTCGCGTATTTTTTTTTTGTATGTATCTTACCTGATTTCTTCTCCTGTTGTGAACCGTTTTGACTGAATATGGTCTTGTTTAATAGAGTATATATCCGGATTGGTGAAAATTTTGGGAAAGAATTCTGTTGATAAAGTGATGAAATTTGTGAATGAACACATGCGTGCATCGATTTTTCGAAAATTCCTTATGGATGTGTATAGTTTTTTAGCGTTTAATCTATTAAGGAAGATCCCTAGGTGATCTCATATACTTTTCTGAGACGTGCAACTTGCAGTTTTGCAGAAAATCGCCGTAATAGTGCAAATTTGAAAATTTTTTATGTAGATCTCAAGCATATAGGTAGTAAAGCATAGTACTTTCGGCTCCTTAAATCAATGAGTACTAAGCTTGTTTTGTTTGTATACCAGGTCAATACCTAGTTACATGAAAATTTTTCCATTTTGCGGTGGCTTTTGGTTGTCACATTCTCACGGCCTAATAGAAAATTCAGTGACAACATATGTCAAACTCTAAACTGCTATTTGGTGCGTTTATACACAGGGTGTTTAGTTAAAGCAAACAAAATCACAAAGTAAAGTGATAGAAGGAGTTGTATTTATATGAATATTGAAATATAGAACGGACTAGAATGATAATGGTCCTCAGGCAGCCGTATATACAGAATGGTTGGAATCTAGGGTGGAGTGGACGTTTGGTGGTATAAAAATGTTGTACAAAATGTAGAATTAAAATTATATAGGGTGATTAAAAAATTGTTATATGATGTGGACGTAAACAAATCATATACATGGTTGTTGAAATATATGTTGGAGTTGAATTATATTTATACAGTGTTATTAAAAAATTAGATATTTTTTAGCTCATAAGAAGTTGCATAAAGTGTGGAGAGGAATTAATGTTACACAGGGCGATAATATAAAATGAAATAATTTATGGGGTAGCCCACAAGGAGTTATATCCGATAGTTGAAATTTAGATTTGATTTGACTCCGTAAATATGAGATGGATTCTACTCCGTCCTGTAATTTACAGAAGGCAGCTAACAAATTTATGTTTGTCTATAGTTAAACAGAGTTTTCGAAAAATGTTGAAAAAGTTACATGGCGTCGTCCATAAGGCATACATATATTTTTGGCTTATTAAATCAAGACGTACAGTACATTTTGTTCGTAAAGATTTACCAGTCAATTTAAATGAAAATGTACCATTGTGTAATGTTGAGGCTTTGGATGTTACCTGGTTCTGTCTATTAAGGTTATACATACAAAATAAAAAATAAACAATGAAAACTACGTGAGTTCATAAAACTAAAAAGTTGAAAATAAAACTTTCTTAAAAAAATATAACCGACTTCCACCTATAACTAAAAATCTGAAAATAATTATAACAAAAACAACTTTAGCAAATAAATAAGACATTCAATGTTGTTAGGTACCTACCCAGGAAGTAAAAAATGTAAACATTAAAAGGTGTTCATTCTGTACAAATTAATTACTTACCAATCTAGTATATTTTTGAAGTCGGTGCCAAGCAACAATCAAGTTTGATGAAGTACTAGATAAGTACGCAATGCAGGATTTTAGATTTGCTTGGCACCGACTTAAAGAATATACTAGATTGGTAGGTAATTAATTTGTACAGAATGAGCACCTTTCAATGTTTATATTTTTTACTTCCTGGGTAGGTACCTAACAACATTGAATGTGTTATTTATTGGCTAGAGTTGTATTTTGTTATAATTATTTTCAGCTTTTTATTTATAGGTGGAAGTCGGTTATATATTTTTTTAATGTTTTATTTTGAATTATTCAAAAAGTAATTGATAGAACCGAAATTTGGTTCGGGTGCCTGAAAAGATATATGGAAAAACCTAAAATACAAATTTTCAAGTTCACTGAACTATTCTTGAGAGGGAGACTAACTTGAAGAACCAGTGAAAAAAGTACAACTACAGGTTAAAGAAAGAAGAAAGTGAAGAACAATTTTGTTTTAACAGCGTTAAGTAAAGTGCCAATAATGGAAGATTTAGAAAGTTAGGGAAAGTGAAAATGTAGAAAAGAAGAGAGCAAGTCTATGTTTGGAAGAGGAAGACAAGAAATAGTTGGGACAAATGGCAGAAACATGTAAAACAGATAGCAGATGACACTAGATTACGGGGGAAAATAAAACTGTCTTAGCAAAGATGATTAACTTAAATTGTTATGGTTTACTCTTAATAAGATGATAATCTATTTTGTACAAATCAATGGTTCACAAAGTTTTGAGAAATAATTTTTGTTGTTTTGGATCTTTTACTATTGAAAGAGTTTAATTATTTAATGAAAATTAGAAGATAATAATTGTAGAACAAATTATGTCCTCAATACATAGTTTTTTGTGTCCAGTTCAGGACATTAATTCAGTAATTAATTAGTAGTTCATAAAAGTCAGTCCTACCAGATATCGTCCAATTTTCTAATAGCTTTATTTAATAACGGCTTCTATTATTAAACCTAAACAAGAATTTTAAAGCAGCAGTAACAATAAAAAGTAAATGAAACGTTAAATTAGTACGTAATATAGAAAAACAGCAAACAAGCTACACAGAGAGGCTGAAGAAAATAATTAACGATTAAACCAATTATACTGGCCGTATCATTGGTAAACGATAATTCAATATTTTCTTTGTTTAATCATGTTTGATATTGACGCAAGTTTTTGCTTGTAACTACAAAGATAATTAACTCTAGAAGCTCACTGGTATTTTTGAAACAACCATTTTTTATACAGTGAGTACCTAAATTAAAGCATAAATTCATTTTGTACGTAAAATGAAAAATCCTTATGATATTTTTAATTTATGTAATTGATAATTAAATAAATAAAAAACAAATACACAGCACGTAATATACAATATATTATTGACAATGTATACAGTGATGACGCGTGGGTTGGAACAAATTCATTTAAAAATCAGGTGTTGGTTTTTTGGAAAAACGCTCGGACACGTCGATTTTTTTTGGACGGCGGTTTTTGTGATGATAAACCCATTTATACAGGATGGGTCAGTTAAGTGTTCCCTCAATAAGAAAAGGACCCACAATTGAAGTACCCACAATTGCGACCATTAACTTAATTTTTTTAAATGGAAACATTTATTTTTTATCCTATTTTTGAATTCCGCATTTAATTTTATATATATTTTTTTAATGTACAATATCCTATAGCGAAAATTAGCAGTTATTAAAAAATTACATTTGTTTTTAAAGTTAAGAAAATAACGTGTTTGTTGGCTTGAACCTATTTATTTACGTCTGGTTTGTACGGTATTTTAGTCGCATGAATGGAAACCTTTTTTTTAATACTGGAGTTTTTAACACTTGTTTATTTCTAAAGAAACTGTACTATAATTTTGCTTCAAATAAGTAGTTGTCAAGTGCAGTTGCAAAGTTTCAAAGTATGGCGCGTTTAACTGAAAAGCAATGAATAGAAATTTTGAGGATGGTAGGTTATGGCGACTGAACTCGAACACAAGCTGAAGTTTGCGAATTGTTTAATATGAAGTACCCGGAGCGGCCTATTACACGATCGTAGTTAGATAGTAAAATACAAAAAAAGTTTCTAGAATTTGGCCACGTAAGAGATTACAAAACCAAACATCTTCGACAAGATACACAATTAAATGTTTTGCTCGATTTACAAGAAAATCCTCACAAATCCACTAGACAAATAGCCGCAGAACAGTCAATAAGTAAATCTTCTGTTTTAAAATGCATGCATAGAAATAAATGGCACCCATACAAAGTTCATTCAGTTGAGGAACTAACTGAAGATAATTTGGGCCGGTGAGTAGAATTTTCCGAAATAATTATGGATAGATGCAATGCCAACCAGCACTTTTCAAGTAAGATGGTTTTTTCCCACGAGGCAATATTTTCGATATTGGGCATGAGAAAACCCATTGGATTATGGAAAGTCATACACTGTTTTCCAAGAAAGTCAACGCATGGCCAGCTAGATCTCCAGATATAAGCCCGTTAGATTTTTATCTTTTGGGGTTACGTGAAATCGAAAGTCTACATCAATAAGCCGAGGAATATTTAGGAATTACTGGAATATTGGAATTGTTAGGAAGTTAATGGTCAACAATTTGAACATTTAATTTGATATGTTGATGTTTTTTTCGTCAATTTTGAAATAAATGTATTTTTTAATAACTGTTAATTTTCGGTATTGGACATTGTACATGAAAAATACTTAGAATTTAATGCAGAATTCAAAAATAAAATAAAAAACAAATGTTTTGTTGTGGGTCCTTTTTTTATTGAGGGAACACTTAACTCGGAAAAGTATTTAGACCTATTACAAAATGACATAATACCCTGTTTCACAGAACTTTACCCGAATGGTGACAACCCCAATATACTGGCAGGTTCGGTATGGTTTCAATAGGATGGAGTGCCCCCGCACTATTCGCGAACAGTGCGAGATTATCTTGAAAATATTTTTCCAAATAGATGAATCGGAAGGAGAGGCGATATCGAATGGCCAGCTAGGTCTCCAGATCTAAGCCCGTTAGATTTTTATCTTTGGGGTTACGTGAAATGGAAAGTCTACATCAATAAGCCGAAGAATATCGAGGAATTAAAGAATAGAAGAAATACAACAATTCCTGCCACAAACGCTAAATGAAGTGTTACGAGAATTTGAAAACAGGCTTAGGTCTTGTCAGGAAGTTAATGGTCAACAGTTTGAACATTTAATTTGATATGTTGATGTTTTTTTCTTCAATTTTGAAATAAATGTAATTTTTTAAATAATTGTTAATTTTCGGTATTAGACATTGTACATGAAAAATATTTAGAATTCAATGCAGAATTCAAAAATAAAATAAAAAAAATGTATCCATTTGAGAAAATGAAGTTGATGGTCGCAATTTATTTCTGGCCCACCCTGTATAAATTAGTTTATTATCAGAAAAACCGCAGTCCAAAAAAACCGACGTGCCCGAGCGTTTTTCAAAAAAACCACCACCTGAATTTTAAATGAATTTGTTCCAACCCACGCGTCCTCACTGTAGAAATTAAAATCCTCAAAATTTGAAGTAGTCGTTTAATTTGTAGTGTGATAAATTGAATAATGTATGTCCTAGGAGAATCAATGTTCACTGGAATACTTTTATTCACTTCACCATTCATTTCATATCAGAGTAATGCACAACAACGCGTGGTAGGGTTTAGCTAGTTTCTTATATAACCCATAAAATCTTTTATTTTGTGGCATGAAAGTTTACATCTCTTGTCCTCACCTGATAAAACCATATGTGCTGTTTGGAATTTAATCTCCTTCATAAAATTATTTCAATTAAAATTCCGTAGTATAATTTAAAGGTCGCCAACAACAATTTTTTTCATGGTCAAATTACCAGTTCATCGACGTGTCTTGACACGATTGATTCAAGACAATTAATACACATAAATTATCATAACTCTTTAACTAATTGACAATCAATTCGCAGAATCACGAGACGTTTTGTTAAGCTGGTATTAAATCCACAACAAACAAATCAATCGCGACGTTCGTTTGTCATTTTCCAATGAAATTCGCAATTGCAAGAAAATTACAATAGGAACAATGTGATTTACTGCCTTACCATGTACTCGTATGCATGACAAACAGGTTTTATTTCTTCTTGTGAACGTTCTAGGTAATTTATCACGATACAACATATTGTATCAAAAATCTGGGTTAGCTTAGCTTTCTTTTAATAGTTTTGTTCTTAGAGTCGAAAAAAAAAATTGTTGCTATATTTTCGCACGTGGTGATTTCACAATCGATCAATTAATTTAAGAGGTCGTTATCTCCACGGCAGAATGTAATTTGTTGATTATCAGTTATCTGTTTGGCATTGTTTGTGTAATTGGCTGTTTATTGCGATACAATTACTGGGAAAATATTGTGAATGCATAAAGCTGTTAAGAAACAATGCACAATGTATAGTGTGAGTTGCATAGTTGAGAAATTGCGTTCATTTCAAGCATGGCAGGGGTTTATGAAATATGTAATTTTCTAGAAATAGCAATCACCCCCTCAATAGGAAGTCTCACATTTCACATTTGAAAGTCAAATTTCACTAATCACGCACTGAACCCCATTCTTCTGTTGTTTTCTGAACGATAATTGTGGCATCTCTGGTTTTTATTGTTTCTGGGTTCTTTGGGAATAACACCACATAAACTTGAAAGTCTCTATATTTAAAAAAGTCCAAACGTTTCAAGGTCTATATCAAACCCCGTTTTCAATGGTATTAACACAAATTGACATTAATTAATTGTTCAGACTGTGATTGTTAGTTTATTCATTAGGTATCCTTTGCCTTCCGAGTTGAATCAAAGAAAATAACATAGAAAAATAATATTTAGTGCCAGTGAAAAGTTTTACAATAATCTATATAGACAAAGACAAAACGGTTCATTTTCTCCTTTGTCTCTTAACCGATATTTTTTATTTTGGTTTTATTTAGTAGCTACTGACGACCTTCAGTGCAGAATGCTAAAATTTATTTATAATAATAAACAGGCTCAACGAATTGATCACTCCACCATGAAAAAGGACCCAACAACAGAGTTCTATACTTCTATAGAACTCTGTTGTTGGGTAAGACGACTGTTGAAAACTAAGTTCAACAGTAAAAATCTGTTTCAGGTTATTAACACCTACGCGTGCTCGGTCCTCAGTTACTCATTCGGAATAGTTAAAGGGTGCAAGACCGACATTGAACAACTACAACGGAAGTTCGAGTTCTACTAACAAAAGCTCAAAATCACCATCCAAAGAGCTCTGTCGAACGTACAACGTTGCCACGGTATGAAGGAGGAAGAGGATTGACAGATATAAGCAAGTTACGTGATCAACAAATTTCTAATTTGCGTAATCATTTCCAGAAACTCGCAGAATATTCTGATCTACACAGAGTATATATCAGGTTGATGACTCAACACCTCTGCGACTGACACAACAACAAGTTTAAGTATACCACCAGACAACTGGTCAGAAACTGCTTAACTGGAAAGAGAAGCCGCTTCATGGAAGACATATAAATGACGTCAACCAAGATTATGTCGACAGTTCAGCGTCGAACTACTGGTTGATCTCTGGTCATATGTGTCCTGAAACGGAAGGCTTTATATTGGCAATCCAAAATCAAGTAATTCCAACTAAGAACTATCTAAAGTACATCGTTAAAGACCCTTCTATCAACAACGACCGATGCAGATATGGTTGCCAAATATCTGAGTCTATCCAGCATATCACAGGAGGTTGCCAGGCGTTCGCTGCAACTGAATACAAATAACGACACGATGCTGTGGCAAAAATACTGCACCAGGAACTAGCGCTTAAACTTGAGCTATCACAGTCGGTAAGAACACCCTACTATATATACAAACCAGAATCTATTTTAGAAAATAACAACTACAAGCTATACTGGGACCGGACGATATTGACTGATCGGACTGTTTAGAATTTCACATATAGAGACAATGAGACATGAACAACACTCGAACGGTACCGATTGTTATGTCAACAACAGGAGTAGTCCCAAAACATCTATTAAACAATTTGAAATAACTCAGTCTGGACGAACATCTTTATCAACTGATGCAAAAAGCCGTCCTGTTAGGAACAGCCCGGACGGTAAGAAAATTCATGGGGAACTGCAGTCACGAAGCCAACCACGGGCCTGATAACCTGGCAAGGGCTCCCACAGAGCTAAACGCTTTTGATATGTAGTATATCTGGGGTTCACTGAATTTTCCCCTAAAGGGAAGAGGGAGTGTGATGCCATACATTGTATGGTCAAGTCGGGTAAATATACGACATTATTGCACATTAAAAAGTACAAAGGCGAAGTTGAGCCATAAGCCATTCACACTTAATCATTCCTAAAACTAACTACTAACTAAACTTATATATACATATATATGTATCCTGCATGCATATTCTGGGACCAGTTGTCCGCATGAGTATATGAACATATACACACACATATACATAGAAATATACATACATATATACACAATTATATACACATGCATATATCATTTTTCAGGTGCATTTTTCCACTCTAACAAAAATTAATATACCTAAATCTGAAAACTTAATTATATAAACGTTGTATATAAATAAAGAATATCAGATTAACAAGAGCTATCAGATATTAGTAAATCTTCTTTTAAACTGATTCTGAATGATTTGTTGAATATAAGGTGTTTTAGAGTAATATTCATGGAATTAAATAGTTTCACAGCATTAACAGAAAATTATAACCGATATTCAATTGAACTAGTTTTCTCGAAAGGTAGAGAGGTGGTGAGGATTTCATAACTAGTTTTAAAAAACAAATGAAGTTGTATTTAAACATTGACTCAGTTCTTAGCCATTTTAATTCCACTATGATTGGGGAAACATGATCATATATTCTTAAGTTTGCCACAAGCCTACAGCAACTGTTTTGAATTTTTTGAATTCTGTATTTTGTAATTTGATCTAGGCATGGGAATATATAATGTTGCAATATGATAATTTTGACAAAATGGAAGTTTCACACAATCTTTTTTTCATATGTTTTGTCATAAGATGTCGGCTAACATAAAGAAGTTTTAGTCTGTAGTAATAGCACTTGATTAGTTCAGTAGAGTGTTCGATGAAACTAAGGTTTACATCTACGGATAGTCCTAAATTTTTTGCAGTTGCAGTAAATTGGATTGTTTCATTTGCGACTGTTATTCTTAGGTTTGAAGAAATTTCCGCTTTTTCTTGGAACAAAATAATAGTGACAATTTAGTTTGAGCCCATGTTTCAATGCATACGTATGGAGGCTTTTTAGGTCTATATTAATTAATATTGAAGCTCTTTCATATTCTTGTGGATGAAAGCTATGGTAAATTTGGGTGTCATCAGCAAAACATTAGATGTTTCATTCAGTTATGATGTTAGGTAGATCTATGGTGTAAATTAGGTAAAGAACCGGACCTAACACGGAGCCATGTGGTACTCATGAAGAAATTGACTTTGTAGACGAGATGTTGTTTCCTACTCTTACCAATTGTTTCCTTTCTTTCAAGTAACACTCTAACCATCTCAAAGACAGGATGTCAAATCCTATTTTTTGCTGATTAAGAGATCATCGTTGTTGGTGTCAAATGCCTTACTGAAGTGCACCAAAGTTAAAACACTACCCAATCCTCTATCACTGGCTGTAATGATGTCATCAGTGATACGGCACAGAGCTGTAGTTGTGCTATGTCCTTTCCTAAAGCCAGACTGATATCCGGAGAGTAGGTCATTGCTTTTTAAATAAGTATTCACTTGAAAATATATTACTTTTTCCACAATTTTCGAAAACAATGGATGTATACTGATAGGTCTTAAATCACTTATATGTTTAGGATTAGGTACCTTAGGAAGTGGCACAATCACAGCTGTTTTCTAGCAGTTTGGGAAATAGCCACACTCAAGACAGATATTTACTATATGAAGTATATAGATACCAACAGTGGAAAAACTTAGGTTCACAATATGGAGTGATATTCCGTCAATACCGCTAGCATTAGATTTGAAACTACGTATTACTCTAGTAAGTTCATAAATATCTATTAGTTTTAACTGAAACTCGCAGTTGTCCTTTATTTTGTTATTTGCATAGAAGTTTGCATGTTGCAAGCAATCCGAATTGTTATCTTTATATACACTTGAGAAGAAGTTATTTACTTTATTCCCATCCAGAAGATGTTCAGAAATATAGGTTGATTTACTTTCTTGGATTTTAAAGTCTTTTAAAGCTTTATAAAATTTAGATGAATTCTGCTGTTGATACAAGAATTTCAAATATGCAGCTTTCTCTCTGCGGACAGATGCTTTAGCAAAATTTCTCATTTCTTTATAATGAGCACTCTTATTTTGAGTAGGATACTTTTTAAGTCTTGCTAGGGCTTTGTTTCGTTCCTTTAAAATAAGCTTAAAGTTTTCTGTTAGCCACGGCGTCGGAGGTTTGCTTACTCTAACTGTTTTTATAGGGGCATGGTTGTTTATTATTCTTAACAAATTTTCTGTCAGGAAGCTAAGTGTTTTGTTCTTAATGGAATAGTTCGACATTGAAACTGTTGAAATCTCGATATGTAACTCGCTTAATTGTTCTTTTGAATGTATTCAAAGAAATTTTGCAATACACTGCCATGTGATCACTGATCATATCAGCATTATAGGTTCCTACATCTTGACATATATTGACACAGCTTACGAAAATGGGATCTAATAAATTAGCAGTACTCTCAGTTATACGTGTAGGTTCTTTTAAAATGACCGTATGACTGGAAACAATTCGTTGTTCTATTTGGACTTAGAAAGTTAATATTGAAGTCACCCATTACGATTATATTATCGTATGTGGGTGTTACATGGGATAACACATCGTCGAATATACATAGGAAGGATTCTATGCTACTATTAGGTGGCCGATATACAACTCCCACTAGAACATTGTTTCGGCCGATCGTAATATTTAACCACATCATTTCAACTACCTCTGTCTCTTAGTCGGGTACGATCACAGTTGCAGCTGAAAAGCAGTTTCTTACGAAAATCCCTACACCGTCTCCTCTGATACGAAGATGGTCTATCACTTTTGATTTTTTCCAGCCAATGAAGAGATAACCGCTTCTCAGAATGTTAGTTTGTAGTAATTAAGTTTTGTAACCAGCTCGATTTCTTCCTCCGAACCAACTAAATAATTAAGAGTGACAATATTTCTAATGATATTTGCATCGGTGTCTAGCCGATCTAAGTCAACAGATTTGATAAGGAGTCTTGGATTTAGCTTTTTTTTCAGAAATGTCGTATTTAGAACCTAGAGTAGTGGACACTTTTTTTAAAAGCTTCCAGAGAACTTGGACAGTTTTTCCTTTTTTCGTTTTTATATATTATTAACACAGAATTTCGAATTTTCAGGATTAACAAATCTTTTCACATCAGATAAAATATCTTTGCTAGTAAGGAGATTTATTTGGAGCCGCTATAAAGACGGTTATAGCATCACGTTGATTTTCTGATTTGGCGACTTCGCTATACTTCCGTTGGCCTGTGACGGTGCTCTGCTGAATATTAGTGTTATTTCCAAGTTGAGGATGTGCACCATGATTTGGCAGATTGTTCAGAATAGTTTTTTTTTAATTGATTTGTATATTCAAGATCTAATATAAGCTTATCAGGCACTCCACTTCTTTGTGCAGAATAGAACGTTCAAATTGTAATTACCGAAGATTTGCATTATAATATTGGTTCATTCATTAAATAAAATGTAATTAAAAAAAACATTATTTACGTCCATACTGTCAATGCCAAACAGACAAAAGTAGCAGTATCGCCAGATTGCTTGGAGAGAAAATCGTAAGATGGATTGACAAGAATGTGAAAGACGAATTAAATTAAACTAAAACGTAACAAATTTTGAGCCGTTCCTAAAATTATTCTATATCATCATGCTATTGAAATTTATATTACATAGTAATGACCATTCATTGGGCTCTCGCAAGTTTGCAAAGATCTTATTGACCAGCCTCAAGTGGATTAAATTTGTAGATTTTAACATGAAAACCATAAGAGGGGCAGGACAACCTTGGACTCCCTGCCTTTCATTATCGCAATTCACTCTTCGGGGGTCTTTGATCACTTTATAGCGTCTGTATGTGGGGGAGAGTAACATATCTAATATCAATCTGGTATAATTTAAATTTTTAAATTTTTATCTTTATCTTAGCACCTAACTTAGCCAAAATACACACACGTGCGGCCCCGCCAATTTGACCGGAAGTCCTACCCATACCTATTTTCACATGTGTACCTAAGTGTGGGTCTCCGTTAATAACCGAATGCTTCAAAAATAAATATTCAGTGTTACTATTGAAATCGAAGTACGTAGCAATATGAATGCTGTACCTATCGAAAAGATAACAATGCCTGAAATGTTGAAATATTAGGTTTCCATTCATTAACCAGATGCAATTCCATTTTGTTTAAAATTAATAGAAAGCAATCAAATAGCGGCAAAATGTGTAATTGTTGTCTGGACTGTGACAAAAACATACGTTTAGCGGTTTTCGAGCATTTACCACTATTTCAGCGTTAACACTCATAATGCCATTATGACAGTAACGCCGTATTATACAATTTAATTGATAGATGGAAACGTACGGATAATTAATTTGTCTCTAACAGTCTCGTGATGAGGTTATTGAAACGAGTCCGTTAGTTACGTTTGTGCTCGGTCATGCAAATCAGTCGTCTGTAAAACGATTTGCAAATTTTCAGCATTCCCGACAAGCGCGTTTTCAGTGTGTTTAACAACAACTTTTTGTTGTTCGGAATAAATTTCGCGAAAATAATTTATTTGCACATCGCTGTTTGCATTAACATATTTCTGTAAAATAGAGATGTAAATCAATATTTGTTTAAATATAAATGCGGAAAAGCTGTTTCCAAAGACTTTTATGGTCAGACAATAAATTATTTGAAGTATTGATTTATGCATTTGACCGTATAATAATAAAACCCATATACGTACCAGGATTGTTTGGCTTTTGGATAGAATTTTACTCACCTGAAATTAAAAAAATATATATAACACTCTGACCAAGATAATACTAGTACTCAAGACAGTAAGAAAAGTAATAGAGCATTAATGATATTTATTGTTACCAGATGCAAGCAATTTTTTTTGTATTTATTTTGGTTGCCACGGGGTAAATACTTTCTGCAACAACCATGTTTGGGTATTCTCTTCGAGGTGTCATTCCTTTGTACGCAAGACAATATTTATAATATATGGTTTCTGGTGAGGAAACCTTCATCAGTTGTGCTTCCCAAGAAAATGTCCTCTCGAAGACTTATTTTGGTATTTGATACATATCGGTAAATTTGTATACGCGAGATGTAAATCCGACATCTAGGATTTTCGAGGAAACTAGCACACAGAGATTCCGAATCTGTAGCAGTTCCATGTAATTGCTGTTATCCTGTAAGTTCCTGGAAAGCGCAACTGATGAAGGTTCCCTGACCAGAAACAATATATTATATATATTCTCTTGCTTAGAAAGGAATAACCTCGAAGAGAGTATTCAATATCTCTGACAGGTGAAGTAAACCTGAAAATTTTGTCGTGACATTCTAATCTAGGACTTACGGGATAACAGCAGTTACATGGAACGGCTACAGATTCGGAATCTCTGTGTGCTAGTTTCCCCGAAAATCCTAGATGTCCTATTTACATCTCGCGTCTAACATGTTTGTATAGTTGAAAATTCGCATGTTGTAAAAAGAACCCATTCAGCACATATTTTCCGTAAATATTTGGATCATTGGATCTACCTTTACACCAAATCGACTGACAGGCGATAATTATTTAGACAAATCCATCTTCAAGGATTATTAGGTAAATGTTCCTTTAAATGTAAGACACAAAATGTAATTTGTATATTATAAAGGATCGTCAAATTGTAGGCGAGCAATTTTCAATTCTTCAATTAATGAATTTCCTTAAAGACAGATAACGCATAATGGCCTGTTTTTTGACCTGCACGTTCACCGGATCTAGCACCCTTCGATTTTTTTGGTTGAATTATTTGAAACAGTTTATCACTATACCGTGAAACATTCTGAACAAGCTAAAAAAGCAGATTAAAAAAACTTGGGATATTATAACTGGGCCCCGGGATTTTACTTATGGTGCGTAATAAATACCCTGCACAAGACTTTTTATATCCGTAAAAATTGTAAAAAATTTTTTAGCATACAAAATATTTATAGGTTATAATGCTTATACTCTAATATTATTTATAAATTTCTTATTATGCAATTTTTATATTGTTACAATATTTCATTTGTTTCCTCCCCCAAAGAGAAATATTTTCGCAATTAATCATTCAGAATAGGGACACAGGAAAAGTATCGATACTTTATGGTATCGGCTACTTTTTTTTCGATACCGATACTTTTGTACTCGATACTTTGTATTCGATATTTTTACTTATTAAGTACATTTAAGTAGGTATCGTATCGAATAAATCTTAAAAATACTCTTATCTTTCCATCGCATCTAAGGAACCAGATAAATACTATTGAGAGGCGGGGCGGGAATTTGTATAAATAATTTAGAAACAATTAAACCCGAGAGAGTAAAAAGCATCAAACAAAGTACTAAAATAAAGTACCTAGGACGTCGAATTTGATCATGGCAGTTGTTTAGAGCCATTCCGTTAGATCTAAGGAACCATATAAACATTATTGAAGGGAGGGGCAGGAATTTGTTTAAATCATTTAGCCACAAATAAAGCCGAGACAGTGAGAAACATCAAACAAAGTACTCTAGGGCGTTGAATTTGATCATGACAGTTGTTTAGAATCTTTTCATTAACTCTATGGAACCATGTAAATATTATTAAAATCCGGGCGGAAATTTGTTTCAATAATTTAGCCACAAATTAAGCCGAGAAATTAAAAAATCATCAAACAAAATACTAAAGCAAAGTACTCTAGGACGTCGAATTTGATCATGGCAGTTGTTTAGAGCCATTCCATTAGACCTAAGGAACCATATAAACATTATCAAAACGTGGGGCAGGAATTTGTTTAAATCATTTATCAACAAATATAGCCGAGAGAGTGAGAAACATCACAAAAAGTACTTAAACAAAGTACTCTAGAACGTCGAATTTTATCATGACAGTTGTTTAAAATCTTTTCCTTAGATCAAAGGAACCATGTAAATATCTGGTGGGATATTAGCACAAATGTCTTTTTCTGCCTCTTAGGTCGTCTAGTGATTCCGGTTCTACACCCTCGACATCAAACATGCCCGCAAAAAACCCTCATCGGATGGATTTGGAACGTGTTAAGGTAAAGAAGTCCTGTTAAAAATTTATCCAGAAATATTGACCCTACAATATGGTTTCTCATTTTTTCTGGAATTACATCATACCAATTCTACGCAATTTGTCTATTTATCGTTCCACTTGAACCACGTATATTCTAAAATATGCAGTATAACAGATCCTGCATTAGTTGATGCAATGTAATTAGTTTTAGTCATTAAATTAATGCTTTTTAAAATTTTTCCAGTTATTTGTGACACTCTACATTACAAGGCGACTGTGACAGTTGTTTTTTTATTAATAACAACAGACCCGATTATGTTTACTACTTTTCGTTCTGAAATTGATGGTCTTCCTGCTACCTTAATCTACTATACACTTTCAATTCGTTAAAAATGATCCACTAATTCTGTTAGGTATTCCGGAATATGAGATTTTTAGGATAATGGATATTACACACTCGCATTTTACGTGGCTTTTGTTCGAGATCGGTATCTTGTTCCCCAATCCGTATTTCTAAAAAATCGAGCCGTTAAGTAGTAATTTTTATTTACGTTTATAGAAACTGGGCGTTTCACCAATTTGAAGTACCTCTCGTACAATAAAGTGCAGACATAATTCGTGTCAGCACGTTACTAATTCAATGTAATTGGAAAGATCTTATTGCCTTTTAATAGTTTAAATCTCATCCATATGATGGTGAGATATAAACTAGTACAACAGTACCTCATTGTTCCTTTCACCGTTACCGGCATCGAGAATTATTTCTTTTATTCCTTTACATGCAAATAAAATGATATACATTGTAATTTACAGTTCAATTTCGTTGTGGAAATTTTCGTTTGTCTGTCTACAGGACAAGACCAATAATATGAGTTCTTAACCTGCTTTGTATTTTGCTTTTGCACAAGACAAGGCAAAACAACAAAAAAGTTTGATATGTTGGTTTACTTTTATGCCATGTTCATATTAAAGCAGAGTGGATTTTAATAAGGAGTTCATTAGTTCATTGCTGCTATCATAATTTTATACGCGCTACAATTATAGAAATTAGTTCCACTATAAGAGAACGGTAAATGTAAAATGAGATCGTAGAGGAAATAAACATGTACATTACATATATGTTTATAGTTTCTATTCGAAACGAAATTATTACTATGCATAGATGTTGACAATAACTATTTGTCAAGTTACAGGTTTTGTATTCATTTATGATTATAATACATAAATTAAATGCAGGATTATTTAAGTGCATGTTATGTAATGTTATCCTTCCTAACACAACTCTCAAATAATATAGTTGGAAGATTTATGAATGATAGTCCACAATAGCTTTCCAAGCCATTTAAATTAACGAACTCTAACACCAGAAATCAAAATTATAATAAAGAATTAAAGATACCAATAGCAGAGAACCAAGCTAGACAAGAAAATAACAACGACATAAAGGAGTTTAAGGAAACAGTCATCCTACAGTATATTAGACGTACTACAGGCAGAACAGGATGTCAATTGGCACAACATAGATATAATATTAATAACCCGCCCGAACACAAATAAAGTCCTCGGCAACCGGAAATCCTGTTGACACTATATAAAAGTCATAGAGGGAAGCACCAATCGTGACACCTTAGGAAGAGCAGACGAACCTCGACCTTGAACTCCGCACAGGACATAAAATAGACTTTTATTCTTGCAAAGATATCGCCAGCGTAGTCAATTACAGCAATAATTTCCGTTATAAGGCTCCTAATAATAAATATAATTTTCACATATATACGTATGAGAACTATCATCAAAACATTCAACAGGAGCCATAAACTACCAGAAGGATGAAAATTAGGACAACGGATAACAGGTACAGCAATAAAAAGCCTTACACCTTACCTGAACAAGGGTTGTACAATTTACAACCCCAGAAAATAATACAAAAGCCAGAGGCAGGTTATAATTTTCTTATTCTAGTTTCAGAATTCACACTTGGAAATGTCAAATATTAGTTTAGCAAAACTTCACTTTTATAGGATTGTCTTTCTTTGGAGATTTTCGTTTTTCTCTTTCCATAGTCTTCTTTCTTCTTTACTTTTGTGAATCTACACCATTCAAATATTCTCTTTTTTGTTCTGCTTGAGCGTTACTGCTTTATAATATCTGGTTTATGCAGTTCCATCAGTATTTTCACGTTCATATTGGAACATGTATGGTGTTATTACATAACACTTACCACACTTGCGGCGAAGTCTGGAAATTTCAAACGTTTCAGAGTTTCACTCATACCCCGTTTTCAACCGCTATCATAATACAGTGAAATTTAAAGATATAAATGGTTTGTAATGATAATAGTTTAATAGTTTAGAACTTTCTTAGCCAAGGGAACTTCTTCACTATATCTCACGTGTTTTACTTAATAATGGTTATAATTGTACTTACTAACTTCAAGATTTTTCAATCCATTGAACGCATGACAATATATTGTTTCGAGTAGAAACCTTCTCGAACAATTATTATATATATATATATATATATATATATATATTAACTGAATTTAATATTTTATCGCGAAATTAATTCCGCCATCCTGGAGTTTCAGGGAAATCTAGCTCATAGAGACTCTAATCGGAAGTCGTACTGTGTATAACGCCGTTTTCCTGTGATTCCCAGGATAGAAATCATACAAAAAAAATCGTAGGTATACCACAACTTGTCAAAGAAATTACGGGACTAACTTTTCTATGAGCTAGATTTTCCTGAAACTGCTGGATGTCGAAATTCATTTCGCATAAAATATTAAAGTCAGTTATAGGTACTATATACATAAATAATTCTTCGGGAAATGAATCAGTTGAGAGGAGCGCAACTGATGAAGGTCTCGACTAGAAACAATATATTGTTTTGCGTTTAATGGATTGAAAAATTTCGAAAAGTTAGTATCGTAATTTTTTTGAGAGTTGATTTCATCTTAGAAATCACAGGGAAACGGCATTACACACAGTACGACTCCCCCCGATCTATGAGATAGATTTTCCTGAAATTCCTGGATGTTGGAATTCATTTCGCGATAAAATAATTGTCCTTAACATATTATTCACAATTAATGCATATCCTAATAATTAATAGTTAGTTTTTTAAATTATTTAGTAGAAGTTTTGGGACAACTCCTGTTGTTGACATAACAATTGGTACAGTTCGTGTGTTGTTCATGTCCCACTGTGTCTTTATTTGAAATTCCAAATCCCTGTATTTGGCTTATTTTTTCAGCCTGCTTCATATTTATGTTATTGCTGTTAAGGTTGTTTTCCTAGAGATTTTATCTACTAAAACTATATATGGCCTATTGTGAGCAATAATCCGATCGGTCAGTATCGTCCGATCCCAGTACAGCTTGAGTTGTTATTTTCTAAAATAGATTCTGGTTTGAATATATAGTAGGATGTTCTTACCGACTGTGATAGCTCAAGTTTCAGCGCTAGTTCCTGGTGCAGTATTTCTGCCACAGCATCGTGTCGTTCTTTGTATTCAGTTGCAGGGAACGCTTGGCAACCTCCTGTAATATGCTGGATAGATTTAGATATTTGGCAACCATATCTGCACCTGTCGTTGTTGATAGAAGGGTCTTTGACGATGTACTTTAGATAGTTCTTAGTTGGAATTACTTGATCTTGCATTGCATTGCCAATATAAAGCCTTCCATTTCAGGAAACATATGACCAGAGATCAACCAGTAGTTCGACGCTGAACTGTCGACATAATCTTGGTTGACGTCATTTATATGTCTTCCATGAAGGGGCTTCTCTTTCCATTTGAGCAGCTTCTGATCAGTTGTCTGGTGGTATACTTGAACTTGTTGTTCTGTTAGTCGCAGAGGTGTTGAGTCATCAACCTGTCATATGACTCTGTGTAGATCAGAAAATTCTGCGAGTTTCTGGAAATGATTATGCAAATTAGAAAATTGTTGATTACGTAACTTCCCTATATCTGCCAATCCTCTTCCTCCTTCACACCGGGGCAATGTTGTACGTTCGACACAGCTCTTTGGATGGTGATTTTGAGCTTTTGTTAGTCGTACTCGAACTTTCCGTTGTAATTGTTCAATGTCGGTCTTGCACCAATTAACTATACTGAAAGAGTAACTAAGCACTGAACACGCGTAGGTGTTAATAGCCTGAAACAAATTTTTACTCTTAAGTTTAGTCTTCAGCAGTCGCCTTACTCTTCCATAAAACTCTGTTGTTAGGTCCTTTTTCATGATGGTGTGATCAATTCGTTGGGCCTGCTTTATTCCAAGGTATTTGTAATTATGGCCTTATTCCATGGATTCAATTGAGGTGCCATTTCCCATTTCGTAGGGCCCCTGCTGTATTTTGTCTAGGCCAAATTGCATATAGATGTCACTAGAGAACCCTTCTACTATTTTAAGCATATCATGCAGCTGTTGTTTCGTAGCTGCCATCAACTTTAAGTCGTCCATGTATAACAAATGGTTTATCTTCAATGCTTGTACGTTGTTGTGATTGAGACTGAACCCAAAGTTTGTCGAGTTCAGCTTGTGTGAGAGTGGGTTCATGGCAAGCCAGAACCACAGCGGGCAAAGAGAGTCTCCCTGGAATATACCCCTTCTGATTGGGATAGAGGCAGTTTGTATCGAACAGTCGGCTTCATTCAGAAAGATTTTGGTTTGCCAAGTAGTCATGACATGTTCTAAAAACTTAACAATACGATTATTTACTTTATAGAGTTTCAGCACCTGAATGAGCCAATCATGTGCAACTGAAATTTATTATTATTATTATACTATTGCATGGAAATGCAGAACATTGAATTGGCCCACACCCTGTGTAAAAACGAAGGCAATAACATTTAACGTCAGACTATTAATCAAATGGTAATTTATAATTTATGTTTGGCTGTTGAATTAATTTGTTGTGTAGTACACAATCAATTTAGCAATTTGAATTACAAAAGAAAAATTGCTAATTATACAATATTAGCATGCGCGTCATTACGACTATCTAAGGATATTGATTTCGCAACAAAAACGAATGTAAAAACGACCAATCAAAAGACTAGTAGCGATTTTGCACTGGAAATATTTATTAAATGATAATTGCTGTGTAATTCAGTAAGCATTTTCCGTTTAGCTGGCCGCAATAAAATATGTAATTGAATAGTAATTATTGAAGATTACTCTTACCGTTATTTTGGCATCTGCAGCATACGAGTTTTTTGTTTTATGTTTATATAAGGTTCTTCTATAATAGTTTTTGTAGAAAAAGTTTGAGTATGAACTTGTTTCTAAACTAAACTAAAATTTGTGTTATTTAGCGGCAAAAAATGATTCTCGGAAGACCCATATAGAAGTCTTTTTGTTCGTGTACATAATAATCGTCTTTTAGAGAAGAACATTTAAAGAACTCTGCAAGCATATGAAGAAGATTGGCGTACCAGTCGCTTCGATACAGATTAAAAAAAACATACATTGATCTAACAAAGTGTGAACGAAAACCATATTTGTACATTTCTGGGCGTTGACAGTAATTTGGCTAATGCAAACATCAAAAAAAGACAGTGATCACCGTTTGTAATGAATACAGCAAAAGCAAAATGATGATAATGATTTTAGTTAAAAAAATATCTATCGAAGAGGCTCCTTATGTTCGAGAAACAGTAGTTTCTGGAATGAAGTGGACCAATATTGAAATTTATAGTATTTAAGAAATTGAACTCATATTTTCCTCGACCATAGTGATAAATTGTATCTCCTAAAGTAGGAAAAGAAACACATAAAAAATCCAGCTTCAGGCTAGAATCGTGATTATCACTAAATATTTTAAAACAATGTTCTCCGCCGCGCCTGTCTGTCTGCTTTTCAGATTTTCATGAGGTTTTCACCCATAAATCGAACAAATCTAGCCAAACTCTTAAATTTTGTCAATAAGAGTTTTGTTTAAGGTTCCAATATATTTAGTTTAGTGATTTTATATTGTGTTCTGTTGTTTCCTCTAAACAAACAAATATATCAGAATTAATTTTGATCAGTTACTTCTCCAGTTCTAGACTTAACGAGTAGTTAGCAAATGTTAACTAGTGCTCACAAGGTAAACAGCTGCCGTGGATATGTGGGTATTACGGATAAGCTAAAATGAATTTAACGTAATGTCCTTATGGTAAATGGCGAGAAGTATCTCATCTTACATGAATTTTTATGTCCAATCCCGAAAAATATAGAAGATCTTTGTTTCTTGAGGATAGAGCGCTTTGTAACACAGATTTGAAGAACACTGACCATTTGCAAACGAAATTTGGCGGCACAATATTTTCAAGAATGGTAACGTTATTTGGCTGCCAGATGATACTATTAAGACCTCTTGAATACTTTATTTTGACGACGCGAAGAGCATAACATAAACCAAATGTATGGTTAGTTTTTATTTGAAATTTCTACAAGAGAACTACTTACTCTTCGTCAAAGAAGCAGATTATTACTTCTTCTTCTATCTTTATTTTTTAGGCAGTTCTGTCTGTTTCCTTTTCAATACCCAGTAGGTTCTGTTCTAATTTATCACTTCTGGCTTGGTCTCTTAGTCTTTCATCTATAACTCTATTTAATATCCTCAGCTCTATCGTCTCTAGCATCTCTTGTGTTTTGGAAGTGTGAGGTGTTCTTTCTTTTCCAAATAGTTGCCTTCCAAAATATGTTCTTGCCTAACGGCCAGTGTCTTCTGGGTTGAAAGTGCTATATTGACCTGGTTGCTAATGTGTTGAACATGTGGATCAACCTTTGTAAGTCACCTTCACTTCGCCGTATTGGCGATGGTGTAGTAGAGGCTTTTTCGTTCTTAGTTTTCGTTCTTAGTTGTCGATCCTATAACCTCTACCTTTCTTCACGGCCTTTATTATCTCACCCACTGTGACATTGAAGAGTAGGGAGCTTAAGGAGTATGCTTGTCTTATACATGTGCCTGTTTCAATCTCCACTGTGGGTTCTTCATCTATTCTGGCCTGATTTATGTCGTTGTCTAGAAGTATTTGTCTATTGTATAGAAGAAGAGCCTTTAACCTAGCTCTGTAGAAGGCATTTTCGAGGTCACATAGACACATGAATGTTATTCGATTACATTCTAATACTTTCTCTGTTATTTGTCTCATGACGAATCACACCCCCACAAAAAAAGTCTAGTGCATCGGAGTGGATCTATGTAGTCTCATGTTTTGGGGGTCACTGAATCGGAATCCGGGGTCAGTTTGACCTCATCAGGTCAGGGTCATTCCAAGGTCAAATTGCCATAATCTAATCAAAAAATCTGAAAAAAATCGTATAAGTGTTTTTGGAGTCGATCTTGCGTTGTAGTTGAACCAATAGACTAGAACAAAAAAACTCGATGTCATTAACATTAGAAATATCTCAGTATGACTTTGGAGTGCAGTGTCCCAAAAAACATGTGTATGAATTTTTTCAGATTTTTTTATTAGATTTTGGAGATTTGAGCTTGGCTTGACCTTGAACCTGACATGATGAGGTCAAACCAACCCCGAATTCGAATTCACCGACCCCAGAAATACTTAAACGAGTTTTTGATTAGATTATGGCAATTTGACCTTGGAATGACCCTGACCCTGACCTGATGAGGTCAAACTGACCCCGGATTCGGATTCAGCGACCCCAAAAACATAATGCTACATAGATCCGGTCCGATGCACAATACTTTTTTTTTCTGAAGCTGTGCAATACATCTTCCGTCTCAAAAATGTGATTGTGAGTCTTCCGTTGATATTCTTTGGTTTATTAGTTTTTGTGGGATTCTTGGCGTTCAAGATATTGGATCATTTCTAATTTACCCGTATCTTTTTGTCATCTTTTTTGAATAGCGAAATTACAAGGATTGTCCTCTATTCTTTGGGAATTTTGTGGTGCCTTAGAATTTTGTCAATGTACAGTGTTAATTGTTCTGCCATAGTAGTCTCACAGATTTCATTTAGAATTTCATACTTGCCTATAGAGTTTTACATTTTTTGTGCTGTCTCGAACCCCTGACAAATGTTATTATGTACAGGCAGATTCGAAGCCGTGTCTAGCGCTTCAAAAAAAAAACTGATTCATTATTTCGTCCGCCCTAACAGAACAAGTCAAAGCGATGTGACTGCGCTGTCATATTCTCTCTAGACAGAGGTGCATGTACGTGCTACGTTATTTACAACCAAATTATTGACTATCGTAAGAGTAAATACAAATCATTATGTCTGATACGGAAACTCATAGTTCGACTGCTTCTGCGACATCCGTATCGAATTCATCACCACAAACCCAAACAGTGGCGAAGAAGGAAAAAAAGCCCAGAATCCAAGGGCTAAACCCTCTCATCCACCGACATCTGAGATGATCAACAACGCTATCAAATGTTTAAAGGAATGTGGTGGATCATGTTTGCAAGCCATCAAGAAATATATTGCTCCCAACTGCAAGGTCGATGCCGAGAAAGTAGCACCTTTCATCAAGAAATACTTAAAGTCAGGCGTCGCTTCAGGAGTTTTAGTTCAAACTAAAGGAAAAGGTGCATCCGGTTCCTTCAAATTGGCCGCTTCGTCCTCTTCAGGAGCTTCAGCATCTAAACCGGCCAGCGGCAACAAAAAAAACTGGGGCGGGAGGTAGAGCAAAGAAGTCACCTGCAAAACTAGCAGCTTCCAGCGATAAACCCAAGCCGACAAAGAAGCCGGCGGCTGCGGGAGCAGCAAAAAAACGGCCAAAAAGACTATGACTGCAACCAAACCTAAGAAAGTTGCCGCAACTGAAAAGAAGACTTCGACTCCGAAATCCACCACATCGACAACAACTTCATCGTCATCATCATCAGTTTCGCTTGCATCCAAACCGAAGTCTCCTTCGAAAGCAAAAAAAAACAGTAAAGGTGCCCCTACAAAAAAACCGAAAGCTCCAAAACCGAAAACAGCAAAATCCGCGGCATCCCCGAAGGCAGAAAACAGCTTCTCCCAAGAAGAAGAAATAAATAGAGAACAATTTCATCCACATTATTTACGCTCTAAATATATATATATATATATATATATATATATATATATATATATATATACATAGCATTAATTTACGTAACTGTAATAATGATTTGTTAAATTTAAATCCGTTATTCTCTTAGAAAATGTCCTAAAACTTTTCATAATACTCATGATATTTGTTAGAAGCTAGCCATCTTGTATAAATAGAAACACAATATAAATAATAACGAGAACAGCACGCCATCATTGCATCTATCGTGTAGTTGAAGCGATAAAAAACTTCAAATTGAACTAAAAGAGTAGAAAAACTTGTCGTGTCGATTATAAAAATTGGAATGGACTCGCAATGATACTACATTCCAGGACAGGAAACGCTACGTCGATGTCGTCTAGAGATCACCAACAGCATTTTTTCATTCAAACTAGTTATTATTACAAGTCGAAAGGCATATGCTCTGATGAATATCTATCGAGGCAGAAGTTATTTCTCGATGGTGGTTTGCAACAAAGTTCCACTAATCAACATTGTTTCCGAATGCCTCCGAGTGTGCTGGCAGTTGACAGGTATTTTCATATTTCTATGAAAAATTCCGATACAATTATATAGCCTGAAGTTACTTACGATTTTAATAAATTAATTGTGTTGTGTTTGATGAACACTGTTTAAAAACTATAGAGCTAATAGCATATAGCAAAAGCAGGATTTAAAGTTTCCTTAAATACCTTGAGAACAAACACGTTTTAGCTTTATCGAAAAAAGTTTAATGTAAAATTTGTAGATATAATGAAAATTTAAAAATAAAAAAAATTTCTAACGCATCATGTAATAATCAAATGAAAGGTCCCAGTCTGAGGAACACAAATATATTTTTTTCATATTAAAGTTAAAAATATATTAACGAAAATATACCAAGATTTACCCATTTCCCCCCCCCCCTTATCTCCGAAACTATAAAACGTAAAGTTTTCAAAAAATTAGAGGTATAGGGTCAGACCTGAAGTTTACTGGGAAAATAAGGAGAAACCTCTACTTTTAATTTTGGGGGCAAATTACAGAATTAAATGGAATATATAAAATTAAAATTGTTTCTAACCCAACATGTTATATATCAAATGAAAGGGCTCATTATTACTAAAACAAATATATTTTTTTCATATTTCTAAAACATATTAATTAAAAGATATTAACAAAAATAAAAAAAATACCCATTCCCCCCCTTATCAACGAAACCATAGGCTGGAAAATTTTGAAAAAAAAAAATGGAGATATAGCCCCTCATTTGAACTTTACTGGGGGCAAATTATAGAATTGAATGGAAAATAAAAAATTATAATTGTTTCTACCGGATCATGTAATATATCAAATTACATGGCTCATTATGACGAATACAAATATGTTTTTTTATTTTATTTTAAAATGAATATTTTAAAATATATTAAAAAAATATTTTTCCCCAAACTATAGGACCTAAACTTTTTTGTTTACATGAAAAATATGAAGAAATCCCTAATATTAATATTGGGGGCCAAATTATAGAATTAAACTGAAAATTAAAGATTTTTTTTAACGCGTCATGCAATACATCAAATGAAAGGGCTCATCATGAGGAATACAAATATATGTTTTTCATATTTTTAAAAGTAACTGTTTACAAGATATTAGCAAAGATATAAAAAATTCTCATTTCTCGCTTTATTTCCGAAACCATACTATCTAAAATTTTGAAATTAATTAGGGGTACTGGGGCTCACTTGAAATTTCTAAGAAAAAATATTAAAAAAACCCCATAGTAATTTTAGGGACAAATTATACAATTAAATTGAAAATAAAAATTCAATTTTCAAACGCATCATGTAATATATCAGATAAAAGGCTCATTATGTGGATTACAAATATATCATATTTTCAAATCATTTGTTTAAAAAATATTAACACAAATATTGAACATCGACTTAATTAACTACACTATTTAAATTTTGAAAAATACATTTTATTTGTATTTCTAAATAATTTGAATAACAGATTTAATAATTTATAATTTAAAACTTGACCTATTTTGCCCTTTATCTTCCAATCTACAGAGCCTCAAAATTCAGACAGGTGAATATAGAAGGCTTCCCTGAAAGTTTATTAGTAAAATAAAAGTCTAATGTTAATTTTTGGGGGCCAAATTAGAAAATTAAATACATATATATTCTTATAAAAATCAAGCGAATCCTGAAGCAGAGAAAATGTCCTTGTGTGGAAAATGAAAGTGTATATTTTTTATAAATTTAAAATGCTTCCTTTAAAATATATAAGGATAAATGTAAGAAAATGCATTCATTCCCTGCTTGTCTGAAACTGGAACATTAGAATCTTGAAGGTGGTAAGGAACCCTTAGTATGCGAGTCCAACTCGCACTTGACCAAATTATCTTTAGTTTTTTATTTTGATTTTTTGATTGTGAGGAAATAGGCTAAAAATATATTTATTGTGTCATAATAAAAAAATATGTTTAATATTTTTTTTATTTAAAAACTTACTACCTGTTGTACTTTGAAATGTTTACTTTAAGATGGTGTGAAAAATTGAAATGTTACTATGGAAAATCAGCGATAAAAATTGGTAAAACCAAAAAATGACTGACTGATTTTTCCACAAATTTTACTAATTCTTCATTGTAAATTCAATATAATCTGCTATAAGGGAACTCTATCTAATAGTTTGAAAAATACACAGCTTTAGACGAAAAAAATGTCTAGATTTATGTGCAGATTAAAATTTGTATTATGGCTTGGCAGTTTTTCTACTCGTATTATCAAATGGAAGGGCACTTCTCTTTCGTTTGTTTATTTCTTCCACGTCGTTCACCTGTCCTGGCCTTTTCGCTCGTTCACATCTGGCACATGGTCATTTTCACCATTTTTCATTGTAGTTTACAATTTGTAATATTCAATGCCTAAATTGAGACAAATTGAACTAATCCCTGAAAATAGGTTGAACTCTTCTGCAGCTGTGAAGAACATAGCGTTGCTGAGAAAATGTATGACGAAGCAGCAAAAATAATATTGAAAATAAAGGTTTTGATAAGCAATTTCATTGACGAAGATCGGGATCCTTACGAAATCCATCAATGTGTTGAGTCTCGTAATAAACATTAGGAGATTTAAATAAATTTTGTTTTTATATGTCTAATTTATGTATGCCCACAAGGTGTTTTCTTGTATAAAAATGGTAATTTTTCTTTGTAATAGTAAGAATTTTAATCTGTTACATACAGTTGATAGATAACATCGAGTCTTTCACAAACAAAATTTAAATTTCCGCCAGTTTGACAACTCCAGAACCCAGTAGAGCCAGATAAGCAGCATACATGAATGACAGCCAATCAGTCAGAGTCAGACAAGGCTGTAGTGCCTCAAGATGCTATGAACAATTAAATTTCAGCAAGGGCGAAGCTATTTTAGGAAAATTAGAGAAGATAGTCTGAATCGTCACTTACCTACTTCTCAGTACTAACATACTCTTTTGTTTGTAGAATTCTCGAAACAGAAAAAGTCTAGGGAAAGTTGCATAATAGGAGTGTTAAGAAGGGATCGAAATAGAATATAGTGAGCTGAAAGCAAAATACAGGTAACCAAGAATACGGAACAGGACAAGCTGACAGTTGGACATTCCTTTCGAATATAGTTTGCGATTTGCACAAATTCTGACTGTATAGCTTTAACTTAAAGCTGGCACCGTAGGTACAGAGGTGGTTCGTTTGTATTTACATGAAGACTACTAACTGAGCTAGTTCTAAATGCTTCTAATACAAGTCTCAACGAGGAAGTTTGGATGACATTTATTTTTTTTAAATAATGTTTTATTGGCGATTTCGTCTAACGTGGTTCTAATCAGAGATTTGTATATATTTAGTAAGCTGGTTTGTTCGACTCTGCTGAAATTTTTCACTATGCGTTATTTTAAAGCGGGGTCCATGTTAAGTCCCAGAAAATTTACTTTCTCTACCTGCATCAAAGGTGTTTTAGATTTGGGACTTTGTGTAGCTGTGTAATTCGGTTATAGAAAACTGTATTTAGATACGATCATACATATGACGTTTAGCAGACAAAGCCATACATTGAGAAAATTTCAGTAAAAGATGAAAAAAGCAAAAGATATCATCGTAGTGAACGTACAGAAGAAAATATTGCAGCTGTTACTGCTAGTAATGTTGAACAACCAATAACATCAATTCGTCATCGTGCACAGCAATTGAACATTCCAAAAACCATTTTGCACAAAGATCTTCATTTAAAGGCTTATCAAGATTCAGATAACGCAAGAAATGAAGGCAACAGACTTTGGTTTACGTCCTCAGCGATAAAGCATATTTTGAATTGGGTGGATTTGTTAACAAGCATAATTGCCGAATCTGGAGTGAGGCAAATCCACGAGAAATAATGGAAAGACCGATGCATCCACAAAAAGTTATACTTTTTTGAAGATGACATTGGAAATGCTGTTACTGTGAATATTGATCGATATCGAACAATGATTACTAACTTTTTGTGGGATGAGTTGGAGCATATTGATGTGCAAAATATGTGGTTCCAACAGGACGGTGCAACATGTCATTCAGCAGTAGAAACAATCAATCTTTTGAAACAGAAATTTGTAAACCGAATAATTGCTCGAAGAGGAAACATTAATTGGCCCCCTAGATCTGGCGATCTAACACTTCTAATTTTTTTTCCTATGGAGCTATTTGAAAGAAAAGGTCTATGGCAACAATCGACAAACAATTGATGGCCTAAAGGACAATATTATTGACTTTTTTCAAGTAAATGAACCGCAGTTATGCCAGAAAGTTATCGAAAATTTTGGCAAAAGATTATAAGTTTCGTACAGCAGAAGATGGTCACTTACAAGATATTGTTTTCCATTACTAAACCGAAACAATTGTACTATCATTTGAAATAAAATATTTGATTATTTTCAAAAGATTTGTGTATTTTATTAAAAATTTAAAATTAACTTCAAATTGGAACACCCTCTACTATCTTTGGTTTTGGCATCAGCAGAAAACTAGAAAACGTTGCTGCTTTGGTGGGATTCTAAGATATTCAGGAAAACGACACAGATATTCCATGATGATCAACCATTCAAGGAGGTCGAAATTTTTATTCCTATAAGTTACATAAGCAATTTATGATGCCATCAATAAGATAAGCGATTGATTGTACAATTCTTTTCACGCTGAGTTCTTTCATTGTTCTTTAACACCGTGAAGGCTTTGATCTGTAATTTGTGTTAACTTGTTAAATTCAATTAATCTTTAATCGGTTATGAAAGCTATAAGGACTGTCTGTTAGTCAATATAACAGTTTATTAATGAACTATGGAATGTGTGATAACATGTTTAATATAATTATCTAATAAATTTATACACAGCTGTAAGAGAGAGATGAAAATTCAATAAATATCAAGCGTATGTTTTGAACCAATATGAAGATCAATATCAACATCCTCTTTACAATTTACTTTTTATAAAAATACAGTAAGAAAAATATTTTTGTTCTGTTCTTCGTTGTTCAATTATATTTATAAAATATGTGAAGAAATTATTAGAAAAGCAAAACGAATACCAGCATCTTGTAGGGACAAAATATGCTTAATCGGAGTGACATTAGCAACAGAATCCTCAAAAATCTATAAATCTTAAGTTTTCACCTTTTGTCCCAAAACAATTGATAATATTTCCGACAAATGAAAAAATCGCAAAACAAACTACTATTTATTTATTTACGTAATCAACAGGGCAAACGCCAATAACAGATTACAATTTTCACAATTTACAAAAAACAAATAATAAAGAAAATAACCGTTTATAACAATAAAAATATTTAAATAATGAACCTAAAAACTACAACATTCTGAAAACTACACCAATATGCAAAAAATAGCAACTAAAACATAATCATAATCAAAAATAATCTAAAATATTTTAATAATTTTCCTGTAAAAACTACCTGACCCCTCCGCCCAAATATCCGTATCCCATAACTCATTACAAAACATACACATTCTATTTAATGGAGCGAACTTTTCGTAGCAACAAAAAATAGATTATGATACCATTTCTATTAAAATATTGTGGTACCAAGAAGTTCAGAGCAGTCTAAATCGTTTTTTAGTAATTTGTATAAAAACAGAACCGATGCCATTTTCCGTCTACTTTCCCGCTTTTTAAATTTAAATTCATTAGTTGAATATGGTAAACTAAATAAATATTCGCCATATTTGACAACGTGAAGGTGATATGGCTTAGGTAGATCATTAATAAAACACAGAAATAGTAAAGGGCCCCAGTTATAAACTTGAGGGATTCCCGAGGTTGAGAAATATATTTTAGATTTAACACCTCTCAATACTATATATTGCAGCATTGTCTCTAAGTAACTGTTGAACAGTTTTATCAAATCATCAGCTAGACCTACACTCTGTAGTTTTCGCAGTAGTGCTAAATGTTGAACTTTGTAGAAAGCTACAAGTCCTCCTTTATTCGTTATCGAATTTATTCCATTTGTCTGTCCCACACTGTATAATATCCTAGACAATTTATACACAAAATTTGAAACATATGTTCAATAACAGATTTCGGATTTTTAATTACCTGAAAATAATTTCATCGTCTGTTGATGATTTTTTAAGAATGTTGTACCTCATCAACAATCATCCCAGTTTTCTCTAAACTTTTCTGCGCATACAATATCACAAACTCGTTCTGAAGCAATTTGAAGTTAATGTTGAATTACCTTGACTTTTCGTAATTATTCATATTGTAATTATCCCGACTTGACCATACAATGTATGGCATCACACTCCCTCTAAGGCACGCTATGAGTGCCTTTAGGTGAAAACTCACTAAAACCCAGATATCCTAGGTATCAAAAAGGTTAAGCTCTGTGGGAGCCCTTTCCAGGTTTCCAGGCCCATGGTTGGAGTCGTGGCGGCAGTTTCCCATGAATTTCCTGGCCGTCCGGGCTGTTCCTAACAGGACAGCTTTTTGCATTTGTTTGTACAGATGTTCGTCTAGACCGAGGTATTTTAAATTGTTTAATAGATGTTTTGGGACTAGTCCTGTCGTTGACATAACAATTGGTACAGTTCGTGTGTTGTTCATGTCCCACTGAGTCTTTATTTGAAATTCCAAATATTTGGTTATTTTTTCAGCCAACGTAATATTTATATTATTGTTGTTAGGAATTGCTAGGTCAATTAAAGTTGTTTTCCGAGAGCCTTTATCTACCAAAACTATATCTGGTCTATTGTGAGCAAGAGTCCGATCGGTCAGTATCGTGCGGTCTAGATAAAATAGATTCTGGTTTGTATTTATAGTATAGTAATCTTACCGACTGTGATAATTCAAGTTTCAGTGCTAGTTCTTGGTGAAGTATTTTTGTCACAGCATCGTGTCGTTCTTTGTATTCAGTTGCAGCGAACGCTTGACAACCTCCTGTGATATGCTGGATAGATTCAGATGTTTGGCAACCGTACCTGCATCTGTCGTTGTTAATAGAAGGGTCTTTAACGATGTACTTTAGGGAGTTCTTAGTTGGAATTACTTGATTTTGGAGTCCCAATATAAAGCTTCCGTTTCAGGAAACATATGACCTGCGATCAACCAGTAGTTCGACGGTGCACTGTCGACATAATCTTGGTTGACGTTATTTATGTCTTCCATGAAAGGGCTTCTCTTTCCATTTCAGCAGTTTCTGATCGGTGGTTTGGTGGTGTAATTCGACATGTTGTTGTGTCAGTCGCAGTGGTGTTGAGTCATCAATCCGGCACATGACTCTGTGTAGATCAGAAAATTCTGGAAATGACTACGCAAAATAGAAATTTGTTGATCTAATAGTGTGCTTAGATCTGTCAATCCTCTTCTTCCTTCCTACCGTGGTAAAGTTATACGTTCGGCAGAGTTCTTTGGATGGTGATTTTGAGCTTTTGTTAAACTCAAACTTTTCGTTGTAATTGTTCAATGTCAGTCTTGCACCAATTAACTATACCGAAAGAGTAGCTGGGCACTGAATTTATTATTAAAATTACTATTGAGGTAAAATTTTTAATTCCAATATCAAATTTGATAAATATCCGGCAATGTTTACTAGGGATGATGAAATTTAAATTGCGTAATTAAAACTTGCTTTCAGCTATTTATTGCAAACATTTTACACCAAACACTCCAAACAAACAATTATTTTCCATCTAATGGTAGCTGTAAATAAACAAATTTTTGTTTTGGGACCGTCATTACATCCCGGTTATCCCATCTGTTAATGAGATCCATTTACATTCCAGAACGCCAGCGAAATTTCAATTCATTAGTACAAATTACGAAGCAAACGAACCTCATTATATGCATATTTGCTATTCCCATAATTCAATTAATAGGAACTTGTCTACCACCACATGTCAACTGTATCAATGCCAACGTTATTCTGAATTGATTAGCTTATCACAAACAAGAATGACATTCAATTATAAGTTTGTATTTCATATAAAGAAAGTTTTTGAATTTATGAAATGAAATGTGACAGCTGATTTAACAGTGATATATATATGACTAATAATGTACCAAGTACAAAAGGCTGATAGATCGTTGGATTATTATACACCCACTTGAATTATTGAATTAAATTTTACAAATTACAAATTTAATTGAAGCGTATGTCAGTGATTTAGAAATAATTTTTTTTTGTAAGTTTATCTGTGTTATTTTTAAGTTTTCTTGGGAATAACACCACAATTGAAATAAAAAGCTGTATATTGAAAGAAAATACCAACCGTTTCAAAGTCGATTCTGACTTCGCTGTTAATGGCTTTAAAATATGTAATTTCATTACATAGTTTAAAGAAAATCCGAACAAGTGCTGTTTGAAGCATTTTTAACTAACAATGGTTTGAAGAACTGGTAAAACTCATATCCTTCAGATAAAACTCAACATTAATCTTAGTCAAAATTATAGTGTTAGGCATACATGGGCTCGTTTAAGTCAATGTTCCCAGGCATTGATAGTACATTTTAAGTCATGGAAGCCAAATTCAAGATAAGCAAAGTGAAGGATAGTGATTAATACGATACATTTTGCCAGAAATTTCTATAAACTAGCTGTCGCCCAGTGGTCGAAATTCGACCAATTGTGTCAACATCTCTGGCAGGTTAAGTAACCTGAAAAGTTTATCGTGACATTCTATCCTAGGACTTTAGGGAGAACAGCAATTAAACGGAACCGATCCAGATTTGGAACCTCTGTGTGATAGTTTCCTCGAAAATCCTAGACTCAATTCTCTAACATTTATTAAAATCCTCATTATACTAATTCCATCTCATTATATAATTCCACTACCCTGTATATGAAACTGCTCATGGACCACGCATAATATTTTTTAACATTTTTGAACCACCCAGAAAACCATTCTTTATATGCCATTGCCTATGAGCCACCGTATTTACTCTTTTTGTTTATGAAATGTTCTGTAACTATAATTCTACTCCGACCTATATTTCAATCATCATATATATGGAACTCTTCTTGGGCTACTCTATAAATCATTTCCTTTTCATTTTTTATCATCATCCTGTATATCTATAATTCCTCTCACACTATGTTTCATATTCCCTATATATACAACTGCTTATGGGTTACGAAATTATGCATTTCCATTTCAGCCACACTCTACATGCATCTCTGTATAATATTTTTTGCACCACCCTGTATAACTGTAATTCTACTGCACCTTCTATTCCAAGAACCCTGTAAATTCAACCGCTAATGGGCTTCCCTATACAATTATGTAATTAGTTATAATTGCACTCTACTCTATATTTTAAACACCCAATATATGCAACTGTTTATGTGCCACCCTCGAAAAAATGATTTCTAACAGATCTGGAATCGCCCTGTATAATTATAATATACAACGATTATTTTACCACTTTACAATAACAACGCTTGCATGTCACTTCCAGAAGTACATGCTCTAAGTATATAACAGCATTGGTCCCTCTATATATAATTACTCAATGTTTTGAGTCTGGCGGCAGCGGCACTGTCAGTTGTTTGGCGTTGACAGTATGAATGTAAATATTGAATTTTTATTATATTTTATTTAATGAATGAAGCAATATTATAAATTAATATTAGCATTATGCACTGAAGATAGTCAGTAGCTACTAAACAAAACAAAAATGAAGAAAATCGGTTGAGAGACAGAGGAGAAAATGGTACCTAATCGTTTTGTCTTTGCCTATTTATATATAGATTACTGAGAAGAAATGACTGTACTCGGTCTTTCAACCTGTTTATTTTTATATAACATTTTTCAGACAAAGAAGAATATGTAGTATTTAAAGGGACCAAATCAAAAAATGCCTTTCAACATCTGGGGTTTCGCAAGGTGCCAATTTAGGTCCAATGTTCTTTTTATGCTTTATTATTGGCTTACCGACTACAAAACTCAAAATGTCAATTATTTGCCGATGGCAATTTTATTGTGATTTATTACAGTATGATTTAGAGCAAACAAATGCTATATATTACCATCCACAAAAAGAAAAAATCTACAATAATATAAGAGTCTAGAATGCCAATGGAGGTATGTATCAACAGGAAAATACACTTCAATAGATAAAATTCTACGATTAACAAATGTATTGCAAACAGCTGATATACTGACACACATTTTGCGCAAAAATGAATAATTTGTTTATTTAATTAATTACTTTGTATTCATTAATTCCTTATAACATTTTCATCAGTTTTATCCAAATAAATATGAGGTTTTCTTATCTCTTTTTTGTTCTTTGTCTACTCCCTCGATTGTACTTGGTTTCTGATATTGTAAAATGATATATTTGTAATCTGTAATTGGGGAGATCTATCACTGTTGATTACTTTAAAAATAAATAAATAAATAATTCAATTCTGCAAGATGTACAATATCATTTGAAGACTTTCTGATCCCCTACAAGTTTTCTATTGACGGCTTCATCACTAATAAAAAAACAAATAAATTCATACATTTTCGAGGTTTTGATGTTCAATTACAAGTATGCTGTTAAAATTATGGCAGTTGTCTTGTTACTTAATTTTTATATAAATTAAAAATTTCTGTTAACGGTGAAATTATATCGATCGCAGTAGCAGTTGAAGTTTCATAAACCCTCGGAAATTCCTTGTCTGTTTAATAAATTGCAGATTTATTGAAACAATAAAAGCTTTGTGCATAAGATTATTCAGTAAACGGGAACTACATCGGTGTCAAAAACTTTACAACAGAAACCAAATTACGCAAAATCTACTCAACCGGATTTTGTATTCTTAACGTGAAGTCAGCCCACATAATTTCTAACTTCAAACAACAATGACGTTTATAATTTCTGTTTCCCTATCAGTATAGCGTTTGCTAAAACGAGAATTATGTTCTCTAATTTGGTGCCTCGATGGTGTACAAAATAGACGTTGATGGATTGTTGCGGAGAAAACTCCTTCCAAACGTTGGAACCGGCTCATCAACTTCCATATTTCGTTTTATCGTTAGCAAACCGTAATTTAACATACATAATGGGCGATCATTTTTAAAATGTGAAACACAAATTGAGCGAATCAAAAAAACGCACGGTACAGTTTTAATGACTTCCATTTCAGAGACTATAATTAATAGTTTGTGTCTCAAATTAATTTAAAGTTAGCTCGACATTAGATAAGGCAGTGATACTTTTTTTGTAGATAAAATAGTTATAAAAACGAACACGATTTAAGTTAGGGGCAAATTCTAGTAAGATAGAGAGAGAAGAGAAAGGGATAAACTGTAGTTATAGGGGAAAATCTGAAAAGCACATACGAGCAATTATTATGAGTGTAATTTTACTTACAGTTTATGCGAGTTCCAGAAAAACGAAAAAAAACTTAGAAACTTACATATCTCAATTTTATTAAGTTCTAAATTTTGATTAATATCACATAAATTTCTGATACTACATAAATCTTTCAACTTATTTTTAAATAGACATTAAATAAATCAAAAATGCATTTGCAACATTACCTTACTATCTGTATATATTCACTACATACAATTTTTGATAGATAATGATGATCTTACATCACTTTAGTATTCCGAATTTTAATTTTAAATAGTAAATTAATTTCCAAGCGGGGTACGGTAGCTTTGTGGTTGAAGCTCACGTTTCATAATCTGACCCCACTTTGGCCGTGGGTTCGAATCCCAGCGATGCCTATAGATGTTGCGTTGTTGAGCGAATGCGATTTTCTAGTGGAAAAATTTGATCTCCTCAGGGGAGGTATGATAATCACAAAAATAATACTAGAAGATATTTAAACGAAGAGTAAGCTGGCTAAATAACCTAAAACGTTGAGGCCGTAAAAGGATGTATGAATGAATGAATAAATTTCCAATATTCGAAATCAAATACCAATTTAGCTTTTTACTTAAAGACAAATTATTAATTTAAACTCTTTATATATAATATCGACCAAATGTCTAATAGAAATTGTTGACAAACAAACGATGAATTAAGTTCAAATATTCTTCATCCATTATTGTAAATCAACATTAATATTTCTATACTCTCTTCGAGGTGTCATTCCTTGGTACGCAAGACAATATATATGTAATATATATTGTTTTTGGTTAAGGAACCTTCATCACTTGCACTTCCCACAATTGAATGTCCTCTCGAACACTTCTTTATGTATTTGATACATTTCGTTAAATTTGAAGACGCGAGATGTAAGACCGACATCTAGGATTTTCGAGAGAAATAGCACATGAAGGTTCCGAATCTGGAGCCGTTCCGTCTAATTGCTGTTCTCCCTTAACTCCTAGGACAGAATGTCACGATAAAAATTTTTCAGGTTACTTCACCTGTCAGAAATATTGAATACTCCTTTGTACAAAGGAATGACACCTCGAAGAGAGTATTCAATATCTAGATGTCGGTCTTACATCTCGCGTCTTCAAATTAATATTTCTGTTACTCATGAACTAAATTAATCTCATTACACTGAAAAGAAGAGATCTGTGAAAGTTGTTAGAGCACCACTAGAGGTAGCTTGCAATGCACAAATATCCTGACAAGACTAGAACGAGAAAGCAATAGATAGAGAGTAAGAGTATCGATTTGGAGCTGCCTGCAATGAACTACATCCAGTATGTTATGATGCTCTGCTCATTGTTTTGTTGTTCTAGTGCTGTCACGATATTTGTAGATTGCAGTTTTCCTCCACAGGTATAGGCAATAAGAACTTAGAGCATGTACTTCCTACAGACAGCCGGCAGTGCATAAATATCGTGCCAAGGCTAGAAAGAAAGGGCAATAGTGAGGGCAAGAGGCTATTTCACTGTATTGGAAACTGCATCCAATGAGCTCATTGGCGGCACCTACCAAGCGAGTGAAATAGCCTCTTGCTCTCTCTATTGCCCCCTGTTTCAATCGTTGGCAAGGCATCTGTGCATTTCAGGCTATCTTCAGAAGGTGTATGCTCTAAGGAATCTAAAATCTAAATATCTGTTATACATATTATTATTATTATTATTGATAAATATCTGCAGTAGCTGCCATCTGCATCTAAACTGCCATTTTATGTAACAAATGTCAGATATCCAACAATTTGAATTTTAGTGCCAATAACTCTCTCTTTTATTAACAACATGTCACTTGTATTACTTTGACATTACTTAAATTTTACTCGAATCACCAATGAATTAGAAATTTCATTCATTCAGCCAAACGTTTATTCGAAGGCTGTACACAAGCAAGCAAGCCGACATTTTGGTTAGGAATATATTTCAAACTGTTTCGTTGAGAACTTCAAATTTGTCATCTATTATCCCCTTCCTATCGCCAACTAACATTACTTTTATAGAATAATGTTGGTCACCTGTTATGAAGTCGTTTCCTTTTTATAAAAAATTTAAATATTCTTATTATCAATGGTTCAATTTACACATATCAAAATTCATATATCTCGAATAAGTTTCATCCATACATATATTTTAGCATTTATCCGCCTTTCAAACTTTTATCGTTTTCTTCAAAACCAATGTTGCAAAAGCTAGTCACATCGATGAATAGTATAAATTTCTTGGTGTTCCATGCAGTAGTTATTAGGCTATAGCGCCCTGAAAAGTTTTATAACTCGAGACATTTTTGAATCTAGATATCCATCCCTTGTCATGTCTCCACTAAAATCAATTACATCAAAACTCAAAAAAATGCTAATGTAACAAATTTTATATTGGAGAAATCTGTTAACCTATAAATGTTCGAATAAATGAACACAAAAATTATACAAAGGAACGATAATTAGAATAGTAAAAAAAATTAAATTGTGAACATGCTTGGAACATCGGTCATAATGTACAATTTCAAAATTCAGCCATATTAGACAAAGAACACAATACAAAGCGAAAGTCTGCTTTAATTTTATTAAATGGAATCGACTGTATCATTAGTACCTTCTTCTGTAGAATTCAGTCCTTCCTGATTACCAGTGATACAGGATGAAACTAATAAAGGTAATGTAGCTTTGAACAACCCTGTATCGGGATAGTTATTAAGGTTTTTCCTTATGATTTTAAAGGGGTCTCTGGAACATCAAGTCTTTCAAATTCTTCCAATTTGAACAAACTTTTTTACGTCACATGATTTTTAGAATTCTTTAGTGCTACCCTGTATGTATGAAATTAGCAATAAATTTTCCCAGTTACCTTAGTTTAATTGTCAAACATTTAATGTCAAATTGCGAATTACTAAATTGTGAACATTTTATTACTTTTTAATTTTTTTATTCAGTTGAATTAAATTTTATTGCCCTTGAAAACGGGGGTTTAATTTAGACCTTGAACTGTTTGGATTATTTGAAAAACACAGATTTTCTGGCAAATCAGAAAAACCAAACCAGAGATGCCATATCTATCTTTAAGAAAACATCCCTGGTCTTGTGCTGTATTTAACTACTGTTTACCACCATTTACCTAATATTAACTACTCAAAGTTTATGTAGACGTCCTACCCTTCGTTTAGTTTGTCTAGGCCTGCACACTGTTAGTCTATGTGCCCAACTGTCTTTATTCATCTTTGCAACATGCCCAGACAATTGCCATATCATCTTAGTCACTTCTTGAATTGTATCATCTACCTGGTTTTCATTTCTATTCTATCACATAATGAGAAGCCTAGTATGCAGCGTTATGTAATCCGCAAACTATATCTCAAGATTTCATCGTGACATTCTAACTTACGAATTACAGGTAACAGCAATTACATGGACCGGCTCCAGATTAGGAACCTCTATGTGCTAGTCTGCCCGAAAATCCTAGATGTCGGTCTTTACATCTCGCGTCTTCAAATTTCACTCGTCTTTTCATGAAAAATTTGGTATTATGAAGCACTTAAATTCATAAAGTTTATAAATCAGTCCTCTGAAATATTAAATTTATGACAGGTGCCAGTCATTTCATATTTTTCTAAAAATAAGTACGATATCATTATATCCATATTTATATGTTACATAATAATATGGCTAATATGCCATATAATTCAAAATAGCGGTTTCATCAACGGCACATCTATAATATAGAAATGAATCACAAAATGTGTTCGTAAGCGCATAACTCAACAACGCCTGGACCAATTTGGCTAATTCTTGCCGGAAAAACTCTAAAAACAGCCCTTTTCTTTTTCGCAAACAAACGTTTTCTAACTAAAACGTAGAGTGAATTTGAACTTTATTGCTATTGCATAAAGTTCATATTAAATTACAAGCACTCACTGTTGTCTAAGCAAGGTGTTCCTAACGTCAAAGAGTCAATTTGCAATTTGTTACCTCTCTACAAAGTTCAAATTCAATCATATCTATTAAAACAGTATGTGCACAGATCATACAATAAAGATAGATGGGCAACTCAATGTTATAAAATGTGTTCACATTTTGTCCCATGAGAGGTTAGAATATGCATAATAAGCATCTTCAGAAGTCCTTCAAGTACTAAATTTGACGTTTGCTGAATTTGACATATCATCACCAACAAAAAAGAAGGAATCTGCAGTTTCTGGTCCCAAGTTTCACCAACAGGGGGCTATACTATCGAATTATTTTCATGTGTTCTTGGAAAATAACACCACAATCGAAACAAAAATCTGTATATTCAAGGAAAAACCAAATTTTCCTTGAATATACAGATTTTTGTTTGGATTGTGGTGTTATTTCCCAAGAACACATAAAAATGATCAAGATTATGCCACAAATAACATTTAGAAGACAATGTACCATCAGAATAAATGAAACTCAATATTGAAATTAAATTTATTTATTTACAAAAGATAAAAATACAAGATATTATGAATTATTCAACAAGCACTAAAATTTGCTTACCCGTGTTTACTTGGTTTTGTGACTCAGCTGCAGGTTTGATCTTAAGACAATACAAATGATCATCGTCAGTTCACACTACTGCCATACATCTATAATCCAGCTCAGACACTTCAGTGTTGGAACTTCCTTGATATGATATTTTTATATTATTTTTCTAATTATCAGCAGCTTCTTAAAAAAATAGCATGTATCTTTCACAATAGCTTGGTTGTTTTCATTGGTTTACCTGTCATCATATGGGGGTAATAATCAGTGGTTTGTTGTTTTCCTACAGAGTATAGAAAATTGTCTCCTGAACTTCTCTCATAACCTGAAATTAAACAATTAATGAAATAAATACAAGTAACAGTATCAGAAAAAGATATACATACCTGGTATGTAAAGTTTTTCGATGTTTATTCTTTGAAGCCGTATTTTCTGACACTTTTTGTTGGTTGTAAAATATTGCCTAAAAAAACATGCTTTAAATACTATTTAGTGTGTAGCTTCTGGCTATATACAGTACCTTAAAACGATGTATGAATACTGCAAGAATGGGATTCGATACAAAATTCTACCACAAATTAGAGAAAAAATAATTAATAGCTTCAACTTTCTGACAATGACAAAAAACAAAAATCACATCATTTGTCATTTACATGTACTAAGGGCTGATAAAGAAGATCACATTGTGTCACCTGGATATATTCGATTAACTGTCAAAAAATAGTACTTGAAGGAGTTCTGAAGGGGGCTGCGTTTACAGTTCACCGACAGCTGGACCAACATTGCCTATCTGAGTTACTACCCCCTGAGTATGTGTGTGTGTGTCGGAGCACAGAACACATCGTTGGAGGATTTAATGTCGCGTTCCGAAACTCAGTAAAAACGTAAAATTTTTACCATCTAGATATAGCCTGTCAAGTATAAAATCGTGGCAACGGTAGAAAGAGAGGGCAATAGAGACAGTAAGAGGCTATTTCATTTAGTGGGTGGAAGCAGCCAATGAACAACATGCTGAACGTATTTCAACCGAGTGAAATAGCCTCTTGCCTCTCTATTGCCCTCTCTCCCTCTCTCCTTAGTCTTACCACGACATTTATGCACTGCAGCTTATCTCCAGAAATTACATGTTCTAAGAACAAAAGTGATATCGCGAACCCGACCAAATTGAATAGTCACAAAATGTAATAGATCATTAGTATTGATTTTTCAATTTGGTCGGCTTTGCGATATTATTTCTTTTGTTTTACTTTCGTCACGCGACATAAAAATACATAAAACATACATAACTGTCGATGTCGATTTGCCATTTGAGTTTAAACGACTACAGTTTCCAGTGCTGGTTGCTTTTGCTATGACCATAAACAAGTCCCAGGGGCAATCATTAAGTGTTTGTGGTATTAATCTGGAAAACCCATGTTTCTCCCATGGTCAATTGTATGTAAGTAATCAAACAAAAAACATCGTATATCACAAAGCACTACAATGAAAATAAAACTGATTTTTGTTAATAATTATGATTGACATGATTAACAATTACTTACTTTGAAATGCTTATATATGTTTTATTTAATTATTTTTTATTCACACCGCCCTATCAGCTGGGTGACGGTTCTGTTCAGGAGAATATTTTGCCCCGACTATAAAATAGGTAGGAGCAAAAAACTGCCACATTACAAATCATTTTGACAGGACGAAGTCTGTCGGGTCCGCTAGTATTATATAAACCTAAAAATATATTCCAGGATTTTATTTTGGCCACATTTTAAAAAAATATTTGACCGTAAGTCCCTATATCGAGTGATTTCCGATATACAGTACTTTGCACGCTTAATCGGTCACCTTGTACAAATAACATTCTATTTGAAGTACGTTTTCATTGAACAAGTTAATAGGATTCGAAAATGCCGAATCACATTCAGCTAAAACGATAACGACAATTCCAATCCAAGTAAGTACAACTGCCTGGTTAGAGGTGGATTCACTAAACATTTCCTTATAAGTGGTCAACGTGTACTCGTTTTTGTTCTTTCTCACATGAAGACGCATGATGATTATTATTGGGGCTTTTACGTAGAAATTATTATTGTGATCTTGTTAGCGGTTAATTATGGTTTTGAACGAGTTATATCATGTACGTGATTGAATTATCTTCAATAGGAAATTGTTAGCTTGACTTGTTGGCTTTCCTATATGATTTGTACGGACATGTGTTCAGTTAATAGTTTCTGGTATAGCCGTAATTCTTTTATGAGTTCAAGAGTATCATCACATACAAGTTTTTAAGAGAATTCACTTGAAATCTAGTATATGCTTTAGGAGTATACATTAGGTTAGGTATGCATGAATATGAAACATTATACAAACCATTACTCGATATATTTACACACGAACATATTCACTGTTTAATAGTTGTTTTCTGAATTATATTTGTGGCATATTTGTCAATGTTTAGGTACTTCTTGGGAAATAACACCCCAAGTCACGAAGAAAATTTTTTTTTCGAAATGCTAAATTTTTGTTTGGCATTATGTCTCTTCTAAATCAAAATAACAACGAAACACCCCAGTTGGCAAAATCTATTGCAAACGATAGTTCAAAAGTTTTCAGAAAACTGAAAACTTTGAGAGAGATCATCATTTTTCCACTTTTACATGGGAATGTCTTTTCGCATTTTAAGATAAAACCACCGCGAGAAGTGTTGTTTTATAGACCGCCAGGCACTGGGAAAACTTTGGTTGCCGCAGCATTAGCTTCAAAAATTAAGAAAGAGGGAATTGGTAGTATCATTTTTTCAGAGGAAGGGAGCTGATATATGGGATAAATGGGTTAGTCAATCCGAAACAAATTTATGGCTATCAAATGTAGACCACCTATCATTTTTTCGACGAATTGGACGGTCTCGCTCTAATCAGATCAGAGAAAAACGACCACGTGCATTACAGAGTTGTTGCAACTCTATTGACTCTAATGGACGGTTTCGATTCAAAACCAGGAGTTATTTTTATAGGAGCGACCAGTAGAATAGAGGCGATTGATACAGCTTTGAGAAGAACTCTAGAATCTCTAGAAGCGAGGAAGGATATTATTCAGGTTCATACTAGTACAGACGTTATGCTCTGAGGCCGTAGTTTGTTGTTTACGAAGGACTTATCCTAAAATAGATGTCCACGGCTACACCGTCGACATTAAAGTCTAGGTAAAGTACTCTAGACATTTTAGCATCACTAAACTTCGATCCCATCAAATTATTTGTTTTTTTTTTTGGTAAATTTAAAAAAATTCAAAAACGACTACAATGTTAATTTATATAAAAAAGTTTACACGAAAAACATTCACCAAACTTTACCAAACTTTATTCATTTACTCCTTACTATAGCATCTACGTTTTACCAAAACAATATTAAATTTAAATATTTCCTTTTCTTTATCAGTCAGTACATAGAATATAATATTATATAATAGTTTCTTGCACTTCTGTCTTGCCTAGATCTCCAGTATAGCATTAACTTTGTTTTAAGCTTGATTCTTAAAGGAACTTTATATCACAGCCCCATAAATAAATATAGAAATATGTTTAAGATTTTATTTGACCAGTACGGTTTTCTAGAGATGCTTCTAAAAGCTGTTATGAACAATTTAGATTTACATGTAAGATATATGTGAGTTGATGTTTTATAATAATGTTATATTAGTGAATTGCTTGCTAGTAATTTATACGTTTAAGGCAGCAGCTTCATGGGTCTATAGTTAATAAGCTTTCTCTATCAATGCTTATAAACAAAGATGGCGTCTGATTCTGATTTGAACCTACGAATTTTCCTGGCGTGATTTGGTTCATGACAATCACATAATCTGGTTATTGTTTAGATAAATTTTGTTTATATTTTGAATGAGATGTTTCTACTTTTATTTAATGATTACTTTTAGTGAGATCATTGCTTTGTTGTCCAGACTGAGGAGTGTTTCAAACACTTTTGACCCTTTGATTGTTTTAGTTTGTCCCTCTGTGACTTTAGAATTATAGTTGCTGATGTCTTAACGTCAATTTATTGTGTAATCTCCATTCTATTAGATTGTTGTCCGTTTCTATTTTTATTTTTGTCGTGCTTAGAACAATGTTTCCGTGCTAATTATTTTTTTATCGTTTTGACGTTGTAGTTCATCAGCAGATAGATGTCTTAATAATTCTTGTGATCACAGATTCCCGGTAATATTGTTAATCGTTACTTCTTACTATTCCATTCTTTGAGGTAAAGAATTAAAGTAAAGCTATTAAATATATAATACCACTAAAAATTCTCTGTTAAAATTTCGCTTTTCTCTACATGAAATTATCCACTGATTCTTTTTGACACCTATAAAGATCCGAATTTAATATTTGCAATTTCCAAAATTATGTTTCTTTTTATATTGCCTTGTATAACAGATCGTGAATCGTCATCTTATTATTCAACCTATAATCTGCAAAATTACTTGAATAAAGACATTTGATTTCTCTTTCGATAACGGCAACTGATGATGATAGACATCACTTGTAATAAGCACTCGTCATTCATCGCCCTTTAATTTAACTTCACAATTCATTTTCAAAATAACGGTCTTAAATCTGAAACTTGCGTTACTTGATAATACCAATTACAGAAATTTGTTTATAAAAAATCTATTCGAAAGTCAGCCGAGATAATATAAAAATACTGGCTCTTGAAAAATCCAATAGCAGCGGTTGATAGTTATCAGAATGTCTATACAAAACTAGTTTTTTTAATGATATTTTATTGCTTTATGCTCGGTTAGGCAAAGCAACTGAAACGTCATAATTTCTTTGAGATTAGGATGTTAAGATATGACATTATCGACCGACTTTCGATGTAGTAGTTAATATTCAGAATACTACCTATTAGAAGATTATTGTAGGCTAAGCAGATTTTTTTATCGGAACCTGGAAATCTGTCATGTCTAATAACGTTACTCACAGAATATTTTTTATGCGTTTGAACTTGAATTGTAGTAATATATTAAGCCTCGTTTATAAGAAAATCTGGTATGATCATAAAATAAGTAAAACTTTACAACCGCGTAAAATAATTTAAAATTTTTTTGGAGGTAATGTAGGTGTAAGAAAATGTTTTTTTTTATAATTTGAATGTGACATTGTAAATTTATTTATGGTGGTAAGCTTCTAATTCACTGATAAATTGGATCAAAGAATATGGAAAACCAGTTGCCTTGGCATTCGTAGGTTTAAACACAAATCTAGTAACCAATGGCTTAAGTGAACAAGGTACCATATACAGAAACTGTTGCTATACTCCGAACGGATTAGATCAATTTATGCGATTTTTTGCAAAATGGGGACAAGATGTATTTTTTGCAGATATGGGTTCTAATCAATATGTATAATTAATAACTCTATGTGCGTCATTCCAGAGAGAAGATTGTGGAAAGTTATTTATAAACAAGTAAAGGTTGAAAACCGACTTCTCCTGTTTTTAACCGACTTCAAAAAGGGAGGAGGTTCTCACTTCGGTTGCATTTTTTTGTTTCTTTAGACTCAGTACTCCGGTAACCATGAACCAGTTTCGATCATTCTTTTTAGGGTTCCGTATATACAATATACGGATACTCTTATAGGTAATATCACTCCGGATTTCTGCCTCTGTCACATCACAGCCATTTTCTCCTAAACTACTGGGCGGAAGAGGTTGAAATTTGGTATCAATGTATAGTTTGGTGACCCGATCAGGAGTACATATCGTAGAAGAAAAAATTTTGATTTTAGGGGTACTTCTGGGGGGAAAAACTAATAAAATCGACCGTCCCCCCCCCCTGATCACCGAAAACTACTAAGTCTAAAATTTTGAAAAAATAGGAAATATAGAACGTTTCCCGAACTTTATAGGAAAAATAAGGAGAAACCATTAATATTAATTTTGGGGGCAAATTATAGAATTAAATAAAAATTTAAAAATAAAAAAAATTCAAACGCATTATGTAATATATCAAATGAAAGATCTCATACTGAGGAACACAAATATATTTTTTTATATTAAAAAATTATTTAAAAAGATATTAACGAAAATATACCAAAATTTTCACATCCCCCCCCTTATCTCCGAAACTATAAAACGTAAAGTTTTGAAAAAAAAATACAGGTATAGGTTCTGACCTGAAGTTTACTGGAAAAATAAGGAGAAACCTCTACTTTTAATTTTGGGGGGCAAATAAATATAAAATTAAAATTATTTCTAACCCATCATGTTATATATCAAATGAAAGGGGCTCATTACAACGAAAACAAATATTTTTTTTTCATATTTTTAAAATTAATTAATTAAAAGATATTAACAAAAATATTTAAAAAATTACTCATTCCCCCCCTTATCTCCGAAATCATAAGCTGGAAAATTTTGAAAAAAAATGGAGGTATAGACCCTCACCTAAACTTTACTGGAAAAGTAAGGAGAAACCCCTAATATTTATTTTGGGGGGCAAATTATAGAATTAAATGGAAAATATAAAATTAAAATTATTTCTAACCCATCATGTTATATATCAAATGAAAGGGCTTATTATGACGAACACAAATATATTTTTTTTCATATTTTTAAAATAAATTAATTAAAAGATATTAACAAAAATATTTAAAAAATTACTCATTCCCCCCCTTATCTCCGAAATCATAAGCTGGAAAATTTTGAAAAAAAAATGGAGGTATAGACCCTCACCTAAACTTTACTGGAAAAATAAGGAGAAACCCCTAATATTTATTTTGGGGGGCAAATTATAGAATTAAATGGAAAATATAAAATTAAAATTATTTCTAACCCATCATGTTATATATCAAATGAAAGGGCTTATTATGACGAACACAAATATATTTTTTTCATATTTTTAAAATAAATTAATTATAAGATATTAACAAAAATATAAAAAATTTACCCATCCCCCTCCCCTATCTCCGAAACCATAGCCTGGAAAATTTTGAAAAAAATGGAGGTATAGCCCCTCACCTGAACTTTACTGGAAAAATAAGGAAAAACCCCTAATATTCATTTTGGGGGGCAAATTAGAGAATTAAATGGAAAATATTGAATTAAAATTGTTTCTAACCCATCATGTTATATATCAAATGATAGGGCTCATAATGAAGAAAACAAATATATTTTTTTCATATTTTTAAAATAAATTAATTAAAAGATATTAACAAAAATATAATAAAATTTACCCATCCCCCCCTATCTCCGAAACCATAAGCTAAAAAATTTTGAAAAAAAAGAAGTATAGCTCTTCACCTGAACTTTACTGGAAAAATAAGGAGAAAACCCTAATATTCATTTTGGGAGGCAAATTATAGAGTTAAATTAAAAATAAAAAATTATAATTGTTTCTAACGGGTCATGTAATATATCAAATCACAGGGCTCATTATGACGAATACAGATGTATTTTTTTATTTTTTTTTTAATGAATATTTTAAAATATATTAAAAAATATTTTAAAAAAAATACCCCTTCCCCCCGTTATTCCCCAAACTATAAACCTAATTTTTTTTGTTTATAGGAAAAATATGAAAAAACCCCTAATTCTATTATTTGGCCCCCAAATAATAGAATTAAACGGAAAAAAAATTATTGGAAAACCCCCATAGTAATTTTAGGGACAAATTATACAATTAAATGGAAAATAGAGATTCAAATTTCAAACGCATCATGTAGTATATCAGATAAAAGGCTCATTATGTGAATTACCAATATATCATATTTTTAAATCATTTGTTTAAAAGATATTAACAAAAATATTAAACATCGATTTAATTCCCACTTTAGAAACTACACTATTTAAATTTTGAAAAATATATTTTATTTGTATTTTTTAATAATTTGAATAACAGATTTAATAATTTATAATTTAAAACTTGACCTATTTTGCCCTTTATCTTCCAATCTCGAGAGCCTCAAAACTCAGACAGTAGATTATAAAAGACTTCTCTGAAAGTTTATTAGTAAAATAAAACTCGTAATGTTAATTTTTGGGGGCCAAATTAGAAAATTAAATACATATGTATTCGGATAAAAATCAAGCGAATCCTGAAGTTGATAAAATAAAAAGTGTATGTGTGGAAAATCAAAGTGTATATTTTTTATAAATTTAAAACGCTTCCTTTAAAAGATATAAGGGTAAATATAAGAAAATGCACTCATTCCCTGCTTGTCTGGAATATTAGAATCTTGATGGTGGTACTGAACCCTAAGTATGCGAGTTCAACTCGCACTTGACCAAATTATTTGTTTGGCAGAAGAGACTTCCAGTTTGGTCCCATATATTTTTTAATGATATGGAATGGTCCATTTTGCAAAAAATCGGAAAAATCTTGTAACCAATCTTAATGTACCATAATATATGGCAAATGAGGTGGTATTAAAGCATTTTAATAATTTTTATTCGAAATCTGGGACGAAAATAACTGGAAATAGATGGGAATTTCATCTAAATATTTATTACTTAACCACTTTCCATCTATGTTTTCAATTTTAAATTAAGTTAGAATAGTATGGAGAATGATTTGGATGTCCTAAGCTATTTCAAAGCCGTGATTTAGTCCATCTCAGACTTATTGCTCAGACAAATAGACGAGGCAGTGTACTTTACATATAAAATTATCTACATGTAGCAACAGAACGGATATTCTCGAAGATGAAAGTTAATAAAAGATTGTTTAGATTGAGGCTGATAGCTTACGATACCTTTTGGTGCTACGTTTGACAATGTACTCAACATAAGGCTTGCCAGTTAGAGAGCAGAACTCGACAAAACTTGTATGACCAACAGAAAGTCCTATGCTTAAGGTTTCTTCTTTATTTCCACACCAAAAATTCACAATATTACTCTACTTTTCTTAGACTAACACTTTGATGAGCCAATGGTATATTAGCTGAATCACTACGGCCTGCTGCTGCTGCAGGGCCGTAGTGAATCTAGTCCCGAGTACTTCTGTTCTGTCTGGTAAAATACTGAAAATTTCTGTCCCTTTTCAACGGACTTCTAATAACGAGGAGGTTATCAATCGTCGGCACGTTTTTTTTACGTATGCTCAGTGATTATTCAAAAATGGCTTGAGCAATTTTGATAATTAAACGGTGTTGTATTAAAGAATAACACAGAAAGGTACCATATAATTAAGGGACTACACTTCGGTGAATTTCAGTAAATCTACACTGTTTTCTCTTAAACGGTTTAACCAATTTGAATATTTTAAATTGTATTCTACAAAGAGATGTTCCAACTTGATTTCTTATAATTTTCTATAACGTAAAACATACCGTTTTTCTGAAAATCGTAGCTTAAATGCAAGATATGCCACTTTATTTTATAAGGCTGACATTCGAGTGAAATGGCACAAAATATTCCATTGGTGTAACGAAAAGAAAAATTGTCAGGTGCGCGATTTTTTCTTATCTGTAAGGTATACGGTGGCAGGTGTGTGTATGTGTGTGTGTGTGTGCGTGCATCGAAATTCAAGCAGCAAGCAATGTGCGCAGTTGAAATATAGGGCGAAGTAAAATTACCGTTAGACAGGTGGGTTCAAAAAATGTTACAAATAAATTTGGTATCCATATATAGGATATTTGAAATATAAGGTGGAATAAAATTATAGTTATACAGGGTAGTTCAAAAAATGTTGTATTGGGTGGCATATAAGTAGTTGCGTATACAAGGTGGTTGAAATAAGAGTGAACTAAAGCAACAGTTATACAGAGAGGAGCAAAAACTTTAAAAATGGTTAAATAAGCATATGCAGGAAGGAAGTTCAAGTTATAGGGCGGAGGATTCAAAAAATGTTTGAACTAGTGCATATACAGGATGATTGGAATGTAAGGTGGAGTGAAATTATAGTTATACAAAGTTGGTAATACATTGTTATATAGTGTGCAACATAAGTAGTTGCTTATATTTAACATATGGGCGAAGTAAAATTATGGTGTAGTGATGAATTATAGTTGTACAGAGTAAATTCGAAAATGATATACAACTAATTTATATTGGGTGGTCCAAATAATAAAACAAATAAAAAAAGTTAAAAAACATGTGGATAATATAGAAAAAAATACAAATTAGAGAGAAAGGAAGAGATAAGAATACGCAAAAATAATCAAGCTTAAATCAGATAATAAAAGAATACATGGCAGGAAATAGTTATTGATTGCACACTGTTTCTAAACGGTTTGAATTTTAAGCCAGTAGAAGTCGGAGCTTTTTTAAATATAAATTATTTATGCCCGCAATCGTACATTCAGGAGAATTGTTTTTTGCAAAGCATTAGTTTATTCGGGAAAAAAGTTTTTATGGTGATTAATTTCGAGACAATTCATCTATTAGATTAAACGTTGTAACAATACGTTCCTCTAAGAAGATGTGAAGTGGATTTAGTCAGTTCCATTTCTTTTATACCAATGACAAGAGAAAAAGATGGCTAAGGTGGATCCGCGAGGCAAATGCATACGAATTAGGCATGTCTATGTTCATAATTAAATCACAGAACAGGACTGATGAGATGACAGATTGGATGAGCCAATATAATAATTCTCAGATTCCATTTCTTGTCAATTTTTCTTATCGATGCTGTGATTTTATTGTAATACCTTTATTAAAATATAGCTTTTGAGAGATTAACATATTTCATGATGACGCCAGTAATTGCTATTTCAATCCTATTAATGTGCACTTTCTATTTATGTTCAATTTAAATGTTGTATAATATTTCCACCTACATGAAGATTAAAACTTGAGTAATGTTGCTAAAACTGTGCGTTTGCGAAATAAAATTAGAAACGGGCACTGAACTGTTATTAATTATACTTGAATTCATGTGAAATTTACATTCATTGAACTATACATGATATCTAAAAATATTGAGGGGTGAAAATTAGAGAAAAAAACGGTGCTGTACCAGTTTCTATGTAAAAATATATATTATCAAGAATCCGAAACACATGTTCATTAAATAAAAAAGAAAAATAAACGTAATGATCCTATAACCACATCAGATTCAACACTTCGGCTACTTACGTGGTAGATTTTTGGAAATATGTACACAATTTAACAACGTTTCGGTATTGCATTTGATCGCTTTAGGTTACTACACACTATTCTTGAATTTTTCTTTCCATACCTCTGGCTATGATAAGAAACAACGGTTTTACTGGTTATTCTATTTGATCATAAGCTAGCTGTAACTAGAGAGCTCTAAACCTTGCGAACATAAAACTCTTTCGTCAATATATGACGTCCAAACCAGGTCGATATGAGATCTAAATTTGAGCTAGCGACTTATTTAATTGTTGCAGATAAAACACATTTTTTTTGCTTTTTAGTTAAGTTAGTTTTTTTGAAGATGGCTTTTATCTTTTTTAAATTTTATTGCTGATGATTGTCTCGGCCTTTACGCATTTCCATGAAAATTAATTTCAATTTTTTATTAAAATAAACACAACAATTTGATTTCATTGATTACAAAATTAGAACACAAATTAATGAGATTATTGACCGAAAATTTCTAATCCAAAAGCAAAAACTACAATTATTATTGGCTAAGCAACCTATCAAACAACAAGTCATCCAAATCCTCAATTTTTAACAGATTTGTTAATTTAAGCTCCGTTTCATTTCATCATAACGAAAAAACACTATTAAACAAAGGTTTTGTCTTATCTCAAACTAAAATTTCACATAACAATTAGATCTTTTAGGGGCAGAAACAGAACTTGCATTACTCAACAAAACCAAAAACATAACTGACAAACAAATCGCGTCAAATCTAATACGCCACTAATTGAATAAAATTATCAACAACCCTGAACTCTCTAGTATCTCTAGTATAAAGATACTCGATCAAAAACAAAATTAAGGACAATTATTTAGTTTATACGAACGCAAACAAAAGAAATAGTATTGTTGCCTTAGATAAAACTAACTACATTAACAAAACCAAGGTTAAACTTAAGCTTAAACCCTTCCAATTATCCTATTATTACCAAAGATTCCACCTACAAATATCAAGAAAAAAATACCCTTAAAGAAATTCATTATCTATTTAATGATTTTAATTAAACTGCATAAAGATAATCACCCTATTAGAGCTATTGTTTCCATCTTCACAAATTTCTAAAGCGCTCCTTGACATATTAAAACAATATTTCAAATTCACTCAAATTTCCTTGACTTACTGGCAAAAATTTACAAAATTAACCCTACCTAATGGTTGCATACTACTATCATTCCAAGTAGTCAATTTCTTTGCCAGCATCCCATCAGAAGAATGTACCACCTTTATAATGTACTTATTAGAAATGAATAACACCAACCACCCAACCCAATAATGAAAAACGAAATGTTCATTCCTTTATAACTCTGACTTAACCAAAATTATTTTCAATTCAACAAGAACATTCAACAATTAAAATTCTACCTGCCGATAAAGGTAACGCTACGGTTATACTTGATAAAAATGATTACCACACCAAAATGATGGACCTTATTAACACAGGATCATATTCTAAGCTCAAAAAAGATCCTACGCAAAATATAGAAAAAGCCGCTAGAGACATTATATCAAAACACAAACAAGAATTCACTCCATTAGAACGAAAACACTTAACACCACATTATAGTAAACCTCCACATTTATATGGCGTTCCAAAAATACATAAAGACACAATACCAATGAGACCCATTGTAAGTTCAATAAATTCACCATTACAAAACATATCAAAATTTTTACTAAATATAATTAAACCTTACGAAAATAATCCAAACAATTTAAAAAACACTAATGATTTTTTAACAAAATTAAAAAGCATTATTATCAACAGAAATGATATACTAGTAAGTTTCGACATAGTTAGTCTTTTTACAAATGTACCTGTTGATAAATCATTACAAATTATAAAAAATAAATTACAACAAAATATTACCTTACACAACAAAACAAAACTAAACATTGACACAATTATGGAACTAACCGAACTTAAACTTAAACACTACATATTTTCAATTTGAAGGAGATTTCTATAAACAAGAATTTGGTATGGCCATGGGTTCTTCTTTATCTCCTATAATCAGTAATATATTCATGACATATTTTGAAGAAAGATTCATAGGCAAATATAAAAATAAACCAAAAGTGTGGTGGAGATACGTTGATGACATTTTTGTGGTTTGGGAGTATGGTGCTGAAGAACTGCACTCATTCCTAGATTACATCAATAGTCAAGAACCCACAATAAAATTTATAATGGAGATGGAAAATTTGCATAAACTTGCTTATCTTGATGTACTTATAGATAGAACAAACAACACAATAAGTACAAGTACTTATCGAAAACCTACAAATACTAATAGATATTTGAATTTTCACTCCAACCATCCTTTAAATGTAAAGAAAGGTGTTGTAAAGTGCTTATATGATAGAGCAAAAAACATATCTTCATCCACCCAAATCTTTAACAAAGAAGTCAATATTATCAAAGAACATCTACTTCAAAACGAATATCCCCAAGACTTTATAAATAAAACTATAAATCAGTTAGAAAGAAAATCGCAACAACAAACCAGCACAAATAACCATCACACTAATACCAACCAAACACAAACAGACAACCAAATTATGAACATAATTCCATATATCCCAGGTGTATCGGAAAAAATTAAGCGGTTAGGAAATAAATACAGCGTTAAAACTGTTTTTAAAACAAATAATACCTTGCGCTCTATCCTCACACATACCAAACCGTTTAACGCAACCCAGAGTTCTAAAAATTGTGTGTACAGTGTTTTATGTGACTGTGGCCATTCTTATACCGGTGAAACTTCAAGACCTTTAGAAGTAAGGAAAAAAGAACATCAATATAACATTTCCAGAAGACATGTGGGCAAATCAAATTTGGCCAATCATGTATTAACGAGCACCGGCAGCCATAGGATAGACTGGGATAAAACAAAGATTTTGTTGAAAGAAGAAAATTTAAAAAAGAGAAAACTTAAAGAAGCCAGCTGTATGATGATAAATAACATTGAAATCGGTGCACCTTCAGCCGACCTTCATTTGGACTGGAAGAATTTACTGCTAACAGAACAAAAAAACGGTAACCTCAGCGTCAAGTGGTCGCCAAACGACAAATTGTCAGTGTCAAATTTTTTGACAAACAATAAATTCAAAATCAAAGCGAAAATTTTTTAGAAAAAAAAAACCTCGAAAACAACACTAAACGATTGACAACGACTCCAGACTCGGAGTTGAAACGTCTCCATACACAGATAAGTATTACACAATATACAATACATTACTTATATACAGGAATACTGGTTGATCATTTTATAGACATCTCTTTCTCTCAGAAAAACTGTGAGGAAGAATCTCTGTACAGACAGCCAGTAATCCGGGCAATTTTACGAAATTGCCTTACTACACTTTGTTCTACATATACAATTTTTTAAATACTTATCTGTTACAGGAAAAAATTTGGAGGAGAGAAAACCCATGAATAGACAAAATAAGAACATTCACACTAGAAAATAAAGTTTTATTATGGGTAACCCATTATAAACCCACTTCTGGCCGAAATATTCATGAACAATATAGAATCACTAATTTTCAAAAGTAATCCGAAAAGTAACATCCTATATGGGTATCAATATGTTTAAGATGTTTTCGCTTGTTTTACTGGTACTTACAGATAACTACAGTTACTCCATAACTGCATAAATGAAATCCACCCTAACGTAAAATTTATCCTGGAAACTGAGACTGACAATACATTAAATTTCTTTGACTTAATAGACATTACAATAAACATATCTTGTCCATTTATCATAAACCATCACACACTGACCTTACGATCCACAACCAGTGTTGTCAACAATTAAGCTCGCTCGCCACTAGAATCAACTTCTAAAACCACCAGAAAACCACTAACAAAAAACCGCCCTATTCTCATAATCCCTAAATTTTCCACTAAATAAATTTTAAGTTTTTACGAAAGAAAACAGTAAGTATTTAAGTAATTAGTTTTCTTTATTGTTACACAGTTTAAAATAAAATTACGATTTTTTAAAAACTAACAATTAAGAATTTACTAAACGGATGTCGGATATAATATCTAAGAATTAAGCAGTGAAGTTGCGTCTTGGAAGTTTTGACCTCAACTTACAATAAAAATATACAAAAACTAGTACATTGACATAATTACGATAGGGAGAGTGGGAGTTGCCCAATCACAATAATAATTTAGCTACAGGGCAGTAACAATCTTAAATTTCACCCTTAAATATTTAGGTAAATATAACGCCCTCAAAGAACGATAATCCCTACAGGTTCAGCTTGGGTTTTCCCCATCCTTTGTCAGTGAAGATCTCGTCATAATTCTAAAATTACAAACTTAAACGAAGCCGGACCTAAGTAAATACATTTTATATTTTATAGCAGGGTTTAGAAATATACTAAAAATATTTAATAAATATTTTATAATACTCAATACAAAACATGCAAATATTGTGTTTAGTAAAGCTTAAAAGCTTTACTAAATAGCCTATCTAGTAAATGTAAATACTCCTGAAATTAAGTGTGACGTAAAAAAATTAATTATGTTTCGAAGCGTGTAAGTCGCTTAGTGGTTAAGTGTGATCGCTCGCATTTTCAGTACTTAAAAAAGAGGTCTACTAAACCACTAGAAAAATACACTAGCCGCTAAAAGCAATATTTAGCCACTAAAAGGAGGGTCGAAACCACCAGTTTTAGTGGAAATTCCACTAAGTTGGCAACACTATCCACAACGATCACAATAGTTTATAACAGCCTTACCAACACAAACTTGCAGTATACATGTTAACCAAAAGATTAAATAAAAAGTACATCCTTCTACCCCTAATATCGAACCCAAATTATATCACAGTATCACATTTATCGATGTGGTAGTTGCCCTTGTTTCTACCTTAGTCATTCAAGACATGATGGAATGAACATTTCAAATCTTTTGGAAACCACAATTATAAGTCAAATTTTGACAACCATTTATTGAAGGAAAATCATGTACCTCTGAATACGTTTCAAATATTACATTTAGAACAAAAAAGTAAAAAATTATCTTTTAGAGTCACTAGAAATTAACAAAAACAAAAATTCACCATACCTCTTGAATGATCAAACCGAAACCAGCTCATCCCCATTACTTAATCTTTTCAATAGAATTATATAAACTTCCAATTCCAAATATATTGTTCTTTTTTAATAGTGGTATTTCCCTCCTACCTGCTTAAATGTCTCATAATTTTAATAATCCTCTTAATAGATCTGTAATAGCATTCCTATATTTCTTTGTAATAGTTTTAGCTGTTAGCATTTACTTCTACTTTGTATTCTGAAGTAGCTAATAACCTGGTGAAACAATATTGTCAATCGTAAATAACTATTAGTGAAAATTACCTAAGTGTGTTCATTTTAATATAATTTGGCCAAGTGCGAGTTGGATTCGCATACTTAGGGTTCCGTACCACCTTGAAGATTCGAATATTCCAGTTTCAGAAAAGCAGGGAATGAGTGCATTTTCTTATATTTATACTAATATCTTTTAAAGGAAGCGTTTTAAATTTATAAAAAATATACACTTTGATTTTCCACACATAGACTGATTTTTATCACAATACATATGTATTTAATTTTCTAATTTGGCCCCCAAAAAGTAACATTAGAGTTTTATTTTACTAATAAACAGAAATGCCTTTTGTAATCTACTGTCTGAGTTTTGAGGCTCTGTAGATTGGAAGAAAAACGGCAAAATAGGTCAAAGTTTAAATTATAAATTATTAAATCTGTTATTCAAATTATTTAAAAATATAAATAAAATATATTTTTCAAATTTTAAGTAGTATAGTTTCTAAAGTGGGAATTCAGTCGATGTTTAATATTTTTAATATCTTTTATACAAATAATTTAAAAATATGATATATTTGTAATTCACATAATGAGCCTTTTATCTGATATATTACATGATGCGTTTGAAAATTGAATCTTTATTTTCCATTTAATTGTATAATTTGTCCCTAAAATTACTATGGGGGTATTCTAGTAATTTATTTTCCGTTTGGTCTCCAAATAATAGAATTAAGTATTTTTTTCATATTTTTCCTATAAAAAAATTAGGTCTTAGAGTTTGGGGAATACCGGGGAGAATGGGTAATTTTTTTAAAATATTTTTTGAATATATTTTAAAATATTCATTTTAAAAAATTTAAAAAAATATATTTGTACCTATTCGTCATAATGAGCCCTGGGATTTGATATATTACATGATCCGTTAGAAACAATTATAATTTTTTATTTTCCATTTAAATCTATAATTTGCCCCCCAAAATGAATATTAGTGGTTTCTCCTTATTTTTCCAGTAAACTTCAGGTCAGAACCTATAATTTTTTTTTTCAAAACTTTACGTTTTATAGTTTCGGAGATAAGGGGGGATGGGTAAATTTTGGTATATTTTCGTTAATATCTTTTTAAATATGAATGAGACCTTTCATTTGATATATTACATGATGCGTTTGAAAATTTTTTTATTTTTAAATTTTTATTTAATTCTATAATTTGCCCCCCAAAATTGACATTAATGGTTTCTTCTTAATTTTCCTGTAAAGTTCGGGCAACGCTCTATATTTCCTATTTTTTTCAAAATTTTAGGCTCAGTAGTTTCGGTGATCAGGGGAGGGGGGGGGAAGGTCGATTTTTTTAGTTTTTCCCCCCAGAAGTACTTCTAAAATCAAAATTTTTTCTTTTACGATATGTGCTCCTGATCGGGTCACCAAACTATACATTGATACCAAATTTCAACCTCTTCTGGCCAGTAGTTTAGGAGAAAATGTCTGTGATGTGACAGAGACAGAAATCCTCAGTGATATTTCCAACCCTAAAAAACTAAAATGTTATTCGTTAAAATTAGATAAACCAATTTGTTGTCTTTGCTAATTCGCTTGCAATTATAATTGTCTATTTAGTTAGTTGACTAATATTTACCATTATTATACCTGTCGTTTGAATAAATTTGGTATTTAATTAGCCCTCTCGTTCATTTTCCTGTGTATTAGGTGAAAAGCTTTTTATCTCAATAATTAAGAATATCCGTACTCGTTTGTCAAACTTGTAGACTGAGCCTTGTATAAAGCATTCCTTCAACAAATCACTTCATTCACGTTGCAAAAATGCGTGTAATGTTAATGAACTAAAACAAACTGAAAGCGGTAGTCAATCGCGAAATAATTAAGTTTCATATTAAGTTCAACTTGCCACAGCAATCTATTATATCTTGACAGCGTATGATTTAAAAGATGATAAATTTCAAAAAAAAAACAACAACACTAATACTTATTATAACATACAAAGTATAGTCAGTTTCTTTGTACTCTAATTGCTTATTAGCGTATACGAAACAGAAAATCGTAAGGGGAGAACGTGGGAAGTTTTATTCACTCATGTGAAAGCATTTCCGTTTGTCACTGCAATAAAATATCGAATGATTCCCACGTTTCGTCGGGTAAAAATATCTTATGATGGTACATAAAACCGGGCATGTTAACCACAATTTCGGTTTTTATGCACACGGTATGAACAACCTTTGCAAAAATAAATGATGTGTATCGAAGACATTGCACGATAGTAATAACAAATCAATTTGATCTTGTAATCAATAAATATTTCACTTTTTTGGCTTTATGAGGACATTCAAACTCAATTTAAAATAATAGCATCCAATATATGAAACAGGGCAGGGCAGTACGGCGGTCACCGTTCCTTCCCACGATAGCCGAAATATTTACAGAGATCTTAGAAAAATACGGGACTGGATATTCGAACGCCTTCAATGTAAATCACTGCCATCCTGTTACTTGTAAGTTACCCAAATGAATGACCAAGACGAAACTTAACCAGTCTTGATGTTGGTCTTCCGTTAATACTGCTGATCTTGTTCTTGCCCTCTCAGTTTTGTTCTTGGTCTCGGCCTTGCTACAAGAATCTCACAAATCTTGCAATTACTTTTTAGCCTATTGCTATTTATTAAATACGTTAGTTTAGTCATTAGAAAAATGTAACTGAGTTGAGCTTAAATTGTCACACCTAGACATAGTAAAGACCAACCAAATTAATAAAGCTAACTTGACAATATCTCTGTCAAGATGAAATGGGTTATAGAATAAAGACAATCTATGCAATTTACCATTCATGTAAATATATCTATATAGGCATTGGAATTTAGCTTTAACGGCAAGACACAAGACTCTCCCAGACTTAACCTTGTTCTTGCTCAAATCTTGGTCTTGCTACAAATGAGTAGTCTTGGTCTTGCGAACTGCAAGAAAAAGCCCAAGAATGCGAGACAAGACCGATCTTGGGTAACACTACTTGCAGGTTAAAACTAACACACTATTTGTTGTTATTTGTTGGTGAAATAAATAGTTCAAAGTAAGTGATGACAGTTGTTTCTCGGAACAAAAATGGGTCAGTCATTCATTCGTCATAATTATGTTTCTTGTTATGCGTAAGGCTTTTACAGCATTTTTCTTTTGTACTCGTTTTTATCTTTAGCAGGTAGACCTTGCACGTGTGGATATGATTCTTGCAGTTATTAATATTTTCGTCTTCTTCTGCGAAAATGTTTACGCCCGATTTTGTAACTATATTTGTTATTGGCCCCTCCCCTCATTTAATAGTCAACACATCCATGAACAGGGATAACTTTAAACATTTGCTTAATAGAACATTGACAATAGAGGCCAATAAAAGAGCATCACTGCTTGTAGTGTTTTTATCTATAATATTTGTCGAGGTTTCTGTACTTTCAGAAGAGTGCAACTTATGTCCAGTCTTGTTTAGAAACAAGAGTTACATTATCAAGCGTTTAAAGGTTTATAAAATATTGAGAAGATACCTACTATCATAATTGCTTAATGAAAGATGGAAATTTCTTTTAACTTAGAGAGAATTCAGTAAATCTGAACAGCTAAATAAGTGAACATAACACAAACTAATTTGTTCCAACTAATCTATATATAAATAGGCAAAGACAAAACGAGTAGGTACCATTTTCTCCTGTGTCTCTCAACAGATTTTCTTCATTTTTGATTTATTTAGTAGCTACTGACGACCTTCAGTGCAATTGAAGTGAATTTATAATATTGGTTCATTCAATAAATAAAATATAATAAAAATTCATTATTTACTGAATAAGCCGCCGTCGCCAGACTCAAAACATTGAGTAATTATATATAGAGGAACCAATGCTGTTATATACTTAGAGCATGTACTTCTGAAAGTGGCATGCAAGCGTTGTTATTGTTTAGTGGTAAAGTAATCGTTGTATATTATACAGGGCGATTCCAGTTATGTTAGAAATATTTTTTTTCGTGGGTGGCACATAAGCACTTGCATATATAGGGGGTTTAAAATATATAGTAGAGTGCAATTATAACTAATGAAATAATTATATAGGGAAGACCATTAGCGGTTGAATTTACAGGGTTCTTGGAATAGAAGGTGCAGTAGAATTACAATTATACAGGGTGGTGCAAAAAATAATATACAGGATGCATATACAGGGTAGCAGAAATGGAAATGCAACATCTCGTAACCCATAAGCAGTTGTATATATAGGGAAGATGAAATATAGGGTGAGAGGAATTATATATATATATATACAGGATGATGATAAAAAATGTTAGAAAAGGAAATGATTTAAAGATTAGCCCACGAAGAGTTCCATATATATGATGATTGAAATATTGGTCGGAGTAGAATTATAGTTACAGAAGATAGTTAAAAATTTCATAAACCAAAAAAGTAAATACCGTGGCTCATACAGAATGGTTTACCGGGTGGTTCAAACATGTTAAAAAATATTATGCGTGGTCCATGAGCAGTTGCATATACAGGGTGGTGGAAATATATAATGAGATGGAATTATTATAATGAGGATTTTAATAAATGTTAGAGAATTGAGTGCAATTATACCTATACAGGGGGGTTAGAAAAAATAAATATGTAGGGTAGCCCATTAGCGGTTGAATTGTTGTCATATTAAATTTAGAATTACGAATTTGAACACAAATAAAGTCCTATGAATTATATCTAAAAAAAAAGAATTTCGTTACTTATTTGTAGAAGTGAGATGTAAGACCGACATTTAGGATTTTTGAGGAAACTATCACACAGAGGTTCCGAATCTGGATCCGTTCCGGGTAATTGCTGTTCTCCCTAAAGTCCTAGGCTAGAATTTCACGATACAATTTTCAGGTTACTTAACCTGCCAGAGATATTGACACAATTGGTCGAATTCCGACCACTGGGCGACAGCTAGTATTATGAAATACATAATAGTTAAAACATTTTTTACAGGGATGCATTTAATCTTGATTATTAGAACATTAACAATGGTGGGCAATAAAAATGATGATACACATTATTTGGGTTTCTAAGAATATGTGGGGAAACCACCACTTAAAATTTTAAATTAATAAAGGGGTTAAAAAATATTCTCCAAATCCACCAAAACAATTATAACACAAAAATAGATTGTATAAATCTGAAGATGAATTGTATATGTAGGTAAAATATTTTTCCAAGGGTAGCACTGGACGTAGGTTTATTATTAGGAATTATTCACAAAGTTTAATAAAAAAATAATTGGACATCTTCAGAAGTGTCAGAAGTGCTTTAGTTGACTTTAATTTCAAGCAATATTTTACACTTTGGCACAAAAAATAGCAGCTCTAGTGCCTTTTCGATGTGTATGTAGACTGTAGACGGTCTGACTGGACATACGTAAATATTGGGAAACCGAACCATCCAGGTCAGTAAGTTATTTTCTATACAGTACAGAAAGTGTGTGAAAGCTGATTTTACTTGCTGGGTATATTTAGACTAATGGCATAAAAAAAAAATAAAAGTTCAAATATTATATCGCCGCATGCTATATAGACATGGCTGGACATACGCCAACATTGGGAAAACTAAGAGTGGCCATAGCATCCAGGTCACGAAGTAATTTTCTGTATAATAAAGAAAGTGTGCAATAGGAGCCTAACTTTTAGGGAAAACTAGGCTTTTGGTTCAAAAAAATAAAGTTCTCTTCCGGAAATACATAAATAACGGTTAGCATAAGCTTTACCTAACCATCCAGGGCAGCAACCAAATTTCTGTAGAGCTTGATAGCACTTTATTTTCTGGGAATATTTAGACTTTTGGAGTGAAACAATAAAAGCTATAATATTACTTCGCCACCGGCTATATCGACATGGCTAGACATACAGAAAATTGGGATACGTACCCGTTGCCGAGCCACTCCGGAAGTAATTTACTGTACAGTATAGGCAGAGAGCGAAAGCTGATTTTGCTTTCTGAAAATATTTACACTTTTGGCACAAAAAAACAAAAGCTCTAATATCATATTACCTGGCGCTATAATGATACGGTTGGAAATAGGTAAATATTAGGAAACGTAAAGGTTGAAGAACCATCCAGGTCAGAAAGTACTTTTGTGTATAATACAGAAAATGTGAGATAGCTGACTTTACTTTACGGGAATATTTACGCTTTTGGTGCAAAAAAATGAGTTAAAACATCATATCGCCTCGCGCTATATGTACTTACATGGCTGGAAATGCGTAAATATTGGGAAAGGTTTTAAATATTCCCGAACTATACAGGTAAGGAAGCAAATTTCTGTACAATACAGAAAGAGTGCGATAGCTGACTTTACTTTCCGACAATATTTAGGCTTTTGACACAACAAAAATAAAAGCTCTCACGACAGGAGATAAGCAAGTACTAATTAAAGAAAGGGTTAAAGAACCATCCAGGTCAGAAAGTAATTTCCAGTACAGTACAGAGAGTTCTTGCAAAAGTTGACAGTTCATCAACATAAAAACTCCCCATGTAACTCGACTCCATGACACTTTCATGTATTCAAAATAAAGCTGGTATCTTAGTACAAAATTAAAACATTGAATTTGATGTCTGTTATTTAATATTAATCGCAGGAGATTTAATGTGGGCGACGCATTTTGATTGGCACCATATTTTAGACAAACAGCACTGATTTGTAATCAAGCTGCCTTAACAGTTTATACAAATGTGTGTTTAAAAACATAGACAACACGTCAGAAAAACAGTATGTAAAATATAAAGAAGAAATTATCATATTTAAGCCTGGTTTTTAATTTGTGTTTGTGCTTAGGTATGTGGATAGTGTTTACAATTTCCAAAAGTTTCGACATACTTCAAGCTGGCAGTTGATTTGGTGTTGGTACTCAGTATACCTAAATTAAATGAATGTAATAAATATTCATCTTAATCATGAAGTTAATATGAGGGCATTAAACCTGCATCATTGTTGTCTAATTGGGAGTCTTAGATGGACAATAAAATTGATTTATCTAGTTAATACGTATATACCCATACGCATATATAAGTCAAGTTCGCATTAAAAAGAGTATTATTTTCTGAAATAAAACAACTTCGAGTTAGTTCCAATGAAATCTTGAAAGAAGCCACTTCAAAAAATCTGATAACGAATTTAACAACTCCTATTAGACTTTTGTTTACTTTGTCTACATTTCACCTCAAATTTACCAAAAATCAACTTACCGGTGTTACTGTTTAAATTATAATCCAGTTTTGACTGATTTGTTGTAAAGTGTCAACTTCCTCACGAATTAACGAAGACGGCGTCGTAAATAAAGTTGCTAAAACTGTTAAAACAATGCCAAACACATGTAAGAAAACAAAAGAAACATCACACAGTACCACTCGATAACCGTTTTTACACCTGGCGTTTGGTGATCAAGAGCGTTAACAGGTAGTCTCTTGTCTTTGGAATGAGAGTCGAAGTGGCCAACTGCGTCAATCGTGCGTCTTCGGCCGGTATCGCCACGCGGAGTAAAGTGATTCAGTAATGGTCGCAATGTTACGTACGCTGGCCGCTGAGCGTATGTCAAGATGGTTCGTTAAGTTGTTCGGGTCGAAAAAAGGATGAAAGTAATTTTACCTTCACTTTTCTTGAGGGATTTAAATGCGCCCTATTTCTTTTTTCACGATCGGTCACGAAATTATGCATACCGAGAATATTTTAAAAACTAGTTTGTTGTGTTCATCATGACGGTAATGGGATAGGAAATATGTCAAGGCGTGGGGGTAGAGTATTGTTTACAAATTGATTGGACATGAATATCGTTTTGTTATGTAATTCAATGAGATCGCTTAAGATATATTGTTGAAAACTAAGTGATTTCAACGATCAGTTAGAATCGAATCTTATTTTGAGCTAGCAGTAACCCAGGATGTCATCCATGTTGACTTTAACGGGCATAAAAATTCGGAGTTTCACATCTACAAAACAATTTTTACTCCAACTTAATGGCCTTGTCGTTCTCGGCTTTTTCAGTTAATAAAATAAAGGGTCCATTTGTTTGTAATACTTATACTATCTTTCCTCTGGAGCACTCATAACACTGACCCCCTCTAATTTGATAGTACCAATGGAATACATCTTTACCCCGGGAAGATGCCCTTGTCCTTCCTCTGGGTGGTATCTTAATCTCTTGATAATTTCGTAGTCTGGAGTGTCAAAAATAGAGTTGTTACTTAATACTAGCTGTCGCCCAGTGGTCGAAATTCGACCAATTGTGTCAATATCTCTGGCAGGTTAAGTAACCTGAAAATTGTATCGTGACATTCTATCCTAGGACTTTAGGGAGAACAGCAATTACACGGAACGGATCCAGATTCGGAACCTCTGTGTGATAGTTTCCTCGAAAATCCTAGATGTCAGTCTTATACCTCGCTTCTACAAATAAGTAACGAAATTCAAGTTATTTGTGTTCAAACCCTACATATTTATTTTTCTAACCTCCCTGTATAGCTATAATTGCACTCAATTCTCTAAAATTTATTAAAATCCTCATTATAATAATTCCATCTCATTATATATTTCCACCACCCTGTATTTATAACTGCTCATGGACCACGCATAATATTTTTTAACATCTTTGAACCACGGTAAACCATTCTGTATATGCCACCGTATTTACTCTTTTTGTTTATGAAATTTTTAACTATCTTATGTAACTATAATTCTATTCCGACCTATATTTCAATCATCATATATATGGAACTCTTGGTGGGCTACTCTATAAATCATTTCCTTTTCTAACATTTTTTATCATCATCCTGTATATCTATAATTCCTCTCACCCTATATTTTAACTTCCCTATATATACAACTGCTTATGAGTTACGAAATGTTGCATTTCCATTCCCGCCACCCTGTGTATGCATCTCTGTATAATATTTTTTGCCACCCTGTATAACTGTAATTCTACTGCAGCTTCTATTCCAAGAACCCTGTAAATTCAACCGCTAATGGGCTTCCCTATATAATTATTTTATTATTTATAATTGCACTCTCTATATTATAAACACCCTATATATGCAACTGCTTATGTGCCACCCACGAAAAAATGATATACGTATCTGGAATCACCCTGTATAAGTATAATATACAACGATTACTACAACACTAAACAATAACAACGCTTGCATTCCACTTCCAGTAGTACATGCTCTAAGTATATAACAGCATTGGTCCCTCTATATATAATGTTTTGAGTCTGGCGGCGGCGGCACATTCAGTTGTTTGGCGTTGTCATTATGGACGTAAATAATGAATTTTTATTATATTTTATTTAATGAATGAACCAATATTATAAATTAATATTAGCATTCTGCACTGAAAGTCGTCATAGCTACTAAACAAAACAAAAATGAAGAAAATCGGTTGAGAGACAGAGGAGAAAATGGTACCTAATCGTTTTGTCTTTGCCTATTTATATATACCTAGATAGAGTATGAGACGCATCAAGATAAACGTATCTATCTCTGTTTCAACTCGCGTCTGATTGGTTCTTAAGTACTCAGGAAAGTGCCGTCAAGCTATTGCTTGCAGTTCTAGAAAGAGACAGATACGTCCACTCCTATCTTTAGGTATTACCTGTATGATCCCAACAACTACGACAAAACGGAGTCTATATGCTCCTCAATCAATTATGAGTTGGTGCTAACCCGGTGTTGTCATATACAGCGGATCTGTATTGAACCAAGAAAAGAAGTATGTACTCATCCAAATTTAGTTGGTTACTGTCGAACCACTATGAAAAGATGCTTTTTTGGAGTACTGTTAAACCTTTCTACCATGCCGACTAAATGTAGATGTAACGGGCGTTTTCCCCCAGGGTTCATCAAGTCACATACCTTCCGAATTATGAAGTTCCAACTACAAAGTTGCTCTACTTAGATCCTCCGCTACAGTGATTGTCCCTTGGATGGGATCGCTGAAAACCTTGGGCAACTTGTCTAGAGTAAGCTACACCAACAAGTATATATTTAATACCATCTTGGTTTCTGAAAATGTTTCAGCCATGTCAATGTCAATTCCTCTTCTGATCCCTTAAGATCTGTATACTCGCCCCATTCTCGTACATCCCTGTGATAGTTTATCCAATACAACCGCTCTCGTACTTTGTCAGTGACCTTTGCCGAACGCGGGAGGATCTCGGTTGTTATCGGATTGCTTGAGAGTGCAGACTAACTGGGTGGTAAATTTCATCAAGACCAAATATTAGTGCTAGGGAAAGTCGGGAAGCACTTTGAAGAGAGATTTCAAGAGTATGTGAAACCGTTCAGGGTTAAACCTCATCTGGGACAGGAACTCGTTTAGCCTATGCAAGTTGTACTTTTTTTTCTAGCCTTGATCAAACGGGTGTAATGGTTGTTGTGGTAACCTGACTCTACAATCTCTTTAAGATCTCTAATCTGCCCGCAGCAAAAATATTCTGCTGTTATACTGTTATATGTGTGGCATTCTCAAATATTTTCATAAACAGTATAAACATGGGTTTAATGAGTAGTGTTATTTGTGTTTTCTTGCTGTCAGTATTGGCTGTGCCTTCGTTGCAATTTTTGATACCACAGAGACGCAGGCTTCAAACAGCCCCCAATCTCCTCAGGTGCTTCTACATAAGCCAACTTCACCTAGCTCCTAGCGTGAAAAGTTTTCCTTACATTTCTGGGCCTGACATAATTGAAAATTTTGATTGTAAATCGTCAATCTAGGACTAATACTACTCTGCATGTAGATCTTCAGAAATCTTTTGTAGTAATTATAGCGAAGGAAATTGGCAACTTCTGTGGACGTTCCAAGATTGCCCCAAGTATTAGTTGTTGAAACGCTATCAAACTGTCTATTATACCTACATAGTATAGAAAGAGGTTTCATTGACACACAAGATAGCCTTCAGTAAGCATTGCATCTTAAGAATTTCCTTTCACTGTTTGTTTTCTAAATTTTTTGTAATTTGCTTTCACTCCTCCTTTGTTTTCAAACTTTTAATTCAACTTTATCAACAGAATTTTTTACTGTTTACCCTTATTTAAACTTTAGTTTTTTTTTCAATTATTGAATGATCTTTTTATTAGCTACAACAATTTTTGGAATCTTTCTTGTTTGAATTTGTCTCTCTTTATCTAATATTTTTTGTTCTTGAACCAAAAGCTTCTTAACCGGGGCCCAGATTTACAAATATGAAAATAGATGAGCAAGGGAATGAATTGGATAAGTTGAAATTTCATTTGTTTCGACATCGACACCGACACCATACACTACCTTGATCTTGAAATACCCATACAATTCAGTTCACTCTGTAAGAACTAGAGATCAGGTAAAATACATTATGAGATTTTTCATTTATAGAATATTAATATTATATATTAATTAAACTAATATAATATCCGATTAATATAGAAAACCTGCACAAAATTTGCTTCTCTAATAAACTCTCTAATGACTTGACATATGTCAGAAGTCTTAAGAACGCTATTAATTTCATATACCTTATGTTAAATATTTTGCCGCATTTACAATTCATCGGATATGAACTTCAACTTGCAAGTTAATAATGCAACAAATTTTATTTTCCGCTTATATAAATTTAAATTAAATATTAAATTACACATTAGGATAAATACTTGGGTCATAACAAAATAGTGACAATTACTTTAATTCTCCTTCAATTTATAACCATTACTAATGATAACACAAGGCAATATAAGGAAAGCATCATTCGTAAAAAGCTTTCGCTTTCATCGTTCAGACTCAAATGACTGCCACTCTTTTTTTGCCTTTTCTCACCAAATAATTATTTTAATTGTTCTTGAATCCTTTTACTCCATTTTTTATTTATTTGTGTCCTTTCTTCTCTAATAATTGTACTTTTTATATTCTTTTATATAATAGCTTTAATAGTTTATGTTCCTTCATTTTATTTTTAAAAATCCCGATAGCAACTACAAAAATGAAGCTATGCTAAATAACGTGGAACTTTGTTATCTTCACAAAAGATATTTCGTTCTCAGATATAAACAAAATAAACAATTGCCATTTCGTATTCCTGTAAAGAAAAATTTTATTAAGGAATAAATAACATTTAACTGTAGTTGTGAAGAATTATTCCAATATTCTGCACCTTCAGTGACATTACCATTAAGCTTGTACTTTAACGTTAAGAGCATAGTAATGGGTCGTTTAAAAGATTGTAAGCGTATTCCACAAAATTGAAATTCCTTGCCACACTTGTCAATAAATATCACCTCAAGACGTCGATGAGTAGGATTTTTACATTGGAAATAATTTACGATTTTATTCGAAAAAGATAATTCTCGAAGTTGGGAACTTATTCGGAATACGTAATAAACACGTTATATTTAGTGGAAATAAATATTCTATTTTACTGAATTTCGTTTACGATTTTGGAATGATAATACTCAAAAGGTGAAAATTTTATCAAGCTCAGATTGTATCCATTACGAGGTTATTATAATTTTATTATAATAACTTATTTATTAAAATTGAATCAAAAACTAAATAGTTCAACAGACCTCTTAAATGCTAAATTCCATTAGGAGATGAGAGGAATTTATAATATAAGATACAAATTTTTATAAAGCTTTTAAAATAAGTTTAAAAAAACAATTTAAAGGAAAAATATAAAAATAACTAACTTGCAAAGCAAGAAATAATGTTTTTGAAACAGTTAAATACTTAGGTAATTGTTGTTCCGTTTTAATAATTAAAATTATTAATTATTAAGTAGCTAATTATTCTTAATTCATTTTGTGATGGAATATTATCTTTGGCTTTAGTTTTTTGAAGTGTCTTTATTTCTTAGTTGTTTATACTTGACACCGACTTGAAAATTATATGAAAAATTTGATAATAAATTCAAGGGGAACAAACAAGTAAGTATTAACATGTTGTACAGGATATTATACTTTTATGTTTTAAGTCGTTTATTTTAAATTACTAGCGATCGCCCAGTGGTCGAAATTCGACCAATTGTGTCAATTCCTAACAAAATTCAACTTGTTTTTCATATGTAATTAATAGGACTTTAATTGTGAGCACATTTTTAATGCATAGCTTAATGATATAAGGTATGGCAAAGAGGCAGTAAGTGGAAATTAAAGACAAAAATCTAGTTAACATGAAATTTCTTAAAATAAAATAATTCAGTTGTTAACCGGTAGGTTATCCTAAATGTAAATGACAATTCTATTCGAATCGAATAGGTACATACATATATACATATAGTCGGATATTTGGTCTAATTTTTCTCAAGATGAAGTGTTTCAGTTTAATTTCAACTCTCTCAACTATTAAAATACTCATTACAATTATTCCACTTTATAATACATTTCCACCACCCTGTATATATAACTGTCTATGGACTACCCAATATATGTGTTTATGGGGCACCCAATAAAACATTTGGTTTCTAACATTTCTGGAATCACCCTGTATAATTATAACCTACAGCTCCTTATATCTCAGTCAATTTATATATGCATATGTAACTGCTTATGGCAACTACATTGAGCGCCACAATTTAACATAAGAACACCCATCAAAAAATCGCCTAACCAGCACTTTTTACTTTAAAATCTTGAAAGGTTCAACTGTAAAAATGTAATGTTAGAAAAATATCAAGTAGTGATAAAATTCTTATAAGATCCTTCACATCAATTTGTATTGAATGAATTTTTCTAGAGCAGTTTCAATAGTCACAAGCTCGTTCTTTCTCGGTAATACGATTGATCCCGATTTGTACATGCCAAAACCCCGAAATAGAATTTCGTCAAAATCGTAGTGTCGTTTGCGAAAATCATATATAAATAAGATGCATGTAAATAAACAAACATTATAGGTATTATATTATTAGATAAATAAGAAAAAATATATTTGCAACATATCACATCCTTGAAGACGCGAGATGTAAGACCGACATCTAGGATTTTCGAGAGAATCAGTACACAGAGGTTCCGAATCTGGAGCCGTTCCGTGTAATTGCTGTTCTCTCTTAACTCCTAGGACAGAATGTCACGATAAAAATTTTTCAGGTTACTTCACCTGTCTCACCTGGCTTCATTCCGATGAGACATCAAACGCTGGGTTAATTAAAAGTTATCTGGAATTTTCAAAATGGCGCCAAGCAGTATTCTCGATGCTGGGCAGAAAAAGGTAGTACCATCGAGAACGACAAATTAACCTACATAAAGAGACATTAATTTCAGCAGTTAGTTAGTCTTGGTGGGTTCAGCTTATTTTGTTGTTATGATTTCGATGTAAATAATATTAGAAACAGCTGTTGTAAATATTTGATGTTTTACATGTAAATAAAAGTTTCTAGAAAGTGACACTGAATATTAGTCAATATTATGAATTGAACCCACGGAGTTTACAACAATATATATGCAACTCATGGTGGGCTACCCTATAAATCATTTCTTTTTCTAACATTTTTAATAAACACCCTGTATAACCATAATTTCTCTCACCCTTAATTGCATCTATCCTATATACGCAACAGCTTTTGGGCTACATTTTTAACCAACTTCCGAAAAGGAGGAGGGTATCAATTCGTCGGCCCTTTTTTATATATGCTCAGTGATTATTCAAAATCAGCTTGGGCAATTTTGATGATTTAAACCGCATTTCATTAAGGAATGTTACAGAAAGATAGTGTAATGTTTTTATTTTCACACTCGGGTTCAGTTCAGTTTTTGGATTTATTTAAAAACACAGTCCAACTCACTCTAATTTATTTCCACTACTTTATCACAGTTTATATTCACAGAAACTACTATTTACAATTTATCTAAACTGTACAATAACACCGTCGAAAACTGAATGCCTCCTCCGCCAGCTGTTCATATTTATATATTTACTCGGAATTGTCTGGTACGTTCACGAACCATCGGGAAACTTTTTCATGTTCTGAAAGCTTTAAGGGAATTCCCAGTAACGACAGCGGTCCGCCTGTTGAGAAACAAACATTTGGGATTTCCAGAATTTATTGGAATAATGTCCCTTCCACGAATTGGTTGATGGCCGATTGCACCACTTGTCGGATGAATTCTCGTAACAATAGCATATATTTTTCTATAACATGAGATTTACGGTATTCCAGAAAATCACAAAAACACTTCAGTGAATATCAATTAGTCTACACACTGTACACTGTTGTTTCCAGAACGTTTGAACTAAATTGAATATTTTAAGTTGTATTCTACAAAGAGATGTAGAAAAATATGCGCAAAAGACTGTAAAAATCAATATAAATGTCAAATTTTCATCATAAATATCTAGCTTAAAAGTCAAGATATGTCATGAAAGTATGTCGTACAAGGTGTTTGTAACGGTTTTCATTTGACGGGGCTTAAATTGAAAGTATCAAAAAGAAAAACGTTAAATGAGCGATCTTTTCTTTGCGGTATACGGTGGTAGGTGTGTGTGTGTGCATGCATGGAAATTCAAGCAGCAAGCAATGTGCGCAGTTGAAATATAGTGCGAAGTAAAATTACAGCGATACATGTAGGTTCAAAACTTCTTACAAATAATGTCATATTGGGTGGTACATAAGCAGTTGCATATATAGGATGGTTGAAACATAAGGTGGAATAGAATTAAAGTTATACGGGGTGGTTCAAAACTGTTTGTGGCACATAAGTAGTTGCATATAGTATGTGGTTGAGATAAGGTGAAGTAAAACTATAGTTGTATAGAGTGGATCAAAAAACGTTTAAAAAAATCTTAAAAAATAAGCATATGCAGTAAGGATAACGATGAGTTATAGGGCGGAGGGTTCAACAATTGTTAGCACAGTTGGATATACAGGATAATTGAAATATAAGGTGAAGTTTATAAATTAAAGTTATACAGGGTGGTTAAAAAATGTTATATAGTGTGAAACATAAGTAGTTGCTTATACTTGACATATGGGGGGGAAGTAAAATTATAGGTATAAAGAGTGATTTAAACAATAGAAAAATGGAAACAGTCATCTTGAGAAGTTGAATTATAGTTGTACAGGGTAGTTCAGAAAATGATATACAAATAATTTATATTGGGTGACCAATACACAGAAACATATACTGGGTGGTTGTAATATAGGGTGAATTAGAGTTACATTTATAGAAAATGGTCGAAATAAAAAACAAATAAAAAAGTTAATAAACATGTAGATAATATAGAGAGAATACACAAAATAATCAACAGAATTGTACTTTAAATCAAATAAAAAAGAATTTATGTCAGAAAATAGTGAATGATTGCAAAGTTTCTAAACGGTTTTTATATTACGAAAATTGAAGTCGATTCTTTTTTAAATACAAATTATTATCCTCACATTTTTTGGACCACACTGCAACTATAATTATACTCCAGCACATATTTCCACCGCCCTGTTTAGCGTAAATAGCTTTCCATTGTGAATAAGCTAAAAATTCAGTCTCAGTGGAAGATTAGATAGATTGTTATGTGATAAGATTGTTCTGCTGCCTTATAATTCACGTCGGAAATGAGGAAACGAAACGCAGTACATCTGGAAGTGTTTCTAATTCACTCGCCGTATTTAGATCTTATCAATTTAATAGCAAAGAAAATAGGCTCAATAAAATATTATCGTGATATATCAGTAATTCGATATAAATATTATTACATATACTGATTATCTACAAATGATGTTCGTATAATGATTGTCTAATTGTAATATAATTATATTTAGTTTCGAAATTAATTTAATATTTTTTTCTATCACTAACTTGAATAGATACAAATAAACGTGACTACAGGTTCGACACAGACTTTGGGTCATTATCAAATGACGAAACATCAGTTAATGAAAGACTGACAAGATAAAGCTAATTGTTTATAGAGATTTTAATTCTGAAATCAAAAAAAAAATTAAAACAGTGGAAATATAGTTAAACAAACATTTTGACAATTGTTCTGAAATGTGTTGTACAGAACATTTTTTTTGCATCTAACTAATCAATGATCTGGTAGAGCACGTATATATGCCTATTCTCGGGAGGATTAATTACGTTACAGAAAATATATTTTTTCAGAATTGGAACAAAATTGGAAAAAATTCTGTCTACCACATTTTAATTAAAGAAAATATCAAAAAATTCCAATTTTTGAGAAAATACCCCATAGCAATGAAATTATAAACGGAAAATAGAAAAATGTTTTAACCTCTAATTGTTTATAAATAAAACTATTTTTCATGGCCATATATCTAAAAGAAACAGCACTATTCCCCATTTCGTAAAAAAATCGTTTCATTTTATTTAATACGTTTACAGAATTAAAAAATATATATTCAACTCGCATTTATTTATCTCATTGTGACATTGTAAATGCATCGATTTATTTCGAGAAATTTCCATATACCACATTATGTTTTTTTTATAATATGGGTTAGAATTTCATTTCAGTAATAAATGCAATCAAATGGCCCAAAACACCGACATATTTAATAGATATTAAAATCAAAAAGATGTGTGTTTATGTTGACTATAAAATATCTCCAAAAATATACATTGTTTTTTTGAAGAGAGGGTCCGATATTTATGTAAGAAAGTATTACTGAATCGAAAAATTCTGCAAATCCGTTAGTGGCGTAGATTTTGGATGGATCAACCAATCACCTGCCCTTGTCGTACGCCTCTAGCAGTAATAACATAATTTAGTTGAGTGACAATAATAAATCAAATAGTTTTAAAGTACTGGCCATAAATAATTTTTTAAATAAAAAACCCTTTAACTCAAACAGAGGATACATTTTTTTATATTTTGTGCTTAGGATTCTACAGTTAACATATTTCAAGTTAATATTGAAACACCCTGTACATGACTTAAATTGAGGGTATGGTTTTCACCCAAGTGAGTCATAAAACTTTTGTACCCTATAAATTTAAAAGTCGGATAAGTATAATAATAGATACCTATGTCTGTCCATGTTTTTTGTCTTTAAAATAAATTAATAATAAATTCTCCTTTCCCAGAATAATATTAAGAATAATTATAGTTAAAAAAAAACTAATAGCAAACCGAACTAAAAAGCGGAAAATAATTTTTAATTATGAACAGTTTATATTACAGCAGTAGAAAGTCGAACAACCAATCATGATTAATTACCTCAAAATGAAAATATAATAAAACCCAAAAACGAAAATTATATTTCGAGATTTAGATTTTATTTTTTTTTATAAACGACACGTGTTTCGGCATACAATGCCTTTATCAAGTTTCACAAAATACTAAAACTATTATTCTAACTACACCATTATATATACATATTACTTAACTAAACTAATTATACAGAGCCATTAAAAAGATTTAAAAGTGGGGATGGATTAAGATCTAATTGGTTACCTGAATATTTATACCTGATAATTTCTAGGGATTCTAATAGATTAATTTTACTGGGGTTATTTTCCAAATGTAATATATTTACAGTATCGTTAAAGTTGTGATTATCCTCTACTAAATGACGTGCATAATTAGATTTATTGTCTTGTGTGGAATAACTTCTTTTGTGCTCTCTAATACGAGTATTAAAATTAAATTAAAATAGCTTGTCACAATTGCCGCAGTTAAGTTTGTATACCCCGGATTTACAATTACTATCTACTCTTGATTTATTATTCTTAATATATCTGGATAAATTATTTGAAGTTTTATAACTGATTTTTATGTCTTGTTTTTCTAAAAATGATTTAACTTTATTACTTGTTTCGCCCAGGTAAGTTAAAGTTTTGAAAAAATCATAAGGTTTTTTATTAATAGGATAAATTAAATTTAGAGCCTTATGGAACCTAATAGTTTTAGTATTTTGTGAAACTTGATAAAGGCATTGTATGCTGAAACACGTGTCGTTTATAAAATAAAGTGTAAATCTCGAAATATAATTTTCGTTTTTGGGTTTCTCATTATGGATTTACATCAAGTATCAGCCGCAACAATTCAGTAAATATAATAAAATTTAAGTTATTAACAGAATAATTCGATTCAGAGTAAAAATTGTGGGGTGCATTTCACTATATTTGTATAACTCTCCTCTTATAAATAGTTTCCAATAGAATAATTGTAAAATTTAATATTTAAACACCCCACGCTTTTTACTCTGCATCGAATTATTCTGTTAATAACTTAAATTTTATTATATTTTTATTTTGAGGTAGTTAATAATGATTGATTGTTCGACTTTCTATTGCTGTAATATAAACTGTTCATAATTAAAAATTATTTTCTGCTTTTTACTTCAGTTTGCTATTAAAGCGTATTTTTCTAGTTTTTAGTCTTATAAGCATGTCTTTAGTATTTATAATTAAAAAGTTTACTTCATCTTTGCGTAACCTTTCCATTTCATTGCAGCCAGTTCTACTACTGCTAACTAGATGGCAGTACTTAATAGACGAATTTGTATTTAGGCTTTTGCCTAAAAGATGACAAAGACATCAAATGGGAAAATTCAACTTAAAGAATTGTATTGTCATCGGCCCTTGACACGTGTGCCAAGTTGCAGCTTAATTGGACTTCTTTAAATTGGTCAAAATTACGTTGAAAGTTTCCGTTACATAGATAGATACATACGTACACATCGACCTAATAAAATCGTATTAAAAAAAAAGATAAAGTACTAATGCAGAAATTTTAAACAAAATTGTGCATTATTCCGCAGATATACCTATCTCATACCAAATTTAATATGCAACTATCTTAAAAGAAAATAAAGTGTTAACAATGTTTACAACGAAAAAACGGATATCTCAACGATGTTACCATTAACGCACCAACCATGCTGGATGCAATTCCAGAACAGAACGTATGTTAACCCAGTTTATAAAATGGAGACTATGGTGCGAAACCTCTTGTAACCTGCCACTCTGTGTGAAATTTAAAATTCCGTTTCACACATTCTCATCGGTTTCACTTGAGTGAAATTGGATGTTATCATCGATATGAAGAGGCAGCCGAGCATCTCGGGTAGGATCTCAATATTGACACTAATGTCATTGCTTTGCGTTATTGATGGTTATTGTTGCTCTTATGCATTAGTGACAAGTCTTTGATTTCTTTTCGAAGTTTCATTCCAAGAATTTATTGTGTACCATGAGAAAATATAATAATGTTAAAATTCCCCATAATATTGTCCGTAGTTATTTATCTTTAATTAAATAGGCAAAGACAAAGCGGTTCGGTACCATTTTCTCCTGTCCTTCTACTGATTTTCTTTATTTTTGTTTTGTGCAGAATGCATTCACTAAATAAAATAAAATAATCTTAATTTACGTCCACACTGTCAATGCCAAACAATACCGCCAGCTTGCTTGGAGGGAAAATCGTAAGATGTATTGACCAAATTAAACACATTATCAGGCTATACAGATCTCAGGCATAAAAATTATATTATATGATAATAATCATTTATCTGGTACTCGCAAGTTTGAAACTCTCATTTCTTTATAAATATGGTTTGTCAACTAAAATTAGAATTGTGTATTGTGTGGCAACTGATCAATGTGTTTCCGATAATATTTTATTATTTTAACATTATGCTTTTAATTTATATTGTTTCTATTTTGAAGGCTAATAGTTTCACACAATTTAAGTAAGATTACAAAGCCCATAGTTTGAATACAATTAGTGAGATTTACGATAAATAGTTAGATCTGACATCATGGCTATAATTCTAATGTTCACGGCCATCTTGGTTTTAGCGAATTTGATTATTTTGATTTTAGTTTGACATATCACAAGATTGTTAGCTAGGTTAATGTACCTTTTCATTGCAATGTGAAAATTATCAATGTATTATTTGAAAAATTTCAATTTCAGTTTACTTACAAAAATTGTTAACATCAAAACTATTAAATCGGGAAAAAGCAGAATCAGCTATGAAAACTATTATTTAACATAAATTAATAGCAGGTACATTATATCTCAAAACTATTATAAAATTGCAGTTGTCCGTTTGTTTGTTTGTTTGTTTGTTTGTTACCTCATCACGTACGGACTACTGAACTGATTTTTTTGAATCTTGTTTTGGTGCTTATAGTTTGACTTAAAATCTGGTATACATTTTATCTCCCTACATTGACAGAAACGGTAGATATAAGAAAAAATCTACTAATGTGTTCCGTAATACATACATAGTCAATTGGTCCCACCGCATACACCAAATTTTAGATACTTGCATCAGCTTAGCTTTTATTCAAAATTCAGAATATTCCAATGTAATATGTTTCGATTAAAAAAAAATCCAACTGATTTATCAAGTCTAATTTTACAGGGTGTTCCGATCCTATGATAGGAAGAATTAAATCGATTTAAAAAATCTTGAAAAAAATATTAGGTGGCCCGTAAGTAGTTGCATATATACAATGTGGTTGAAATAAGGGGGAAGTTATACGGGATGGTTCAAGAAAGAAAAATTGAGTGGATCATAAACAGTTGTATATACCAGGTGGTTGAAAAACGGGTGGAGTTGAATTATTTTTATACAGGGCGGATAACCAAATGTTATATTGTTAGGATCATAAGTAATTGCACATACAATGTGGGTGAAATCAGGGTAAAATAGAGTTATACTTTTACAGAGTGGATAAAAAACTATGTTATGTAAGCAGTTCGGTTATTTGAATTTTCTTAAACTATTATTACAGTTATGAAATGGGTTAAAAAAAATTAGAAGCAGTTGTTTATACAGAGTGGGTGAAATATAAGATGGAGCGGACTTATATTGTATAGGGTAGTTACAAATTTGCTTTATAACCACAACTAGTTCACAAATTCACAAGTAACATATTATAGAATGGTTGAAATATGTAGCAGAGTATAATTACAGCTATATCTACAGGTGGGTTTAAAAAATTCTATCAAAATTTTATAATCTACAACCTGTTTCATATACCGTATAGACGAAATATAGGGTGGACTAGAATTGTATGTATACAGGGTGGTGAAAAAATGTTATATAGGGTAGCGCATAAGTAGTTGCATATACAAGGTTGTTGAAATATAGCGTGGAGTAGAATAATAATTATACAGTGTAGGTAAAAAAAATTAGAACAATTTTGGAGGACATGAATTATGAGGCAAAGTCAAGTTATCGTTACACAGTGTGATTCAAACAATGTTAAGAAAAGTTGGAGAGAAATTATATTTTATACTGTGCTTAAAAAATTATAAGGTAATAGCGTAGCACAGATAGGATATTTGAAATATAGGAAAGAGTTGAGTAAAGTAGTTGAATATTTAAAAATTGTTACATAGGGTGCCCCATAAGCAGTTGCAGCTTTGGTGAAATTTATTGGGAAATAAATATTTGCACATACGAGGTTGTTGAAATAGAGGGTCGAGTAAAATTATAGTTAAAGAGTGTGGATAAAAAATTGTTCGACATTTTAGAACATGACTAATTGGCAGCAGTATATACAAGATAGTTTACATATAGATGGAAGTAGAGTTATAGCTATAGAAGGCAGTTCTCAAAAATGTTGAAAAAAAAATTATATAGGTGGGCAATGAACAGTTGCGGTTTGGGTGTAAAGTGTGGCGAAGCAAAGTTATATTTACATATTGTGTTTAACATAATGTTAGAAAAAGTTGTATATAAGGGCCAGTTAAAATTTCAGTTTACGAGGTGGCCAAATATTATCAGAAATAATTGTTATATAATGATATAATGTATAGGGTGAAGTGGCACTATAGTTAGGTAATTAAAAGTGTTATATTTGATGCCAAATATCAGCATATACACAATGGTTGCACTATAGAGTGAAGCAAAGTTACAGTTATATAAAGTGGTTCCAAAAAATGTTGAATAAAATTGTTATACAATGTAGCCCATAAGCACTTGCAGTTTGGGTTAAATCATAGTTCTCGGGTTCAAAACTTTTTTAATATTATGTCATTATTAATTAATTTTATGTTCTATTTTCAGTTGACATAAAATGAGTAAAACTGATTTTAATATTACATAAAATGAGAACTTAAAAGTTATTAAATTGTTGCCACTGTTGAATATATATATATATATATATATATATATATATATATATATATATATATATATATATGTTTTTAAGTTTTCGCGGGCACTAAATGTATTAGATGGTTTCCGGGAATTCATCCGCGTAGTTGATAACTGATCCCTGCCGGGATCGATGGTAAAATGACGACGTTTCGGTAGAGTCACATCTGCCCTCTTCAGTTCGGTTCTCATAATTCTCGTAGCCTTCTGCTTTCGCTTCTAGTTACTCGAATACTAGTAACTAGAAGCTAAAGCAGAAGGCTACGAGAAACGTCGTCATTTTACCATCGATCCCGGCAGGGATCAGTTATCAACTACGCGGATGAATTCCCGGAAACCATCTAATATATATATATAATTTATTGTTTTGTATGAATATTTTGTGTTTGCAATGATATTAGCTACGAACAAAACGAACGTTTCTTTGACATCTTGTCTTCAAATACTTATTCAGATGAAGAAAACTATTTAAAAACACCAACTCAATATATAAACTTACATTTCTTTGCAGATATATTTAATTTAAGAATTAAATTAGGACTAATACTTGACTCGTATCAAAATAGTGAAAATTATTTTAATTCACCTGATATTTATATCCATTACTAAGAGTGACATAAATAAAGAAAAATAGAGACAGTGGGATAACGAGAAAAGGGAAGTATATTTCGTAAGAAGCTTTCGCTTCCATCGTTCAGTCTCAAATGACTGCCCCTCTTTCATAAAGTTTCTTTTTGCTATTGTTTTTGGTGCGTTCCCGCAATTTGTTTAGTGTACTGTTCAAATTTGATTGAATTACTTCATTGATTTTTAAACTTCTGCACCTTTTCCAAAACTTCCCGTCGCTCAAATGCTAATTTTAAGTGTTTTTTGCGTGGAAAATAAACAGTATTCGTGGTTTCGTGTATTGACTTTCAAGCTATTTGGACGCTTTTGATACCGTCTTTAGACGGCCGCTTTTTGTTGTTATTGTGTTACGATTCCGCGAGTTATTAGTTCCAGTCGTAACAACTGCTAAACCGGTTTCATTTTGTTTCTTTTGTGTTAACAAAAGCGCATCATTTGTTGTTAAACCCGCATTTTTGTTTGCTCAATCAATGAACATTACGTCGCTATTTTTTGTGTAACGTGTTGTCCAGACGAAGCTCTAAAAAACAGTTCCTGCCGCTGCGGGGCTAGCCTCTGAAGAAAGAAGTACCAACATTCCAGTTTTATTCCTATTGTTTGTTTAAACGATTGACTGTTGTTGATTACTTCATTAATAAGTGGAATTTATGATAACTAAAAAATATCATTTGATTTATAAAACAAAATCACATCGAGTTATATTAAAAATTTTAAAATTTCTCGAGATATTCATGCAACTCCAGAAATTCTTGTTGACAAACTAGAAAACCTAACTTATTATAATCTTAATAAAAGTAGATAGTGACCCACCCTGTATCTCTATTAGAATAAACGTCAGTGTTAATCTATGCTTCTCTTCCTTAACTAAATCAAAATAAATGAATACCCTCATAACGTACCTTGCGGTTTGTCGGCTGTCAGCTGGGGCAGAGAGCTGAATATCACCGCATGTGAAGCCCTCGGCGGTAGAGCTGGGGGAGCTTCATATTGCACGTTGCCACCGCCAGAGCCGTCCTGGTGAAAAACCACCTCCTGCTGATGGTGTTGCTGCAGGATTATGTTATGTCTAACGTTCTGCTGTTGTAAACGGAGAAGAGCTTTCTGTAACAAATGGATAGGTGAAAGGGCACTTACTTACTCGAGGACAGGAAATATCTGTGTGAATTTTTCGAGCAGCGAAATATTGTCGGTACAGCAGCTCGGATGTGTGTGGTTACCTGAATACGATATGACAGGATGAGAGCGTGATTAAATGCACATATATGTAGGGCGGCGAAGAAGTAAGAGTCTTCCGTTTTGACATGAAAAAGACAATGGAGCACGTTACAAACAAAACAAAAACCTAACAGAACACACTAAGTAAAAGTGCTTTCTAGCTACAAATAACTTGGCTCACTATCTAGTATTATAGTTTTGACCTCGGTGGCAAACAAATATAAAATCGTGCATCGTTTGTACAGGGTGTAACATAATGCAATAAAAATATAAACGGAAGTGATAGTACTGGTCCGTATGAACTAAAAACTTTTAACAAAGATATATCGATTTTGTATAGTTAAGGACCTATTCATTATTAAGTTTTAGGAAATTTCAATACATCTGGCAACCTTGCCGTATGTGCCTAAGAATATAGAATGGAAAGAGTATAATAAAAACTGAAAAGTTTTAAATTTGTATGATGGATTTTATTTCCCCCCCCCTTATCTCCGAAATTATAAAACGTAAAGTTTTGAAAAAAATTAGAGGTATAGGGTCTGATTAAAAGATATTAACAAAAAAGTTTACCCGTCCCTCCCCTCTTATCACCGAAACCATAAGCTGAGATTCTCTCGAGAATCCTAGATGTCGGTCTTACATCTTCCGTCTTCAAATTTAACAAAATGTATCAAATACATAAAGAAGTGTTCGAGAGGAGAGGACATTCAATTGTGGGAAGCGCAACTGAAAACAATGTATATTATATATGATATATAATGTTTTATTGTTTTGCGTACAAAGGAATGACACCTCGAAGAGAGTAAGTTGATAACTTGTTTTTATTCTACTTAGAACTTTTGACTGTCCCGGACATTTTAAAAATTTATAGAAATTGCGTAACATAAGACCAAAGAGCGCTCTAAATGTCATATGAGAGAAACTCGGTAAGATTAGTCTTAAATTAACAACAATTTTTTTTAATATATTTATTAAATTTTGCATTATTTAACACAGTTTTTACTATATCTGTATGTTTGTACGATAAACAAAAATTGTATACTGGAAACTTCTCACAAATATGGAAATTATTACTGAAAAAATCGAAACAATTGGTTTATATTAAATGTTGAACAACTCTTTATAGTATTACCTAATTAGAAAAATTAATTTCTTCCAAAATTACTGAATCCAATAGAGTTGTAACACTCTATAGTCTTCGAATTGACAATTTCATTATATCAATTCAGAAAATTGATTTCCATCATGTGTGAACGATTCTGAGAATAAGGAAATGAAAAAACGCCCATACTTTCACCGTATGTTGAAGGATATAACAAAATCTTGAAACACTTTATCCCAAGTCAATAGTAACAACAACTTTGATGAGAATGAGTATATACCACTGCACCTATTGGCCTACCGTTCAGCAGTCAAAAACAACAAAGGACTGACTCTGGCCAGAACCCCTTTTTTGTGGATACATGCCAGAAGAACCCCCCAAAGAAGTTAACGATTATGCCGACAAAATTGAGCAAAACAATCTGGTCACACAAGAAATAGCCCGAATCCAGATGTGAATACTAATGTTACAATGGAGACACGTTCGGATTGGAATGCGTATTCTACTGGGTTTGAACAAGGAGAAAAGGCCTGGTTATACAACCCCCAGAGAACGAAGGGCAAATCTCCGGAATGCGAGGGCTAAAATAAAGGTGCTCTATTTAGAACGACTGGCATTCTATCAATGAGAGGATGATTTAAATAGGGATCGTCACCTCATCTCTGCATTTGGCTGGTTCGGTTTCATTTTCTCTTTTGATCAAGTGTTGGAAAGCGGTCATCTCCTGGGTTTTGTTATCCAGTTTTTTCATTTCAATTGCCTCCTTAACCATTCTAATTAGTTTTTTCACTATTTATTGTGCTGGTTTGTCTATTGGTTTGCTGAGATGTATGATTTGGACATCGAAATTGTCATGAAGAAATACTCCAACAAATTTCCCAGAAGGAAGATTTTCCTGGCTACACAATGGATCATACAAGGCACTACCATAAGGATGGCGTCACAATTATCACCAGTAGTCGCAATTTCCTTCATGACGAACTTCGAAAAAAGAGTACTAAGATCAGCAAAAATAAACACATATTTTTGGCAAAGAGGAACTACTCAATTATTTAACTTCAGTCAAAGCTACAATTCAATCCACGTTATAACTCAACAAGAAACACCTGCCGACACAAGCAATCAAACTCAACAGTGGACAGTACACAAAACCGAAACAAAATAAAGATGTTACTGGAAAACAAAAAGTCATCCTAACAACAACAAAAGAATAATGTTGCGTGAAGTAGTAAAAATAGAAAAAAACAGCACCACAGAACTGACACGTGACCCAAAGTACCACGGACGGGGAAGAGCACCAACCAATCAGCATTGGTACAACCTTCGACAAGGATATATTAATTCTGTCTTTTCTACACATAAATAGAAGGAAATATTACTTTATACCAGAGCTTAATGGACTTTCAACAGGATGGAGTACTTCCATTTATACAATTATTAGATTATCATTAAACAAAGGAATGAAATTTGAGATGAGTTTTCAATCGAATGACCTACTAGATCACCCTACCTAAGTCCATTGGATTTTTATGGGATCGCTTAAAATTTGTCGTTTACCAAACTCACAATGTACTCGAAAATCGTTTCGTGAAAATTTGTCTGAGAAATATGACTGGTATTTTAAACAAACTGAAAAAACCCGTCGGAAATTAAATGTTTTACAGTTAAATTCCATTTAACATAAAAAAACACGATTTCTAATGAATTTCAGTCATTTGACGTCATGATATTAAGTGGGAAACTTCGACAAAATTACAAGAATACAAAGAACGCTTTTAGCTTAAACGAAACAGAATCGTGTTTTGAAGATCTGTTTCAGCATTCTCAGAAATGTTAAATCGATGATAATCTCTTTTTGCGGTGTACATAGCGCAAAAGCTCGGAGCTGAATTGATATTGCTTTCAGATTCATCATGGATTCGTCTTTATGGGTTTTTCCACATCTCTGCAAATGTAAATCGCTGATTAACAATCCTTAGATGGGAATAGAGGCATAGTTTTGTTGTAACTACTCCGTAATTATCATTTAATGTATTAGTGCCTGTAGGTGGTTCTCTCGTTGTGTGAAATACCGAAACTAATAGTAGGTATACAATGTGACGATTCAGTTTACTTTCTATGTTATTGTTCTACATTGAAGATAGTTTAGCTTAATGTTAATTGTTGCTTGATGTTGATTGCAGTTTGCTTCTGTACGTATGTAAACTAAAGGGAGATGACATACCGAATCACAATTAATCGATTTTTTTATCCATAATTGAAAAAATAGTACTGTTATGTACATTACATATTATTAGCGGTCGCCCAGTGGTCGATATTCGACCAAAATCATTGTTAAAAATTTGAAGATATATACTTATTATAAATTTGCATATTTCCAACATTTTTTTCTACTATTATACACTTTTCTGTGTACTTCTACAAAATAGTTCACTACCATTGTAATTAAGTAAAAAATCATTTCGCAACGGATAATAATTACAATTTTGTTGTCCAGTTAATGTACATGTACGTTGCTATCATACAATTATTGAATACATTAAACACACAAATACACTCCGAGAGTTCAAAAAGCCAATAAAAATCAAGAATTTATAAAATGAAATAATTTTGTCCTCTAGCGGTGGAAAGTTTAATGGCGATAGTTCAGCTATTGTGGAATAGATAGGGCCGTTTGATCCAATTTATTTTATTAATAACATTCTAGGCCGTCAATTAGCAATTAAAAAACTCAAGAAAATTAGTTCATAAACAGAAGAAAATGGTACCGAACTCTTTTGCATTTGCGTATTTATATATAGATTATTAATAAAAATACAGATATTTAAAATGTCAATATATTCATTTTAGGTAAAAGTCGATCACTCTGTAATAAGAGGCAGGATTTTGGAAGAATGATATATCAAATAATAAATTAATATTAAATATAATTTTTTAGTTTTTCCAAAATGCTTTACTGTTATTCAGATATCTCACAATTACGATTTCAATTTATAAGAAATAAATAACAGAAACCAAATCATAAGTAACTATGAAGATGCAGAAAAATAACTGCGATACATAAGTACTTACATATTAGTACACCTTAAACTGCAATATATGTGTAATCTCAATAATTTCAATTTAACACACAAAGTTAGCGATGACTATTTCTGTATTTTATCAAAAATATAGAGAAATCAATGCACCTGCTGTTAATTTATGTTGAATAATACTTTTTGAATAATAATTTTCACAGTGAACTGAAAAGGTACATTAACCTAACGGTTAACAGTGTTATAATAGGTTCGTTCCTTCAGCCTAGATAACCGATACACAACGGTCGCGTACCTGCGTACAAGAAAAACAGCGTTCCTTCAAAACAATAACCGTTTAGTGAACGGTTCAGTTTCGTGTTCCAAGTGACACGGTGATTGATACGCAACCAGTTGATGTACGGTAATTTCGATCACCGGCTTCAGGGTAGAATCGGTGGTGCAGCCACCGACTGGTACATGCATCGAATTGCGCAAAAAACGGTTCATGTACCGATGCATTAACCAATTGCCGATCGGTCGACAATCTGCTGAAGGAACGAACCTAATATTTGTTTTCTGAATGATATTTGTGGCATATTTTTCAATGTCTAAGTACTTCTTGGGAAAGAACACCACATTAAGGAAACTTGTTGTATATAAACGTTTCGGGGTCTAGGTCAGACTCCGTTGTCAATGGTTAAGAAACTATGGATAAAAAAGGCATAATTCTAAGATGTAAATTAAAATATTTAACAATATGTATTATTTTTTTAACTAAGAGAATTTTATTTGTAATATTCAGGGTAGCACAGAAACTTCTAAAGATCGTATAACCATAAAGTTCATTTCAAATTGGAAGAAATTGAAAGGGTGATCTTCGGAATTTTATGTGGCGCTCCTAGGTGCGATTTTGTTATAAAATAGTGCATTCGCCAAAAATGCGACAAAAAAATTTTGTTAATTCAGTGATCCCATTAAAATCATAAGAGAAAACCTACAAAAAACCTCATGAACTATTCCGATATTGGGTTGTTCACAAGGACATGACCATTAGCAATTTCTTCCTTAATCATCGGCAACCAGGAACGACTGAGTTCAACGGAGGTAGTAGCGATACAATCGTTTTCATATAAAAAAATTAAATCAGACTCCTTTAATTTTCTTTTGGTGTTATGTTCTTCTTTGTGTAATATAACTGAATTTAAAAACTGTATTTTATGACCAAGGTCCCAAGCATGTTCACAAATTTTGGATTTTTGAAGTCGTTTTTTATGTAATTTTTGTGTTCGTTTATTCGAACATTTACAGGCCTAGAGGTTTCTCGAATATAGGTTTTCCCTAATGATTTTAATGCGATCACTTATATCTTAGAATTGTGCCATTTTCTGACCTAGACCCCGAAACGTTTGGAATATACAGCAATTTTCTTAACTGTGGTGTTATTTCCCAAGAAGTACTTAGACAAATTTTATGATATGTCAAACTGAAATCAAAATAATCAAATTCGCTAAAGCGAAGATGGCCGTGAACATTAGAATTATTGCCATGATGTCAGATATTAGTATTTATCTTAAATCTCACTAAATGTACTCATATCATGGGTTTTGTAATGTTAGTTAAATTGTATGAAACTATTAACCTTTAAAATCGAAACAATATATGTAAATTAAAAGCAAAAAGTTACAATAATAAAATATTATCGGAGACACATTGATCAGTTGCTACGCAATAAATAATTCTAATTTTAGTTGACAAACCATATTCAGAAAGAAATGAAAGTTTCAAATTTGGGAGTACCAAATAAATGATTATTTTTTCAAAGTTTCTTTGTCATTGACAATGGAGTCTGACCTAGACTCCGAAACGTTTTAAAATATACAGTAGTTTTGTGAATTGTGGTGTCATTTACCAAAAAGGGCTTAAACATTGACAAACAATGCCACAACTATCCTTCAGGAAACAAATATAGTTTATAAGGTATTTAAAATTCTACAGACCCTGCAGATACCATTTCATATAACCGCAAAGCTCACTGTCATCCTTACCAGAATAACAATTGACATATTCAAGAAAGAATAACATGACGATCGGGAAACTAAAGTTATGTGAAAATTCTTACTTCAGTATGTAAAATGAGAACAGTAGCTTGGTTCAACACAAATAGTGGCATTATGCAAAACCTTCCATAGTCGAGATTTTCTCGGTATAATATAGCGTTCTAGGAAAATTTCCTTATTTGCCGCGCAAAATATGCATAGAAAGCTATAATCAGAAGTAAACAATAAAGTCTTGAATATTCATTAGGCAATTAAAATTTTTGTTGGTTACTACGTTTAATTTCTCAAACAGTGTTGATGAACTCGTCTAGGTTAATTGCGAAATTCAGATCCGAATTAATTGAAACATTTCCATAGTTATGGACCATATTAACATAAATGTCATCAAAGAGGTATTTAAATATTTTACTGAGAAATGCGACGAAAAAGTTGTACATAGCTTAATTACAGTCTCCTTGACGATATCACTGTCTTATCTTTGTGACTTCTGGATATTTCTGTAATTCATGTTGGGCATAAACTCACAATTATCAAAGAAAACAACATTCCGATGCAGAAAGTAGTACGAGATTTAATGTTGAATTAAAGCAAAATAACATTGAGATTACAGGTAAACGTGTATAATCTATTCTAACGAAATACAAATATTTAGCAAAAATTATTATAAAAACTTGATGTAAGTAGTATTTTGTAAAATAATTTGGTCAAGTACGAGTTGGACTCGCATACTAAGGGTTCCGTATCACCTTCAAGATTCTAATATTCCAGTTTCAGACAAGCAGAGAATGAGTGCATTTTCTTATATTTACCCTAATATCTTTTAAAATAAGCGTTTTGAATTTATAAAAAATATACACTTACATTTTCCACACAGACTTTTTATTTTATCTGCTTTAGGATTCGCTTGATTTTTATCAGAATACATATGTATTTAATTTTCTAATTTAGCCCCCAAAAAGTAACATTAGAGTTTTATCTTACTAATAAACTTTCAGATATGCCTTTTATAATCTACTGTCTGAGTTTTGAGGCAAAATAGGTCAAGTTTTAAATTATAAATTATTAAATCTCTTATTAAAATTATTTAAAATACAAATAAAATATATTTTTCAAAATATAAATAATGTAGTTTCTTAAGAGAGAGTCGATGTTTAATATTTTTGTTAATATCTTCTAAACAAATGATTTAAAAATATGATATATTTGTTATTAACATAATGGACCTTTTATATGATATATTACATGATGTGTTTAAAAATTGAATTTTTATTTTCCATTTAATTGTATAATTTGTCACTAATATTAATATGGGGGTTTTCTAATAATTTTTCTTATAAATTTCAAGGGAACCAGAGTACCCCCAATTATTTTCAAAATTTTAGGTAGTATATTTTCCGAAATAAAAGGAGAAATGAGAAATTGTTATATCTTTATGACAATATCGTGTAAACAATTAATTTAAAAAATATGAAAAATATATATTTGTATTCCTCATAATGAGCCCTTTCATTTGATGTGTTGCATGATGTGTTAAAAAATATTTTTTTTATTTTCTTCGTATTTTTCCTGTAAACAAGAAAAATTAAGTCTTATAGTTTGGTGAATAAAGGGGGAAAGGGTATTTTTTAAATTAATTTATTTTAAAAATATTGAAAAAATATTTTGTATTCGTCATAATGAACCCTTTGATTTGATATATTACTTGAACGGTTAGAAATAATTATAATATTTTATTTTCCATTTAATTCTATAATTTGCCCCCCAAAATGAATATTAGGGAGTTCTCCTTATTTTTCCAGTAAAGTTCAGGTGAGGCGCTATACCTCTATTTTTTTTTCAAAAAATTTTACAGCTTATTGTTTTGGGATATAAGGCGGGATGGGTAATTTTTTTATATTTTTGTTAATATCTTTTAATTAATTTATTTTAAAAATATGAAGAAAAAAAAATAGTTTTCGTCATAATGAGCCCTTTCATTTGATATATAACATGATACGTTAGAAACAATTTTAATTTTATATTTTCTATTTAATTCTGTAATTTGCCCCCTAAAATTAATAGTAGAGGTTTCTCTTAATTTTTCCTGTAAACTTCAGGTCAGACTTTATACCACTAATTTTTTTTCAAAACTTTACGTTCTATAGTTTCGGAGATAAGGTGGGGGGGGGGGATGGATAAATTTTGGTATATTTTCGTTAACATCTTTTTAATTATATAATTTTCCCCTCAAAATTAACCAAAATTAATTTTAATGGTTTCTCCTTATTTTGCCTATAAAGTTCGGACAACGCTCTATATTTCCGAAAATTTTAGGCTCAGTAGTTTCGGAGATTACGGGGGGGGGAACGGTCCACTTTTTTAGTTCCCCCCCCCAGAAGTACCCCTAAAATCAAAATTTGTTCTTTTACGATATGGACTCCAAATCGGGTCACCACTCATACCAAATTTGAACCTCTTCTGTCCAGCAGTTTAGCAGAAAATTGCTATGATGTGACAGAGGCAGAAATCCTGAGTGATATTATAAGGGTATCCGTATATTGTATATACGGAACCCTAAAAAACGTCACTCTATAAATTTAGGCCTACCAATAACACGTAGAACATTGAAAAAATTACGAGGCTCAACACCAATGACTGTGTAGAGTAGACAATAACGAAAAGAAGATTTGGGCAAGAAAAATATTAAAAAGAAACAAGTAAAAGAATAAATTGATAACCATCTATACACAAAAGGTGGAGAAGTCAATTACCATTCATAAGAAAATACTGGGAGTCACATTTTGCTTCAACTTCGAAACTGCCGATGGACAAATTGGCAAGGTACGGGTGCTTCAAAGTTTGTGGAATGGGTACACTAGGAACTAAGGAACTAAAATCAAACTATGCCATTTTTTTAACCTGTATAGAAAAAATACTACTTAAGCGACTAAAACGTGTTTTCGCACTGGAATCCCCGTCCTACTCCTCTAGGACATCTCCTTCGGGCGCAGTTTCTTTATTTAATAATCAGATCTGGTATATAAGGAGCTTGCTCCAAAAATAGCTTCACATTCTTGTGTAGATATCAGGAGAGAAGGATTTTCCCCCAAGGATGAAGATTTCGTCAACCAAACATAGGTAGTAGAAAGAATACAAACTAAAATGTGCAAAATATAGAACTTAACACTATTGTAGACATTCGACAAGTACACCTGTCAGTAGAGAATTTTAGGTGACATAAAATTCAACAGCAAACTGCATTACCCATAAGTAAATAATAGCATATAAGACAAAACTGACATAATTTTAACAGCAAACTCGTAGGAGTAAATTTTTTGAGCCTTAAAGACCCCAAAAACTATAGAGTATTTTCGTTTTTTGCTTATAGTGTGAAAAGTAATTTTTAATAGAAAAATTGTAAAGAATGAGAAAATCTTCAAAATGGATGTTTATAAATTTTGATCGCAGCATTTTTCATATAGAAGATATTGTACGTTAAGCAGATCTTGCAGAATTGCAATTTAAATAATTTGTAGAAATATTTTGCCTGACGTATCGTATTAACTACGGTAGTTCAATAGTGATATGCAAAATATATTTTGAAAGCTTATAAAATGCAGTTCACTTCGTATATCTTGGATTTTTGTCATAGTGCCGTAAAATCTATTAATACTGTTGTTGAAATTTGGGTTAAACGATGGACCCTCCGATGTTTTGACAGTGACAGATCCATTCAGCAGAAAAAAGTCATTTATGTCATTTAATTAATATCTGTAAAGTGTATAGAGGTAACCATTAACTTAATAAACCAATGAAAAAATAGACCAATATGAGCAGGCAATAGTTACATAAATAAAAACCTAATAAACTGCTCAGAAAGAACATATAATAATACAATTTACCATAATTTTCATCTTGTGGTCCCATCTTAAGAAAATTCTAGATCCATCCATGTGCCTTGACAGCTATTGTCAGTACATCGCTGGCTGACTGTCGCATATTTAATGCAAAATTTACTATTATTTTTACTTCTGAGCATTATAGCGAAAAACCAAGATAGACAAATTGAAGTGGAATTTGACTTTTCAAAATATCTCTAGTATATCCCGGTCGGATCAGTCTCGTTAATATGGTGAGATGTGCAAAATATTTCTCTAAATTATTTAAAGTCGAATTGTTCAAAAACAACTTATTCAATAGTATAAATCGTGTCGTGAGCCCATATAAAGTTAATATCATAAACTCATAAACTATCGTTTTGACGTATTAGTTACCAGAAAGTTATAAATTTCTGAATAAATCCACTTTTGACCAGTTTTTCTGAGTTTACTCGGTAAAAAATTATCCAATCAGGATATATAAACATTCATTAAAAATGATTTCTTATTCTCTACAACTCTCCTGCAAACGGTATTACAATTGCTCTATTACTTTTCATTATACAAGCAAAAAACCAAAGAAATTTTGCAGGTTTTTATTAATTAAATCGGTTACTTCTACGAGTTTGCTGTTAAAAACTTAACAATTGCTGTTGAATTTTCTGTCCGAAAAGAAGTTAAATTTTCCTCTATAAACTGGTATAAAGGTACTAGCACAATGCATTACAAGCTGATTAGGGACGTTGATAAGACAAATAGGCGCGTATCAGACTGGCTTGAGATAGAATAGATCAGTGACAGACCAAATTTTCACACGGAAATAAATATAAGGTAGTTGCTAAGAACACAAAAGTGTGCATGTCCTCTTTGTGGTTTTTAGACAGGCTTTGGCCAAATTAGCCGAATACAGATCTATAACGCGATGAAGGAACTGACAATACCATAAAAGATAATTAACCTTAAGGGAATAATCCTGGAACAGATAAGAAATGAGAAAAGTCATATACTTTCGAAGTGGAGCAGGGACTGAGACAATTGACTCCATATAAACAACTTGTTCAACTTGGTACTGGAAACAATGTTAAGAAGAAGTAAGGTTAAAAACAGTAGGGACAATAATTAAGAACAAACATCAATTCATAGCCTTTGTCGATAACTTAAGTATAATAGCAAAAAAGAAGAATATGCTCCTAAAAAGGTGACAGGAAAAATAGAAAGGCAAAGAAATTTGGATTGAAAATAAATCAAAAGAAAACAGCAAATATGGTAATATGAGCCAAGGGGAGTAACATGAAATTAGAACCAAGGGTAGAAATGGTAGATGGAGAATAATATAGTTTCAAGAGCGTGAGAGATTTTACATATTTGGGGGTCGAAGTCAAAAAAAATGAAAGAGGGGACCCGGAAATGAAAGAAAGAAGTATCGGGAAGCATAGAATGATTATGATGTAATTCAAGCGAAAGTAACATATGGAAGCTAAACAGGGTTCCTAACAAAACAGAAGAAGATGGGAAAACATTTTAAGGGACAATAACGGAGGTATAAGACCGGGAAATGACTGAAGAATTGAAGAACATATATAGAGAACACAAAATATATACTTTGTTGAGAACTCACAAATTCAAGTAAAGCACGTAGAACGAATGAACAGAGACAGGATGCCAGAATTACCGAAGACAGACAAGTATGAATTTGGAGAAAATGACTGGACCATGTAGAGAAAAATGTGCCGAGACTGGACATGGAGCAGTGGCAGGCCAAAAATGTCAATAGAAATAAATTAATGTGTTTAGTAAAAGAATCTTTGTAAATATTTAATTAAAATAAAACAAGTAAATTGTTACATAGACTGTTCACACGCCCTAGGCTTTCAGAGCTTGCTGTGCGTGAAAAATAAATAATAATTCAATAAGGTGGTGGGATACTCATGGATGTTTGTAATTAATTCAATATTAGCATAGCAAAAATTTTCCTAGAACCCAATACAAAATGCAAATAGATAATAAATGAGGAAAATACCCTTAAAAGATGTAATAAAGCGTACCGTCCCCAACAGATTAACACCCCCTATCAGTTACGTATTGTCGATAGCAATAAGTAACATAATAAGTGCATAATTTAATTACGTATTCCATATGAAACGTCTTATACGCGTAAAGTCAGTCTAAAAGCAGGTCATTTTGTTAATAATAGGAGTACAGTCGTTATTATCCTTCCACCTAAACACAATAAACCTACAGATTCTACACTCGTAAGGGCAATTAGACTTTTATGATACTCTGGTTTCAGGATTTTATTGCTACATTTCGATCATAAATATTTCACTTTAGAATTTTATGCTCTGTTTCTGAAATATCTCTTTATAGACAGTTTCTCTATAGGTTACACTTTTCCAGTTTATTGGGCGGAATTCATAGTAGCTGTAGCATTACAACACTTAAATTACATTATCAAATAGTACGATTTATGCTTCTCGACATTATTCAAACATTTTCGACTTACTTAATTACAGGAGTTTTTTATGAAAATCTGAATATTTTAAGTTTAAGCTGATATTTCCTTGATTTTATTCTGCAAATGATAATAGGAAAAAGATTTCTTTTATAGAATATGTAGATACTAATCGTAGTAACACTAAACTAATAAAATAATTTGGTCAAGTACGAGTTGGACTCGCATACTTAGGGTTCCGTACCACCTTCAAGATTCGAATATTCCAGTTTCAGACCAGCAGGGATTGAGTGCATTTTCTTATATTTACCGTTATATCTTTTAAAGGAAGCGTTTTAAATTTATAAAAAATATACACTTTGATTTTCCAAAAATAGACTTTTTATTTTATCTGCTTTAGGATTCGCTTGATTTTTATCACAATACATATGTATTAAATTTTCTAATGGTTAAATTTTTTTATATTTTTGTTAATATCTTTTAATTAATTTATTTTATAAATATGGAAAAAATATATTTGTTTTCTTCACCATGAGCCCTTTTATTTGATATATAATATGCTGGGTTAGAAACAATTTTAATTTTAATTTTCCATTTAATTCTATAATTTGCCCCCCCAAAATAAATATTAGGGGTTTTTCCTTAATTTTCCAGTAAAGTTCAGGTGAGGGGCTATACCTCCATTTTTTTCAAAATTTTCCAGCTTATGGTTTCGGAGATAAAGGGGGGGGATTGGGTAATTTTTTTATATTTTTGTTAATATCTTTTAATCAATTTATTTTAAAAATATGAAAAAAATATATTTGTTTTCGTCATAATGAGCCCTTTCATTTGATATATAACATGATGGGTTAGAAACAATTTTAATTTTAATTTCCCATTTAATTCTATAATTTGCCCCCCCCCAAATAAATATTAGGGGTTTCTCCTTAATTTTCCAGTAAAGTTCAGGTGAAGGGCTATACCTCCATTTTTTTCAGAATTTTCCAGCTTATGGTTTCGGAGATAAGGGGGGGGGAATGGGTAAATTTTTTTATATTTTTGTTAATATCTTTTAATTTATTTATTTTAAAATTTTGAAAAAAATATATTTGTTTTCGTCGTAATGAGCCCTCTCATTTGATATATAACATGATGGGTTTTAATTTTATATTTTCTGTTTAATTCTGTAATTGGCCCCCCAAAATTAAAAGTAGAAGTTTCTCCTTATTTTCCAGTAAACTTCAGGTCAGAACCTATAAATCTATTTTTTTTCAAAACTTTACGTTTTATAGTTTCGGAGATGGGGGGAATGGGTAAATTTTGGTATATTTTCGTTAATATCTTTTTAAATAATTTTTTTTAATATGAAAAAAATATATTTGTGTTCCTCAGTATGAGATCTTTCATTTGATATATTACATAATGCGTTTGAATTTTTTTTATTTTTAATTTTTTATTTAATTCTATAATTTGCCCCCCAAAATTAATATTAATGGTTTCTCCTTATTTTTCCTATAAAGTTCGGGAAACGTTCTATATTTCCTATTTTTTCAAAATTTTAGACTTAGTAGTTTTTCGGTAATCAGGGGGCGAACGGTCGATTTTTTTAGTTTTTCCCCCCAGAAGTACCCCTAAAATCAAAATTTTTTCTTTTAAGATATGTAGTCCTGATCGGGTCACCAAACTATACATTGATACCAAATTTCAACCTCTTCCGTCCAGTAGTTTAGGAGAATATGGCTGTGATCTGACAGAGGCAGAAATCCTGAGTGATATTATAAGGGTATCCGTATATTGTATATACGGAACCCTAAAAATGATTTTTAAATTGCAAATTTACTCATAATATTGTTCTGTATAACAACAAAAAATATCGATATGCTGAGCAAATTTTCCTTTGGAACACAGTATGATTGCAAGGCAATCAACATGAGAACCTATAACCAAATCAGATGAAAACTATATTTCTAATAAGCCAAATAACTTGCCTACACAGTTCTGCACTAGACAAAAACATAAGAAAATTAAGAAAATAATTCACACATCAGAACACACATCAAGTACTTATATACGCAGATACGTAATGAATCAGTATGTACAATGTAATGACCAGTAATGAATGTTGTTTTCTAAATGATATTTGTGGCATGTTTTTCAATGTTTAAGTACTTCTTGGGAAACAACACCACAGTTACGAAAAATTGCTGTATATTCCCGTCGTCAATGGTTAAGAAACTTGGATAAAAAAGGCACAATTCTAAGATGTAAAATTAAATTATTTGACAATATGTATTATTTGATTTCTGACGTAACTAAGAGAATTTTATTTGTAATATACAGGGTAGCACATAAACTTCTAAAGATCATATAATCATAAAAATTTTCAAACTGCGTTTTTTTATTTAATTTTTGTGTTCGTTTATTAGAACATTTAGAGGTCTAAAGGTTTCTACAATATAGAATTTATTACATTCACAAGGGATTTTATAAATGCAATTTTTTGTATTTTGAGTTGTGTTTTTTGGTTTGGTTTTTGATATAATTGATTTTAGTGTATTTCTTGTTTTAAATGATGTTTTGATATTATATCTGTTTCCCACTCTTTTTAGTCTTTCTGATAGATCCTTTATGTATGGTATAGTTATTGTATTAATGTGATTATTTTGGGAGTAAGTATTGTTGATGAAGTTGGGATTGTTTAGTATTCGATTTTGTTTAACTCGTTATTAATAATTTTTTTTGGGTAATGATTGGCAGAATTAATGTAGGTTTTTATAAACGTTTTTTCGTCATTAAATTTATTGATGTTAGAACAGTTGGATTTTGCTTTGTCATATAGAGATTTGATAAATGTATTGAAGTTGGTGCCAAGCAACAGCTAAGTGTGATGAATTAGTAGATATTAGATCAATACTTGGCTTGGCTTATGAGTTCTGGGTAAAAGGAGATATATCTTAATGTGAGAAAAGACAGTTGCTACAAGAACGGACAACCAAATTCTTGGATGAGCTAATAATAGTCTAGTTCTATCCACTGTTGGATGTAGACCTTCAACTTTTCTCGCCACCATTCTTTTTTCTGTGCTTCTCTCATCTAGTTGGTTCCAGCTCTTCGTTTAATGTCGTCAGTCCACTGCTGATAGGTCTACCCATAGCTTTGGGTCCTAGTCCTTTTCTCCACTCGAAAATGGTCCATCTGTTGTATGTTCTTCAGGCTACGTGTCCTGCCCATTTTAGTTTTCCTGCTCTAGCCACCACGTCATCTAGTTAGGCTTATTGTCTTATCTACAAATTTCTTTCTCTGTCCCTCAGCTTGACAATAAGCATTATTCTTTCGTAACCTTTCTATATTGTTGAGAGTGAATCAGTTTTTTTGATAGACGCCATAGAACAGGTAGTTATACACTGAATATATGATTTGACTCTTTGTAATGTATTAAATCAATATAAACTTAAATATAAAATATAAGTAAGAAACAGATGATTGTGAAGCATACGAAGAGTAAAAACAATATATAGTAACGAACTTGAAGGACCTTACCTCACTCCAGTTCGTATCTTCTCCCGTGTCATTTCCATTGTTGTTAGGTTCTCTTTCTGCATTAATGTTCTTCGTCTGCATATCATTCACTCTTCATTTCACATTTCTTCAATGTTATCTGCAAGAATATACAATTTAGTAATTTGGTTGTTTTTATCTATTTCTGTCGAAACAAGCAATTCAAATAAAATTATTGTAAGATAGTAGGTAATATAGTGGAAGGTGGGAATGGGAATTCTGTAATGGTTGACAGTGTTTCTATCGTGCTTTAGGTCGTTTTCTGTTGTTAAAAAATGCATAATTTTTAAGTGGTAAGACCCAAAAATATGCATAACTCAATGTACAACAAAAAATGTTTCCGTTACTTCAACTGCATGGAAAAATTTTGTTACATATCACTTTATAACTTTTATCTTGTTTTTTAGGGTTCCGTATATACAATTTACGGATACCCTTATAATATCACTCCTAAACTACTGGACGGAAGAGGTTGAAATTTGGTATCAATGTATAGTTTGGTGACCCGATCGGGAGTACATATCCTAAAAAAAATAAATTTTGATTATAGGGGTAGTTTTTTTGGGGGAACTAAAAAAATCGACCGTTCCACCCCTGATCTCCGAAACTACTAAGCCTAAAATTTTGAAAATAATAGGAAATATAGAACGTTTTTTTTAAAGATATTAGGGTAAATATAAGAAAATCCACTCATTTCCTGCTTGTCTGAAACTGGAATATTAGACCTTGAAGGTGGTACAGTACCCTTAGTATGCGAGTCCAAATCGCACTTGACCAAATTATTTTTCTGTCAATTCAATGACGATGGAAGTTACTCCTTTTCTGATTCGTTGTTAAATTTTCTGATATAAAGGTTCCCGGGCAATTTCTCAATTTCAAGACATGCTACCCTCAAGGACGCAATTTGATATCCTTCAAAGTACTTGATTTAATTTAACAAACAAATAATGTGATAGTTACAAATAAGGACTTTTCAAAATCGTGTCCTTGAAATATTATTAACTTTTTAATTTACCAGAGCTGGGCTAAGGACATATTAACGAAATTGTTGACAAACTTTATATGCGTATCTGATTATTCATAAACGTGTATTGCATTTTAAACCTCAGAAGTAATTTGAACACGCGAGATGTAAAGACCGACATCTAGGATTTTGGGGGAAACTAGCACATAGATTGCTGTTACCCGTAATTCCTAGTTTAGAATGTCACGATGAAACTTTCAGGTTTACTTCACATGTCAGAGATATTGAATACCCTCTTCTTTTGTTCGCAAGACAATATATATAATATATATTGTTTCTGGTTAGGGAACCTTCATCAGTTGCGCTTCCCACAATTAAATGTTCTCGAACCTAAGGGAGTTAAGAGATACGATAGTCTTAGGGCATCTACTATTCGCGAAGCAATAGAAATAGAGAAAAAACCCCTCTGTCTAAACCGACGCGATGACAGCTCTCGCCTTCCCACAGCATGGACCTCCGTAATTGCGAGATTAAACAAAGCAGACACGCCCACCAACACCCAACCAATCACAACACAGCCTCATCACGTGACATTCCCTTCTTACTCAGCGCTAACTATAAATAAAAGAAGCAGGGCAGCCTCAAATTCAGTTCAGTTACCTAATGACTCTTGGGGAGTAGGCAGATTGAGGCCCCGAGTTCGATCTAGACTCTGAAACTTTTTTTCACTTTTGTCTCTTGATAATGGCTCCAAAGCAGGAGTCAAAACTTCCAGTATATAATAAATTCAGACGCGTTTCTCAACCGGAACCTAGCCTTGTTCATAGTAATGACCGCGGAAGCCTCTCAGAACATATGGATAATATATATATATATATATATATATATATTGTCTTCCGTACAAAAGAATGACACCTCGAAGAGAGCACAGGGGTAATGTTTAATATAGAGTACGGAAAGGCCTATGAAAAACGCAACGCGAGGTTAGAGACAAATAAAACTGTGTGGACGTATCTATAATTTTTTAAATTTCTTGTTCATTTTGTGTTAATACCATTGAAAACGGGGCCTGATTTAGACCTTGAAACGCTGGGACTTTTGAAATATACAGACTTTCAAGTTTATGTGGTGTTATTCCCAAAGAACTCAGAAAAAATATTCCTGATGTGTTCGTCTGCTTGAAGTCTAAGGTAGGTTGAATCATTGACCTTGAAATTAGTACAGGGTATGTTCTTCGTGATGATTTAAAGTTCTGGCTGATAATAACCAATTGCCAAACTAAGAGTCTAAATTTATTTTATTTTTGAAATCATGTTTGACTACCTTGTATATTTACGCACATATTACCAATTTATAATATAAATTTCATAGAAAATATATTATTTTTGTTAGATAAGTGAAAGGTTTTTTTTATAATATACATATAGTAAACTTCGAATTTTGAATTCGAGCGCGATGCTTTATTCAAGTTTGTTTTAAACCAGATACTTGTTTTAATATGTATTAGCTTAAACTATATTACAGTAGCTATTTTGAAGAGATACTTTGATAATTTTCCTATAATTTAATTAATTATATAATTAAAGTTACACATATTGACAGAATATTAAATGGGCGAGGGAGGTTTGAATTATTATATTTCAAAAAATTTCCATTTACTTAAACGTCATAGGTTCCTTTGAAGTCATATTTAAATTAAGAACTAAGTGACGCATTAGAATTAATACTTGAATCGTTACAAAATAGTGACAATAACTTTAAGTCTCCTCAAATTTATATCCATTACTAAGAATAGCACACAAAAAAAGAGAAATAGAGGCAGGGGGATATCAAGTGATGGACCCGGCACTTTCATATACGAACAAACTAAAAATGGGTTGAAACATGAGACAAAAATAGAAAGAGACACAGATATATTTGTTTACAAATATTCCCACTCCAACAGTAGCGTCCAATCAGAATTAAATTAAAGGTCATATTATTCAGATTCAATATAATACAACTTTGTACCTATTCCACAAATATAAATATATTAAAATCCATTATAAGATGTGCAAAATAAGAAAAATAATTAGTGCCTTAGAATTATCAAAACATTTATTTATTCACGTAAAATGTAGTTTTATTTACTGCTTAAGTGACCTTTTGTAAAACTCAGTTAACACGTTTATGATCTGAGACTTACCGGTGAGAAGGTAATTCGGCAAAAGAATATGTCGTTTTCCTGCAATACCATTGTCTTATTGTTTTTTTACATGTACACAAGATAATCACTGATTTCAACTTCAACACCAAAAACACGCTAAATAATACGAAAATTGAAAACATAAACAAAGCGAATTGTCGGTAAAGTACGGTGTCTGATCCCCACATGAATTGTAAGCGTCACAGTAGAATGACTATAGTTAAATATTATTTGTTACAATGGAAACAAGTTTGGCACCGGAAAGTATCGGTAAGCATGTGTTTACTATTTTCCGGCAAAGATCTTTCAACCCATTTTTAATGTAAACAGACAGGTCCATTTATACTAGTACTTATTGCGGGAAGTATAATTCGTAAGAAAATATATACAGAGACAATAGTTATAGAACACATGAAAATACAGTGTTGGGCAAATGTGTGGAACCAAGTAAATATCTGTGGAATTATTAGAGATATCAAAATGAAATTTGGAAGGTGGATACTGCAGTAGATTGCCTTTTTGTTTCCAAATTTTTTTACAATTTTGAACTTCCTGTTTTACCGGAAGTAATGTCGATTTTAAAATTTGCAATGAAACACCCTGTATAGTATTTTAGTTTCTGATGAAACATTTTATTGCGAATACAAAAATATCGGGTTTGATATGTTTACTTTAATACCTACCGAGATATTAACAGAAAAGTAACTAAGTAAAGGAAAAATTCGATGGTAGCTAAACTCGGTTCAGATTTCAGTTACGCCCGATATAAACAAACCGCTCGGTAAGGATTTGTATTTCTATTGGCCAATCGGTGGCATTATATCGTCACAGCCAACAGCACTGCTTGTTCCATAGTCGAATACACGTGCGTTTGTTTAAATCAGGCGCAAATTAAATCTCAATCAAGTTTAGTAGTCCATGAAATTCATTCCAGAAGTGACAGTAGTTGTCAAAATAGGTTATTAGCTTTTTTTATTTGAACGTAAAAAGATTGTATTGTTTTAATTTGATCGTAAAATGGCCGAATTAAGTGAAAGAGAAAGAATAGAAATATTAATGATGATTGGGTATGGGGAGAGGAAAAGGACGCATCAAGAAGTTTGTGACCTTTTTAACATTGTGATTCCGAATACACAAATATTCAGTTAAGTAGTGACGAAAACTTTGCGAAGGTACGACACAAGTGGAACAGTTAGCAATTTACCAAAAAGTGGACGGTTAAAAAGTGCAAGTAATGAAGGTGTAGCTCAAAATGTTGTTATATCTTTGGAAGAAAATCCTCACTTATCCACTACCGACCTCGCAAATATGCATGGAATTAGCCGTCGTTCAGTAGGAAGGATATTAAGGTGAGAAAAATATCATCCATAACAAAATTCGCTTCGTTCAAGAACTCTCCGAAGACAATTTCGACAGACGTTTGCAATTTTGTGAAACGATGATGGATATTTGTAACCGTGATAATAATTTTATAAGAAATGTGGTATTTTCAGACGAGGCTACATTTTGTTTAAATGGTACGGTTAATCGACATAACTGTCGCTACTGGTCGCAAAGTAATCCTAATTGGGTACAAGAGGCTCATACGCAACATCCCCAAAAATTGAACGTTTGGGCCGGCATTTATAACAACAGAATCATGGGACCCTTCTTCCTACAAGAAACTTTAAACGGAGATAGGTATTTACAGCTCTTGGAGACACAAGTTATACCGGCATTGGAGGTAAATGGACAATTACCAAATAATATCTGGTTTCAGCAGGATGGAGCACCACCCCATGACGCTCGCATTGTTCGAGATCATTTAGATAGGACATTTCAGCACAGATGGATCGGAAGAAGGGGTACACCTGAATGGCCTGCACGAAGTCCCGACCTTAATCCACTAGACTATTTTCTGTGGGGTTACTTAAAGTCTAAGGTTTATGTTGATAGACCAAGTAATTTACAAGAATAAGCTGCAAGAATAACTTAAGACATCCAGAGAATTAACCAGAAGTAATAGCTAATGTTACTAGAGAATTTAAAAACCGACTTGCTTATTGTCAAGAAGTAAACGGTGCTCAGTTTGAACATCTAATACATTAAGTTTAGTTAAGTTAAGTTTCAATGTTTTAAAAATCAATTTTATTTAGTTAATAATTATGATTATGTATTTCTTTACTGGATATTAGATTTTTCCTTTCCTTAATTACTTTTCTGTTAATATCTAGGTAGGTATTGAAGTAAACAATATCAAACCCGATATTTTTGTATTCGCAATAAAATGTTTCACCAGAAACTAAAATACTATACAGGGTGTTTCATTGCAAGTTTTAAAATCGACATTACTACTCCGGTAAACAGGAAGTTCAAAATTGTAAAAAAAATTGGAAACAATTAGGCAATCAACTGTAGTATCCTCCTTCCAAATTTCTTTTTGATATCTCTAATAATTCCAGAGATATTTGCTTGGTTCCACACATTTGCCCATCACTGTATATGCTACCTATGAACAAAATAGCCAGGAAAAGTAATTTAGAGCAAAGATAAAAATACAAACAAATATATGCTTCAACTTAATGGCAATCGCTGTGGAACTGTATAGGTATTAATTAAAAGCACACAAACCATTAAAATAAAAAAATGTATTCATAAAATAAATATTCAAGTGGATTTATAATACTCTAGTGAAATAGAAAAGATGTTGTTTAAGTATCTTATTTACATTTCATTTTGAATTGAGTCATTTTTTAATTTAATTTTCAAGACACCACCATTACAAGAATAAACGTTCTAACATTACAATCCTCAAGATCACTTCTTTTTCTCGAAAATATCTTAATTAACAGTAATTACCCTTTCCGATTGTTGGAAACACTTCCCCTGAGAAAATAAACTGACGAAGCTCATTGTTTATCTTTCAACAAAGGATGAATTTTAGTCTCCTGAGAAATCGTGCAGGGCTTCCGGGTCAGGGTCGTGACCTAATTACTTTTAATGGCACGACAGTCATCGAGTCTTTCTCTCTCTCTCGTGGCATAAAGAACAAACACACTTCAAGACACTCTTGTAATGCCACGAATTTTCCGTAATTTACGAACTCCTGAAGCTGGGGAATTCGAAACCACCTTCGGAAACTAAAAACTTCGTTAACTTAGGTAGGTGACGAGTTTTTCGTTGTTACAGTCGAGTTGTGAACCCAACTGTTTTTAGTTAGGTTTCGGTGAAATTAGGTTTATTAGTTTTTGTGGGTGTAGAATTTAAATAAGGTTAAATCAGTCATTGTTAATTTAAAATACAGTTGATAAATTCCTGCACAAAATTCATAACAATGACAATTTTAAATTTTCGAACAATGCCGAAATATGTCAAGCTGTTATTTTTTCGCTTCTAATCATATTTGTCAGAAAAATAAACCATCAGCTGGTGACATAATTTGGTTCATCATTGTGCTGTGATTTTATTTTTTCTTAGTTTTTTGGGAATAAAACCACGTAAACTTGAAAGTCTGAATATTTAAAATAATCTAAACATTTCAAGGTCAAAATCAGACCAGGTTTTTAATGGTATAACTTAACATAAATGAAGAAGAAAAATTAATAATTTGGTGCGAGTTGAACTCGCATACTAGGGGTACCATTTTGCATCTAAAAAACAAATGAAATACGTGTGATGCTGAAGAATTCTAGATTAAGCGAAAAATTGAACTTACAAGATTACAAATGTTAAAAATAATCTTTCTGAGAATAAATGATTTTCAAAAAAGACAATTATCTAAACCAACATTTAGCTTGTGACATAGGGGACTTACATGAATTATTAAATGACATAAACAAAGAACAGATTATAGAATTTCCATTAAAAATGAACAAAATAACAAAGCTGTTTTCCTAGTCATAATAATAACAAATAATTTGGTCAAGTGGGAGTTGAACTCGCATACTAAGGTTTCCGTACCATCTTCAAGATTTCATACAATGTAGGTGAATCAAAATATATCTTTATTTAATATTTCAGTTTCAGACAAGCAGGGAATGAGTGCATTTTCTTATATTTACCCTAATATCTTTTAAAGGAAGCGTTTATAAAGAATATACATTTTTATTTTCCCTAACATAGACTTTATTTTATTTGCTACATGATGGGCTTAATTTTTATGAAATATGTATTTAATTTTCTAATTTGGCCCCTAAAATTAACATTAGAGTTTTATTTTACTAATAAATTTTCAGGGAAACGTTTTCATAATCTACGGTCTGAATTTTAGGCTGTATATTAAAAGATAAAGGGGAAAATAGGTTAAGTTTTAAATAATAAATTATTAAATCTTTTAGACAAATTATTTAAAAATACAAATAAAATATATTTTTAATTTTAGATAGTGTAGTTTCTAAAGTGGGCATTAAGTATGTGTTTTTAATATTTTTGTTAATAGCTTTTAAACAAATGATTTAAAAATATCTTATATTTGTAATTCACATAATAAGTCTTTTAAGATTACTTAAAAACACCAAACACGTGGTTAAATTTTCACTATTTATTTACTTTTATTTGACATGTTTTTTTTTTTCAGCAAGTGAAGACTGGAACAATCAGCAGTAAGCCTTGGATTTGATATATTACATACGGCGTTAGAAATAATTTTAATTTTATGTTTTTCATTTAATGCTGTAATTTGCCCCCTAAAATTACTATAAGGGGTTTCTTCTTATTTTTCCAGTAAAGTTCAGATGAGGTCCTATATCCCTAATTTTTTAAAATTTTTATGTTTTATAGTCTCGGAGATAAAGGAGGGGGAATGGGTATTTTTTAAATATTTTTATTAATATCTTTTAAATATGTTTGTATTTGTCATAATAAGCCCTTTGATTTGATAATTTACATGTTTTAGAAACAATTTTAGTTTTATATTTTCAATTTATTTCTGTAATTTGCCCTCCAAAATTAATAGTAGAGATTTCTTCTTATTTTTCCGGTAAAATTCATGTAAGGCCCTATATTTCTATTCTACTGCTTTAAGTTTTCGAGATAAAGGGGGAATTGGAAGAATTTAAAAAGAGGTAACTTCAGAGTTTCATGTGGCACTCCTAGGTACGACTTTGTTATAAGATAGTGCATTCGCCAAAATGAGACCAAAGAAATTACCATTATTAATTTCATCTCTGATTATTTGCAACAAGGAACGGTTGCATTCTATAGAAGTACTAGCTAGACAATCGCTTTCATTTATTAAAATTACAGCAGACTCTTTCAGTTTTCATTTTGTATTGTGTTTTTCTTTGTAATATGGTTTAATTTTGAAAGTTATGACCAAGGTTCCAAACATGTTCACAAATTTTTTACTTTTGGAATTGCAGTTTCTTTATATAATTTTTGCGTTCTTTTATTCGAACATTTATAGATCTAGAGGTTTCTATAAAATTTGTTACATGCGCAAGGAATCTTAGAAATGCAATTTTATGAGTTTTGTTTTACCGTATTTGGTTTAGTTTTTGATACAATTGATTTCAGTGTATTTCTTGTTTTGAATGTTGTTTTAATATTATGTGTGTTTCCCATTCTTTTAAGTCTCTCTAAAAGACCCTGTAAGTATGGTATGGTTGTTGTAGTAATGTGGTTATCAAGGGTATTAGTATTGTTTGGAATAGCTTGGTGTTGCATGCTAGTGATTGTCTTGCGTTCAAATTTTTCTAACTATTTATTGATAACTGGTAACAGATTTGAAATGAAATTAATCTGGTAATGTCCTTTCGTACAACCCTGTATGACCTGAATGAGATCTCTGCAACATCAGAATTTCTTTGATTTTATTTCACATGATGTTTAGAATCTTTACTGCTACCCTATATATATCAAAATTCCAGTAAATTCCCTTGGTTATATCAGTTTGAGTATCAAAGATTAATGTCAAAATCAAGACTTTAATGTGCATGTGGTGTTATTCCCAAAGAACTCCACAACCATCCTTCAGAAAACAACTAGAAATCAGCCATCTGGTTTTATTGTATTTATTGTTATATCTATTTATTGACTACAATTTATGATTTTCTATTAATGAAAAGACTTTTAATATATAACCTGGTCTCTATTTCTTACACAGAAAACTAAGTTGTACGGATATTTGAAGGTCAATGAAGTAGACGTGGCGGAACGAACTTTCGGAACAAAGTTCAATTTTTACATTTCACTGCCATGCTGATCTGTTTCCTTATGTGTAAGTGGGGGACCGTTAAGAAGGAAGCTTTCGCTTCAAAATTCATATGATCGGACAATAACCCAATTTCTGGACTGATTTTTAACAAATGTTAGGATAAGCGCAGCAAATAAAATGCTTATTGGACCTTGCGTTTTGCCAAATCGACCGAAAGTAGGAAACCATCTACCAGGCTTTAATAAAATGTTGCTTTAAATGGGTCTCTAAGATAGAGACAACAGAGAAACTTGAATATTTACTATGTTCAAAGACGATCAATCAATTAGGCTTACGTGTAAGAATTTGTTGCACTCAGCTGATTATATTCTTTGTAAAGTTTCTCCATCTGCAAGAGCAGATATCGCGAATAATTTAATATTGGAATATTTTTTTTACATTCTGTATGCCGCGGCTACAAATTGATATAAATTTGACATCTCTTTATAGTGTTTATCGTAATGTAGTACTGGTAGTAACCAGGGAAAAAATCCTACATGATCAAATTACACAACAAGCGCTCGCTTGATACATTGCATTTTTGCTTTCTAAGGCAATTTAAAAGATAATCATCAATTTCAGGAACCCTTCCTTTTATAACGAGGAAAGAATTTTACAACGATAAGCACTATGCGGAAGGTAATCGATTATACGGATGATGAAGCTTGAGCTGAATTGGCGTAGATTGGAAAAATTACTGGAAAAGCATATTTTTCAGCTTCTCGACATAACCATCAAGTAGCAGCAAAATAATATAAAAATGTAACAGTTTACCCTCGTTCTGAATATTGGATTTTTATTAAGGATTGATTGTTCCTAAACATAAAAAAATAAAATAATAAATTGACGACCGAACTAGAAAATCAAATTCTATTGTTGTCTGAAGGAGAAGATTCTGTATATAGTGTTATGACGTTTATTGTTATTTAATTTCTTTTATTTATTACTACACTATCCAATAGTACAAAGACCAATTAGAGGACATGGACAAACCTAGAAATATCAAAAATAAAGACAACTTGTTACTAAACATTGTACGTCAGCTTAATAAATAATTGTAATATAAAAAAGATGTTACTTTTTTATATTACATATTTCGTCATTTGATATATAACATGAAGCGTTAGATACAATTTTAATTTTATATTATCCATTTAATTCTGTAATTTGCCTCCCAAAATTAAAATTTCCCCTTATTTTTCCTGTAAAGTTCGGGCAAAGTTCTATATTTCCTATGTTTTTTTCAAAATTTTAGGCTCAGTAGTTTCGGAGATCAGGAGGGGGGAACGGCCGATTTTTTAGTTTTTCCGCCCAGAAGTACCCCTTAAATCAAAATTTCTTCTTTTGAGATATGTACTCCTGATCGGGTCAACAAACTATACATTGATACCAAGTATCAACCTTTTCCGTCCAATAGTTTAAGTGAAAATTCAGTAATAAATAAATTAACTAATTTTAAGCAACTTTTGATCCATAAAGTTTTTTCTGAAAGTCAGTTCTTTTAGAGTTAATTACAACAAAAAAAACATGTTTTCATACGGTTTTTCGTAAATAACCTTAAACATATGAACTTTAAGAAAAAAATAATTTGTATAAAAAATGTAGCTGATAAAAAAAAACAAAAAAAAATTGGGCTTATGGTTTCTGTAGAACCTATACAAACGGAGGTATAGCTTGTTGAAATTTTGTTTTTATTTGTTAAAACAAAAATTGATAGGTTTATCGTGAAGTAACTGAAAAACAATGCTTTTTTCGGGAGAAGTAAAAACTTTTTTAAAGTGCTTTAAAAATCCATGAAAATTAAGCGAGTTATGACATAAATAACATTGTTTTTTATATTTTTTGAAAAAAAAAGTACAAATTACCCCCTAAATACCACCACAGTCGAAATTAATTGCTACCACTTCACAAATCACAAATTTGTATGTTTTTTATGAGCTAAAAGCTCATCTAAATTGAAAAATTAAAAATTAAACAGTCATATCTAACTTAATTAAAAAAAAACATATATTAAAAAAATACCTACAATTTTGCACTCTACAAAATTTTGCCTATCTCTCAAAGTTATTAATTTATTTTGAAAAAAAAAGGCTCATGAGGCTCGACTTTTTTCAAAGATACTTACTTCAAACTACTCAAACTTTCTAAGCCTGTTTGAAATAAGTAAGCAAAGTGATTTATGAAGTGGTAGCAATTAATTTCAACTGGAGTAGTATTTAGGCGGTAATACCAAATTTTTTTTGTTAAAAAAATCATATTTATGCGATAACTTGCTTAATTTTCATGCTAGAGACTTCTTAAAAAAGTTTTTATAAACTTTTCCTGAAAAATGCATTGTTTTTCAATTATTTCAAGATAAACCTTTCAATTTTTGTTTTAACAAATAAAAACAGAATTTCAACAAGCTATAAATTTTGGTTACAGAAACTTCTTAAAGAGCATATTTTTTTTAAAGTTATTTTCGAAAAACCGTAGGAAAACATGTTGTTTTTTCACTTGCGATTAACTCGAAAAAATTGACTTGCAATTAGTTAATTTATTCATTTCTGGACTTTTTTTCATATAATATTTTTTACCCCCGAGAAAAATGCAACCCCCGGCACAGGGTCAACTTTGAGCAGAGGGTAAGTCGTGCTGCTTGGACAAATTACCCGGGAAAACGGTCACTGGCTCGATTACATAAAATAGAAAGGTGAAAACTTAATGCCAATTCAGTCGGGTTCCAAGAGAGGGACAAGGTCTGGCTATACAACCCCCAGAGGAGCAAGGGTACATCTCCAAACCTTACACCCGCTTGGGATGGTCCATACGAGTTGGTCAAAAGGATAAATGACGTTGTTTACCGTATCAGGCGAAACCCAAGAGCTAAACTGAAGGTGGTTCATTTGGATCGACTCGCTCCCTACCATGGAGACAATGTTTCTGATCGGGACGATCAGAATTAAAGGGGGGGGCAGCGTTATAAAATTTATATTCGCCGCCGCTGGAGATACCTACATTAGTCACTCCGATGAAAATAAAACATTGACCGCCTGGGATAATAAAAACATTTCGATCTGAAACGTTCTATGCAGCAAAAAGCGTTAGCATCAAACACAGGAACAACAGTGGAACTGAAAGGACGGTTGGACATTTCAGAGTTAGTTGAGCTTAGATGAGTTGTGTTATTATTTCGATGTACATTGTTTTCGAAATCAGCTGTTGTAAATATTGTGTTTTTATGTGTAAATAAAGTTCTAGAATGTTGAAATGAATATCGGTTTTTAAAATTTTATTTGAACCCATGATTAATATTAGATTCTGACGGATCACAATAGGTGTCATGTCATGTCAGCAAATATTTTATAACAGTTCCTTCCTCGAAAAATTTCCTTTTTAAGAAAATAAAGGACATTCTGCCTGTATTTAAACTACAGGTAATAACAATTTCGCGGTGCACGGCAATATTGCTATACTGTCAATGACATAAAATGTAAATAGGATAGTGGCGTAGCATAGAGATTAACTGCCGTAAGTTCAATAGAGAGGAAATGCTCATTATTGATTATAGCATAATTTCCTGTTGTCATATTAACATAAACTTTATTGTACTCTGAACTAATTCGTTTATATACTCTTAAATTACTATATGAATTAATGTCATGTTTGCCATAATTTATACCTAAATGATATCATTAAGATATTTCTTGTCGTGTCCCATTGATTAACCATGATAAAGGAAACTGCATTAATTAAAATGTCAAAGACCTTCATTCATAAAAACCTCTCGAATTGAGAAAATATTTACAGAATAAATATTAATTGAGAATTCGGAACTTTATAGCTTCCTCTTAGTTCCGAATCTACTTCAACCTTTACTACCGTTTAATTGAAACTTTTTACTAAATTGCCTGTTTATTACACCATAAACTGCTTTGGTGACATTACCACTAAAACGATGGTATACCATTCTCAGTCCACGTATTGTTTATAATGAAAACCATGAGAAAATTGCAGAATTTACTTCTACACACAGCATCCATTCACGTTAAATACTCCTTCTGTGAAAACCAGTTGCCAGCGTGTATTTATTTTGATTAATATATCAGCTGTGTCTTAACTTGGGAAGGTTGGCAAGTTGACCGGATGTCCATTTCCGCTATTGTATTAATTTGAAAGAGGCAAATAAAAAAACTGGATCCTAAACGAGTCTTCATATTGAATTGTTTCAGTTTCCTGCATTATTTCACCCGCTAAGGACAACAAACTGAGCAGGTGAAGGAATTTTAACGATGGACATCGGTCACCTCATGGCAAGAATGCGATTTCTTATGTATATGCATAATATGTGAAGGTATGTGGTGTTTGGGGTTTTTCATTATTTATTAGACAAGGGAAAAGGGGAATGAAAAATATAATATTAAAAGTACTCTGAGCTATCAGCCTTAGGTTTCATCGTTGACATGGTATTTGTATTAGTATATTAAAGGCTTTATGAATTCTCAACATTTATAGAGGGTGAGTTTTTTTTGATGATCAGTATGGGGATCTCGGAAATTAGCGGAGATAGAGCAATGGTTAAATTGGCAAAGATTTGCAGTTTTACTACCCTAATTTAACGACACTTTCGGATTTTTGTAAAAAGTCATGGCTTACTAGATATTTTAAAAAACGAAATTCTGTCGATTTAGTCAAATCCCACTAGCTCCTTTGTTTTTGATTTTTTTAAAAAGTGTTAATATCAAAATTGAAGGGAATTGTATCCCGAATATGATTGTCATGTCCTCGTAGACATTTTTAGAGCTTTTCGTGACAGCTCTCGTTTTCGAGATATGACACAAACTTTTCTTTTTTTTTGAATGGAAACCATAGTTGGCAATGACTTCAAAAAATCGAAGATTTTTAGAGCTTTTTAACGATATACCACTCGATATAGTTATTCATAAAAATAACGGAGTTATGGATGCTTTTCTCTCTTATTTTCACTTTTAACGTAGTTAGCCATGAAATAGATTGTTATTAATAACTATTCCAAAAAAACATTGAACGATTTTTTTATTAGGTATATCAGATATAACGAAAAAACTAAATAAGTAGGCACTTACTAAATACTTAAGAAATAAAAGTACATAATAATGGTTATAATTTATGTTCGAAAAGTCCACCATTGTTATTTAGACAAAAATTGCATCTTTTTAAGATTGACATTACCGCTTTCCTCACAGACCGCCTGTCAATTTCTTCAATTGCTCGTAATACCGCCTCCCTTAGGTCACCAACTGTCTCATACCTTCTTTTGTATACTTTAGTTTTTAGCGCTTCCCACAAATAGAAGTCTATAACTGCCAAATCGGGAGACCGGCGTGGCCATTCGCGCGGGCCATTTCTTCCTATCCAAGAGTTTGAATAGATATTATCTGTTGTCTTACTAATAACGAGTTATGACCAGGTGCTCCATCATTTTGGAACCACTCAATTTCTAAACGAGTTCTCAAATTCAAATTATGCAACATGTCTTGAAAAGTGTATTGCAAGAAATGATTCGTCATAGATAAAAGGCCCCAGAATAGTAGACCCTATGATATCACACCAAACATTAAAACCAAATTTTATCTGGGGTCGTCTTTGTTCTACATGGAAAGGGTTTTCTTTGGCCCAGATATGCGCATTGTATCTATTGAACATACCGCAGTTAGTAAATCTAGTTTCATCTGACCATAACACCTTTAATAGAAACTGTGGATTGTTAAGGCACATGTCTCTAAACCATGTACAAAAATAAAAACCTCGATGTTCGTTACCAGCATCCAAAGTTTGAGAAACTGCTTCTGCCGCAATCTCACGAGTTGATGTAGATGGATTTTGATTTACCATTGCCAAAACATTTATTTGTGCTGCTTCCTTAATTTGATTACGTTCGTTAGGTGGTTTAGTAAAAGATCCATATCTGCGTAAACTATCGTAAAGCCTCATAAATGTACATAGAGCAGGTTTACGACGATTAAAATATCTATAAAAGTATTCCTCAGCTACACGAACTGAAGTTTTATTGCATATGATATAACATTTCACCATATTCAGTCATTCTTCGTTAGAATATTCCATTTTATCACGAAAACTTGTAAATATCGACTGTCAGCTCAGCACTACTAATGGAATTACTCTCAAATGCGGAAACGTCAAAGTGAAAACAATCTTTTTCATGGCTACCTATGATAAAAGTGAAAATAAGAGAGAAAAGCATCCATAACTCCGTTATTTTTATGAATAACTATATTGAGTATTATATCGTTGAAAAGATCTAAAAATATCCGATTTTTTGAGGTCATTGCCAATTATGGTTTATATTAAAAAAAGATAAGTTTTTGTCATATCTCGAGAACGAAAGCTGTCACGCAAACGAGGACATGACAATCATATTCGAGATACAATTCCCTTCAGTTTTGATACTTACACTTTGTTTATAAAATCAAAAACAAATGAGCTAGAGGGATTTGACTAAATCGAAAGAATTTCGTTTTTTCAAAATATCTATTAATCCATGACTTTTTACAGAAATCCGAAAGTGTCATTAAATTGGGCCAGTAAAACTGCAAATCTTTCCCAATTTAACCATTGCTCTATCTCCCCTAGTTTCCGAGATCCCCATACTGATCATCAAAAAAAAACTCACCCTGTATAAAGTATCACATAATTTACAAAAAACTATTTATACACAGGAACACTGGATGATTATACTGTAGACATCTCTTTCTCTCAGAATAACTGCGAACAAGAATTTCTGTATAGACACCAATAATTGGCCAATTTTTCGAAATCCTCTGGCTACACTTTGTTCCATTTTAACAATTGTTAAATACTTATCTGAGACAGGACAGCTCTGAGTAGACGAAATCATAACGAACAGGCTAAAGAATCAAAGGCCTCGTCAACAATCTTTCCGAGAGGAGTTGTCTTGTCTTCTAATATTATGTTGAAGATATGTTCGTTGTTTGAGAACACATTCTTGAATTGTTACATGCATTTAAGGGCGTAGCCAAGAAATTTTTTCGAGGTGGGTTGATCATTTTTTTCGGGGGTTGGATAACTTTTTTGATTGATGATATGCTGATTAGGATTTGCAAAATTTATATTGTTGTTAATGTATTTCCAAAATATATGAGATTATATAAATGTAAGATTTATTCTTATGAAAAAGATAATTAATTAGTTCTGACTTTTCCATATCCACTTTCAAGATCTGATACTTCCCGTTGGATAGATCAATCTTAGGATACAATAGCACAGTATGGTGTTCTCATTATGGGGTTTACATTGACCAAATTGAAAGAGTTCAAAATAAATTCTTGCGTATATATTCGGTTAGAATGGGAGTTGAAGGGAAATTAAGTCGTGACGATATGCTTTTGTCATTGGGCATCCAATCTCTACAACATAGGTGTTCTCAACAAGACGTTTGTTTTTTGTTCAAATTTTTGAATGACTATATTAAATGCCCAGAATTGCTGCACAAATAACATTCAGTGTGAGGGCCAGGATAACGCGTGCTAACCAAATTTTTCTGGTTCATTTTCATACATACATGCAAATACATACAAAGTATGGTCAGAACGAAACACTTACCAGGTTGCTACGATTAGCAAACTGTGTCCAGGGTCAGATTGATTTATTCAATTTGAAATTGTCTAAGCTCAAACAATGTACCTATTAAATTTATTCCTAAGTAATTTATTGTAAAAAAAGTACTCTGCTTTAAAAATATTGTAATATTTTTATTTTCACAAACGGGTTCAGTTCAGTTCTTGGATTTATTTAAAAACAGAGTCCAACTCACTCTAATTTATTTCCACTACTTTAACACAACTATTTACAATTTATATCTACTTAAGTATATGACCGTCGAAAACAGAATGAATCCTATCGCCAACTGTCCGTATTTATATATTTCTCTTGGAATTATTCTGGCAAGTCAACGAACTATCGGGAAACTTCTTTCATGTGTTCTGGAAGCTTTAAGGGATACTTATGTAATTATTGTGTTCCATTGGTATTCTTAAAAAATTTTGTTATCTTTTGTTTACTAAAATGTGTTTGATATTTTAGCCTAAGTTAATTATTGGTATTAAAAATGGGTTTCGACACTTAAATAAATAAATAAATAAACAAATAAATTTTATTTTGAAACCCAAAACTGCCAATTTTCGAAGAGAGGGGGGGTGAAACCCTAGACCCCCGCTGACTACGGCCTTGCATGCATTATTAAATGACATAACCTATAAATAATAAACGACAAAATTTAGATTAGAAATTCGCTAACATGTTTCTTTCATACATTGTAATTTTATTAGTCTTTGTCACCTGGCGCATTCACCATTTTATTGCCAAACAATCCTAGACTAAGAAATTGTTTAGAAATTAATCAATAGTTCTAACTTTTATTCGCTTCGGAAAAAAATCGCATTAGAATATAAATAAATAATAATAATAATTTCTTTTGATAACTGTTTCCATTTCAAAACAAAGCTTTTCATGAGAGAAATAAAATCGTAAGGTACATTTAAACATCCTTCCTGCAGGTATTTCATTTTTAAATTTAACTACTAATATTGTGATGTAGTATAAGCGGTCTATAGGTGTTTATAAGGGTATTCTAGAGATACATTAATCTACCTATTTAAGATACCAAAAAATATATGAAAAATTACTCAAACTTTCTATAATATCGAGGGAACTAAAATGACGTATCAACTAATTACCTCCTCACTCCCAACCACTCCACCTCAGCAATCCCCTAATCTTACAGCTTCGAAAACCCTTTTCAACAAAACCCTACAAGACTACTTTGGAAAAAGTATTCTACGGTTAATTAAAGAAAATTTAATTGTAATGTGGTATTTCATTATCAATTAATTGAGTTATAAATAATGAAACAAATGCCGAAAATTATCCCTGTTACTGCCCTGACCATAATAACTTCTTAGGCATTTTAAAAATGTTTTTGCTTCTCGATGATTTTGTTCATGGTACTTATTGTTAAGAAAAACACAAATTTTAAAGTATGTTGTTTTACTTATTGCAGAACTAGTTTAGTAAAAAAATATTTACTATATTGACGAGTCTACCTTTTATATAAACGGACGCCTTAATAAACAAAAATTCAACCTGAGTCGATAGAGGAACATCAAGAATGTTGTGCTATTTCCAGCAAAACATTATTTTTCCAAATAATTAATTAATTAATTATAATTATTAATACTTTAGTCAATTAATTACTAATTAACCGAAGAATTATTGCTGAATGGTAGCTTGGCAGGGTACCACTGAAAATTAGGTTTTGAGGGCTTAAGTTAACACAAGTTGCAGTTTCCCATTTATCATTACTGAGTTGGAGTGTTTTTGGGTGGGGGTGTAAGTCAATACGAATTAGTTCATGGACTAATTTAGTTCGCTCTCAATATCATAAAAAGCAGTTGGAGGAATTTATCATATCCTTGTTCCTTTCTGAGATATAGCTATTGTAAATTGTCAGCCTCTATGAACTGTCGTAAACTACCTTAACTATATTAGACCAAACAGATAAATCCTTTATAGCCAAACAACTTTCCTGAGAACAAGTATTGCAGATTATCGCTTTAATACGCGCATAAATCAAAAACTCGCTTCGTTTATTTTGTCGAAAACTAAGATCGTATAATTTCGTTATTCACCGTATTAGATGAGGAGGATTTTCATAAAACAAATATCTAGCACGAATGCCCCCATCAACGGAAATCCTCTTGGCGTGTGTTGAGTAACACAATAAAACATAATCCCACTTCTGAAAACACGAATTCGAAATAAATCTTCGTTTCCGATTTCTCACAATGAACTTCGTTACGAATACAAACGAACTAATTAAGATGATTCATTTGGCAGAAATCCAAAATGGAAGAATACGCAACTAATCCAACTGAAATTACCTTTGTAAGTAGGCTTTGCTGTGAGCCAAAATTATTTGTGTGCCATCTTACAAATGGAGTTCTTGCGAGTCGGTCGAAATTATGAGTTGAGCAGCAACATCAATTTGTTCTTGTGAGAAATCTCTGTAATTTTAACACATGTGTTACTATTTATTTCGGACATAATTTTTTACTTCGGGTTTTAACAATTATTGTATAGTTCATAAAGTTGTCTTGAAAATAATAAAGCGGAAAATATGATTCGTCCCTGTCTTGCTTTACATGTCTGTGTTCACAAAAAAAAATGATTTGCTCCCTCTAGAACAAGGAGTTCCCAACTGCCCGGTCTTCTGAAAGGCAAACTCTACAAATATGTCCCCCTCTAATCCAAAAGCAGAAGACGCATATGGAAGTTGTAGTAACTTCATAGTAGTTTAGGTATATTTTTTTATACAAACTAAACTGAAAAAATCATTTTCAAAATTTCTGTTAATAAATTTAAAAATATATTTTCTTTGATAAATTGTATAAAATTGATACTGCCGTTTAATTTAGTTAACTAGGTTATTTTAAAAGACATATTTTGAAAACTATAATTATAGTACTGAAAAATCTAGTGTATTCTTTTAAGACCTTTCTTAAGAAAGTGCGTATATCAAAAACGATTCCGATTTTATAAATTATTCTCCCTGGCTAAACATAAACTGGATCATTCCTGGGTTTCAGCTTGATGTTGAATTTTGGGACACATTGTACATGTGTGTGACTAAAAATCAGACATTCTCGAATATATTACTTTTAAAAATTGTATATTATTAAGAAAACTGAATTATGATGAAAATAGTAGAAAAAAATTCTTGATTAGAATAATTACATAATATAATATACATGGATTTTACTACTTTTTGGGACTAGTCCTGTCGTTGACATAACAATTGGTACAGTTCGTGTGTTGTTCATGTTCCACTGAGTCTTTATTTGAAATTCCAAATCTCCATATCTGGTTATTTTCTCAGCTTGCTTGATATTTATATTATTGTTGTTAGGAATTGCTATGTCAATTAAAGTTGTTTTCCGAGAGACTTTATCTACCAAAAATATATATCTGGTCTATTGTGAGCAGCAGACCGATCGGTCAGTATCGTGCTGTCCCAGTACAGCTTGTAGTTGCTATTTTCTAAAACAGATTCTGGTTTATATTTATAGTATGGTAATCTTACCGACTGTGATAATTCATGTTTCAGTGCTAGTTCCTGGTGAAGTATTTTTGCCACAGCATCGTGTCGTTCTTTATATTCAGTTGCAGCGAACGCTTGACAACCTCCTGTGATATGCTGGATAGATTCAGATATTTGGTAACCGTACCTGCATCTATCGTTGTTAATAGAAGGGTCTTTAACGATGTACTTTAGGTAGTTCTTAGTTGGAATTACTTGATCTTGGATTGCCAATATAAAGAGTTCCGTTTCAGGGAACATATGACCAGAGATCAACCAGTAGTTCGACGCTACACTGTCGACATAATCTTGGTTGACGTCATTTATATGTCTTCCATGAAGGGGCTTCTCTTTCCATTTCAGCAGTTTCTGATCGGTGGTCTGGTGGTGTAATTGGACATGTTGTTGTGTCAGTCGCAGTGGTGTTGAGTCATCAACCTGGCACATGACTCTATGTAGATCAGAAAATTCTGCGAGTTTCTGGAAGTGACTACGCAAAATAGAAATTTGTTGATCTAGTAGTTTACTTAGATCTGTCAATTCTCTTCCTCCTTCATACCGTGGCAAAGTTGTACGTTCAACAGAGTTCTTTGGATGGTGCTTTTGAGCTTTTGTTAGTAAAACTCGAACTTTTCGTTGTAATTGTTCAATGTCAGTCTTGCACCAATGAACTATACCGAAAGAGTAACTGAGCACTGAACACGCATAGCCTGAAACAGATTTTTACTGTATAGTTTGGTTTTCAACAGTCGTCTTACCCTTCTATAAAACTCTGCTGTTAGGTCCTTTTTCATAGTCATATGATCAATACGTTGAGCCTGCTTTAGTCCAAGGTATTTATAAGTATGACCTTCCCCCATAGATTCAATTGAGGTGCCATCTCCCATTTCGAAGTGCCTCTGCTGTATTTTGCTTTTAACTATATTAATAATTCGGCATTTGTCTAGGCCAAATTTCATATGGATGTCACTAGAGAACCCTTCTACTATTTTAAGCATATCATGCAGCTGTTGTTTTGTAGCTTCCATCAACTTTAAGTCGTCCATGTATAACAAATGGTTTATCCTTAATGCTTGTACGTTGTTGTGTTTGCGACTGAACCCAAAATTATTGGAGTTTAATTTGTTTGAGAGAGGGTTCATGGAAAGGCAGAACCACAGCGGGCTAAGAGAGTCTCCCTGGAATATACCCTTTCTGATTGGAATGGGGTCAGTTTGTATGGAACAGTTGGCTTCATTCAGTGAGATTTTGGTTTGCCAGGTGGACATGGCATATTCTAAAAAGTTAATAATATAATTATTCACTTTATAGAGATTCAGCACGTTAATGAGCCAATCATGTGGAACTGAATCAAAGGCCTTTTTGTAGTCCACATATGCCATGTAGAGATTTCGCCGTTTTAGCTCATAATGTCTGATTAATGCACGACGTTATAAGTTTGTATAAGGTTGGGAGGCAAGTGATTGGTCTGTACTTTGCTGGGTCCTGTGTACATAGGTTATCCTTTGGTAAGAGGTATGTAGCACCATGGGTAAGGAAACTAGGCATTTTGTGTGGATGGATAATTATGTCATTAATGAGTACTGTTAATTTATCGTGGGTGGCGTAAAGTTTCTTTATCCAGTAATTCTGCATGCCATCTGGTCCTGGTGCTTTCCAGTTATGGAGGTGTTTCATTATGTTGGACGTGTCTTCCGTTGTAAATGATTGGTGTTCCATCTTATCACAATTCTGAAATGGAGCCTCCTCCTCATTAATCCAGCTCGCTCTGGAGTTATGGGAAACTGTTGTGGAAAGTTGTGTTTTCCAGAACTGCTCGATCGCCGTTTTACTGGGATAACTAGGGGTTTCATTATTATTGATGTTGTTGAGTTTTCTATAAAACCCTTTTTCTGATTTTCGGAATAGTGCGTTGTCTAGTTTCCGTTGGTTACTGGTTTTGTACCTTCTCAATCGACTTGTGTATACGGTTAGTTTATTATTATTATTGTTATTATTATTAAGGGTTGATAAAATATTTTGACTTATTTTGGCACCATAGACTAGTAAGATATACAAATAATTTTACAAATATATGCAAATGCATCTCACTGAGAAATAATATAAAACATTAATTTATCAAATCCGATATTACTTCCAAATTTGTATTGTATATATTCTTCTTGTAGGACAAGGGATACATAGGTATAATCACATTTTTCATATCCAAAACACTAAGGAATCTTGTGGTTTCATTGTCCTACAGATATTAATGATTTCGGTGAGGACTAGGAAATCATTCCATTTAACTTGTAGGACAAAGTAGGGTGTAGGACAAAATTATTTTCGGGCGTTTTATCAAACTATTAAAAGATTTAACTAAAAAACTAATTGATATAAATACAAAAAATTCACTTCCCATTTTGCCATGTTTAACACCTGCTAGCTGTACAGAAATAAATGTCTTCAAACGTTACTCAACATCTCAGGCGTGACTGATCTAACCTCATGCGTGATTCGTCTTTTTAGGTCATCTAAGTAGAGGGGTTTAGTTTTGTATACACTGCTTTCGACATATCCCCACAAAAAGTAGTCTAATGACGTCAAATCAGGAGATCGTGCTGGCCATTCTATCGATCCGCGCCTCCCAATCCACCGATTTGGAAAAATTTGGTTCAGGTACTGCCGGAAATTGATTTCGTAATGGGGCGGTGCTCCACCTTGCTGAAACCATATTGTATTGACAGGAACTTGTGGGTTTACTGGATCAGGAAGTTCGTCAAAGTTGGCACGATATTATTTTGGAGCAGTTCTAAATATTTATCTCCATTCAAGTTGCCATCAATGAAAAAGGGATCTACGATATGATTTCCAACAATTCTTGTCCAACCATTAACTTTTTCAGGATATTGCGTATGTTTTTCTGTCATCTCTTTTTTTAATGTCAATTTTCGTAATAAATCTGAAAACACTTAATATTTTCGAAACAGTTGAAGATAGGTGTAGGACATTGGACATAAATTAAGTCTAGAATTTTCTGAAAAATTCAAAAAATAAATAATATACAGGGGCTTGCATTTACAATAAGAAAGTTGGTATTGGCCACTGTCACATGACACACCCTATATAATTTTTTGGTTGTTGAAAAAATCGACGTATCGAATTTATTCCATTTGGCTGTTCCACACTGTATTTTAGTGATACTTAAATTTAGTTTTTACTGTCATATTATTCACTAACAACTTATTTAACCATAATCTCATTCCTTTCTCCACTGCTACGTGACTCCTACTTTGGAAATTCCTTTCGTCTGTTTTTTTATTAATGTTTTATTACCACAAGCAAACCCAAACATCACTTGTGATAAACTGCTCTCCATGGAAAAACTCGTTGCTCATTTCTTGCATCTACCTCAGACAAAACCATTTCAACTTTTTGCCCAGGTTTTTCCTTCGATTGTCTAACTTATACATATTAATAAAATACGTGCGGACGTGCACCTTCGAAGCGTGAATTTATCCGAGAAATAAAGCAAATGCACTTTTTCCTTCCAAGTGCACATTGTTGATTTAGTTATTTGTTTCGTATAAGGCTATTCCCGCCACATCCGCTATATATATATATATATATATATATCTGTGCGGCTGAAAGGCATTCATCTTACGATTCAACGCATTCTTTCGTATTATCAACCGGAAGAAAAATGTGAGCAAAGTGCACACCACGGTACAGGATACCGTCGATTATGCAATGTTAAATGTGTACCTGCCTGAATAAGGTTCTTTACAGGTACCGGAGTTTCGTATTTGATTATTTATACTAGCTGATAAGAACAGAGGCATTAATATTAAAATGTAACTGTTTGTAATGCTATTTAAACATTAATCGGTAATGGATTTTAGATAACCTAACATTATAATATACAATTTAGAATTTCTCAGATTATACATATTCTTGGCCATTTCCTTATGAGACTTCGATAATTATTTTTGTCTTTGATAGAGGAAAATGCTAGAAGTGAGAAATAATTTATATTTAAAAAAGAAGCGACTTCAGCTAACTTAAAATATAAACCGTGTGCAATATATCACTATTTTCAGACATATCTTCTATTTTATTTGATTTAAGATACAATTCACTTGGAAATTTTAGCGTATTCTTATCTATCCCTCTCTTTTTCTCCCTCTCTAATTTTTATTCTTTGTCTATATTTTCCAAATATATTTTAACTTTTTATTTTGTTTTATTATTTGGACCATATATGTAACTAATTCACTCTATATTGCATCCACACTGTATATGCTTCTGTGTATTGGCCACCCCTATATAACTTATTTGTCTGTCATTTTCTGAATTACCCTATGCAACTATAATTCAACTCAACACAATATTACAACGGTCCAGATGTATTTAAAAGCGCCCTGTATAAGTATAAATGATCTCCACAATATTGACTGTTTCTATTTTTCTATTGTTTAAATTATTTCTGTATACCAATGATTTTACTTCGCCCCATAACCCTATATAACAAAATTCACATTTTTTAACCATATTTTTTGAGTACAATTTTACTTTACCATCTATTTTAACCACCTGGTATATGCAACTGCTTCTAAAATTTGTTGAAGCCATGTCTATAATTATACCCCGTCCTACATCCTGTAATTCAAATATGCTTATGCTTATGTAACAAATTATTGAAACACCCTGATTAGCAATAAATTTAGTCCATCCTTACTTCAAACACCTTGTCTAAGCAACTACTTATGTACCAAACTATATACCTTTTTTAAACCGCCCTGAATAAGTGTAATTATATATAATACTCCACCTTATATTTCAACCACCTTATATACGCAACTACTTATCTGCCACCAAATACAATATTGTTAGGACCACCCTGTATAACTAATTCAATTCCAACTTATATTTCAAACATCCTGTGTATACAACTGCTTATGTACCACCTAATATTACATGTACGCACGCACTCACCTACAACCGTATGCCACATAGAAGAGTTCGCCGACATAACAAATTTTCGTTTCGATAAACTAACGGAATAGTTTCTGCCATTTGAGGTGACCATAAGCCACCTAACTTAACTTCGTATCTAAAAGAAATTTACTTCAAATGAATAAAAATGAAAAACATTACAAACGCCCTGTACGATATATTTTCATGGCATATCTTGACACTTAAACATGATATTTATGATGAAAACTTGACATTTGCCATGATGTCCACAGTTTGTTTGCATATTTTTTTCTGAAAAATGGTAAGTTTTGCGTTATAGAAAAATGTAAAAAGCTTACTTCATGTTTGCGTAACCTTTCCATTTCATTACAGCAAGTTCTACTAGTGCCAACTAGATGGCAGTAGTTAAAAGACAAATTTGTATTTAGGTAACAAATAAATACACAAAAAAATACAAAAAAGTATTCTACCTAAATTTTCTTATCTTGTTGGATAGCCGAGTTATTCTCAAAAAAATAATTTTCAAGTTAAGCTTTTCTAGGCACCCCCCACATCAAATAAAAAATTTAGACTTCTCGGTTCATTTGCATTTCTAGGCCGTTTTCTGTTTTGACGAAATGACTGAACAAATATGTCAAATCGACTGATGAGAATTTTATTGAATGTTTAACGAGGCCGGTGGAATATATACACGATCGCGGCTGAGTGGGTAATCTCCATATTTTTGGGCCAAGTCAGCAGCTCATTTCAATTGTGTTTTTATGCATAATCTCATGCGCTGAAGGTTACTTAAATGTTTAATCTCTTTTGCCAATTGTACCCGAAACCAATACTTTTCTATAAAATTACAGTCCACTTAATTTCGACTATAATTATGTATATTGTATATATAAATAGGCTAAGACAATACTGTTAGGTACCATTTTCTCCTCTGTCACTCAACCGATTTGCTTTATTTTGGTTTTGTTTAGTAGCTACAGACGACCTTCAGCGCAGAATGCTAAAATTAATATATAATATTGGTTCAATAATTAAATAATAAAATAATTAAAAAATCATTATTTACATGCATACTGTCAATTGCCAAACAGTGCTGCCAGATTGCTTGGAGAGAAAATCATAAGATAAGTTGACTCCAATGTGAAAGACAAACTATATTAAATGTAAAACTAAAAGTTTTGGACCTTCGCTAAAGTTAGTCTACATAGTCATGCTATTGAAATAAAACCAACGAAAAATTATAATACATAATAATCGCCGTTTATTGGGCGCTCGCAAGTTTGCAGTTTGCAACTTTTATTGCATTGTAAATATGGTTTGTCAACTAAAATCAAAATTATGTTGTCACTTATCAATTTATTTTTGATATATTCTTTATTTTAACCATATTCTTTAAATTTAGAGTTCTTTTATTTTTGACATCTAGGATTTTCGAGATAATCAGCACACGGAGGTTCCTATTCTGGAGCCGTTTCGTGTAATTGCTGTTCTCCCTTAACTTCTAGGACAGAATGTCACGATAAAATTTTTCAGGTTACTTCACCTGTCAGAGATATTGAATACTCTCTTCGAGGTGTCATTCATTTGTACGTAAAATACATAAAGAAGTGTTCGAGAGGACATTCAATTGTGGGAAGCGCAACTGATGAAGGTTCCCTGACCAGAAACAATGTATTTTTTTATTTTTGTCGGGTAACTTTCATATAAGTGTAACTAAGATTACAGAAAATTGTGAAATCATGCACAAATTCACAATAAATAGGTAGATCTGACAACACTGAATGCTTTAGTCATCTGTCGGAAATTTGATTTAAATTTTGACATTTCATTATTTTTGTAGAGATTAGGTTGAAAGTTTTCAATCCAGTAAGACAAGATTTCAAAGTATTTTCAAGATTTCAATTTCAATTCACAGAAAAAAATTCTCAAAAAATATGTGTATTTAACTACTATTAATTAACAGTATGTGATTCCTATTTCTATATATTTTCTACATAAAACAGAAACCGTCATGGGTTAATACATTGGTAAGTACATTTTTTATATTGAAAATCATACTGAAAATTAATGTTTTCTGACAATGTGGGTATCTTATAGTTAATTAATATTACATTACATGGTCCCATTGCTGCAAAGTTCTGACTGTTAAAAACATTTTAAAGATTTGTTTGAATATATTAGGTTAAGTCATTATTTATTCTAGAGTAAAATATATATTTTTTAGATACATATTACCTTGAAATCGTACACTGCTGGCATAAAAATTTACAACCTAAATGTTCCAAAATCCAAAACGCTCTACACGACAATAGAAACCACTGCGTAATTAATTATGCTAGGTTGGTTTTCAAATGATAAACACAGCAGTGGCTGGGTAACGCTCTTTCAGACCAAGTGATGACCATCTTTTACTATCTTTGGAGTTAAGTAGTTTCATTCTTTAAATGTAAAAAAAAGGAGTCATTAAATCCTTATATAACAGAGTCAAAGCAGTTTCAGCAACAAAGGAAATTTTTGAGAAAGAGTTATGTTTGATAAAGGAAGTTTTAGAACAAAACGAATACCCTAGAAATTTCATAAACAAAACAATTTACCGAATCGAGAAAAAACAAAGAAACAAACAAGCGACACAAACAACACACAATACTTCCAATTTAAATAAGAACACACAAACTGTTATTAACTCTACAATTAAAACGTTATTCCTTACGTTTCCGGCCTCTCCGAAAAAATGAAACGTATTGGCAATAAATACCAAGTAAAAACGATTTTTAAAACAAATAATAATTTAAGATCAAATTTGACAAAAACAAAACCGGAAAACGGTACTCAAAGTTCCAAAAAATGTGTGTACAGTGTACCTTATGCCTGCGGAAAACATATACAGGTGAAACATCAAGACCTCTCCAAATTAGAACAAAAGAGCACCAATAAAATGTCTCAAGAAGACAGATAGACAGATCAAGATTGGCAAATCATGCACTCACGGATAATGGTACACGCAAAATGGACTGGAATAAGACAAGAATACTACTTAAAGAAGAACATACCAAAAAAAAGAAATGAAAGAATGTGTCTGCATGTTGTTGAATAATGGAGGCACGAGGAGAGAAGATCCCAGATGAACATTCAAAATAAAAAAAAAATATCTTTGGAGTTGCCTAAAGTTCAATAGGGAAATATGTAGTGTTGTAAATTATAGATCAGTATAATTTTTTGTTGTGATTATAATTCTGTAATTAATTCCGAAGGTGTTGTGCAACAAATCATCAATCAGCGTATAATGGAAATGTCATTAAATATTAGAGTTTTCATTGGGTTATTTGTCATCTCTATTTTTAAAATCGGAAACGGAAACTTTTAGGTTACAAAAAAAATCCGCCGATAATTAGATCGACCATGTTGCATAGACATATTTATGTAAAAATAATCCTACAATTATATTCATAAATAAAAAAATATTTCGTGAATTATTTCTATGAATGTAATCTAAATGAAATAATAGGGATAGCAAAGGCCTGGCGTACTTTTCTAATTTCGCCTCAACTCTATATCTTATACAGGACAAAATAACGACAATAATGTTCAACTCACAATTTTAATGAATTAGTGTCGAATATCGACCACTGGGTGACCGCTAGTACTGTAAATGTGACTAATGCTTATTACAAAATTCTAAAAAATTGAAATGCCAAAGATTGTAGAACACATAATCTATGACTTTCCTTCAAATTTCTCTTGTGACAACACATTCTCGACATAACTAACCTCTTATTCAAATAATTTTTTAGATTTTCATCTTTTCAATTGAAATATGAATTATTAACGCCTCACCTCTGCATGAGAATATGCTAAAACACATTTTCAATTTGCAGGCTTACGATTCTGCAGAGACGACAACCTACACGAGGAAGGGTCTTTCATCAAAATGTCGCATAATTGAGTGGCTGCCTGCAGGGAATTATTGTACAGTTGACCAACATTAACAGCACTTCACTCTTTAGCGAACATGCCCTACTCCGGGGTGATGGGCTTGCCAATTAGTGGATGGATTTGTAATGGAAATGTTACTTTTTATTCTGAAGCCATATAGAAAACCGATATGTGTGTTAATTAGTTAAAAGGTTTATTAATTAGGTTCGCGAACGTGACATAAGAGGTGATTTCCCTAGTCACTTTAGATAGTTTTTCTAATGGACAGGAATTAATGTCAATTGGTTGCCAACGATCAATTCAACTACACAGTTTACCGTATATACCTCTACCTACCATATATCCAATTATATAAAACTGGAAATTGCATTTTGTCATTAATTGGCCAAAAAAATAAAAAAAGTATAAGCGGGTATTTTTCTAAGTAAATCAATTTCAGCAACAACACTCTCTAATTATAATTATCACAAATGTACTTTTGAACTATTAACAGATTCTTCCCTTAAGTCTTACAAAGTTTAAAAGGTTACTCGTTCTTTCACAACTCTTAAAATTATAATGACCAATGACGTCATTACTTTACAAAACTTTTTTAACAGATATTAATTGATGCAACAACCTACTATAGTTGTTTCGATTACAGTCACTTCCAACTATAATTGGTATTTTACTAGTGCAGAATAATTGCTTCCAATACAATTTAAATCTAATATCACATTTATTAGAAAGTTCTAAGAGACGCAGTGCTTTACGAAAATTACTAGAGAATTCCCAAAGAAACACCCAGCTTGTAAGATTAAATTACCATTAGGAATGACTTTCAAAAGATTTGGAGCACGCCTTTTAGGGATCCTAAATGTATAAGAGAACATATACAAGAAATGAGAGACATAATAGACGCAAAACATACAAAAATAATCACCTGGATTGAGTACTTAAAAAGATTATATTCAGATGACCACTCAGAACCACACGAACAGAAGCTAACACACTAGATTTCACAACTGAGAACAAGACCAGAATATGCACATGGGAAATAGAAAAACCAACAAAATGAGATGAAAAACAAAAAGGCTGCAGTCAACCATTCAATATTAAATACTAAAATACTCCAGAGTTTGGATGGTGACCACAGAATAATTAACACAATTCATTAATAAAATTCCAGGGCACAATAAAGTTCCCAAAGAGTGAAAGACAAGCATACTAATTTAGCTTTTCAGAAAAGGTGAGAGAATAATACCGAAAAACTATAGAGGTCTCAAAATGTTCATTAGAACACTAAAAATGACAACGAGAATCCTAACCAAACTAATAAACCGAAAAATATCACTGCAAGACGAAGATCATGTACAGACTCAGTACTTGTAACGAGACTAATAACAGGGAAAGCATTAGAATATAATCGATCACAATTCTTTTGTCTAATTGACATGAAAAAATCCTTAGACAGGGTCAAGCTAAAGGGCGTGGTTCATCTTTTGAGCAGTGGTTAAAAACCGTAAGACTTTGAGAATGTATGTTTTCGTGGCTGATTCTGCTTTTTCCGGATTTAGACCCCGTCATTTCTCCGAATCAAATTATTTATATATCTGAACAAACATATATACAAAGTTATCCGACGTTTCGTCCACACTTATATGGGGCTTTTTCAAGGATGAGTAATACAAATGTTGCTTACCTTGCGGCGACTACATTCATTTAGTCTTTTTCTCACAAAAACATTGAAACATTACTTACTCTTAAACTTCTCACACTGAAAAACAAAATGTATATGACTGAACTTTGGATATAGCCAACAATGTTTTTAAGAAATAATAATTGGCCATCCGACATTTCAGGTACCTACTAACCGAGTTTCTGTAGAAGATTGATTTAAACAAGCTTCAGAGTCTAGATAGAACTGCCTAATTGGTAAGTTCCACTGGATAACTGAATGGAGTGTGAATCTGCTCTGCTTCGTCTCTTTATAGCTTTCGGTTGAGTAGAAGAGGATGTTACGTGATTAGAGCCTGTGTGGTGATTGGTTAGGTGTTGGTGGGTATGCCTAATTTGTTTTGGATTTCGGTATAATTATTTCTAGCCCAGTGGTGCTCTTTTGCACTAGACCAAGACTATGGTTGCCACTCCCTCGCTCAAGGATCCAGAATATTGGACTGAACCTACATGTTAGTCCTCTGGAATAGTTTTAAGGAACGCCATGGCCTTTGAAGCAGTTGCATCAAACCTTCTTTTAAGGTTCGTTCCTTCAGCCGATTGCCAACCGATTGTCAACTGTTATGCATCGGTTCATGAACCGTTTATTGCGCAACCCGATCCATGTACCAGTCGGCAACCAAACGGACTGAAGAAACGGTTTGAATATTAAAATATTACTGTTCCATGGAACTCGCCGACGAAACCATAGAATTACAGATTACAAACAATACTATGCAAATTTATTTTATTACTTTATGATAGTATAATCTGTGACTGCCTGTGGATTCATGAGTTATAAGAATTCTTTGTCAATTACCTGTTTTCGTTAATGAGTAACTATATCTTGACAAAAAAATCTCTTATCACCTGTTTTATAAAGGATATTCCAATTTGAGGTTAATTTTTAAATTTTTAATAAAATTCACAAATTATTTGAGAATGATCAAATCTTTTATTCCAAATGATAGTACAATTGTTTCGGTTTAGTAATGGAAAACAATATCTGGTAAATGACCACCTGCTGTTGTACGACAAGCTTCTAATCTTTTGCCAAAATCTCGATAATTCTCTGGCATAACTGCGGTTCAATTACTTGAAAACTGTCAATAATGTTCTCCTTTGGGTCATCAATTGTTTGTGAATCGTTGACATATACCTTTTCTTTCAAATAGCTCCATAGGAAAAAATCTAGAGCTGTTAGATCGCAAGATCTAGGGGGCAATCAATGTTTCCTTTTCGAGCAATTATTAGATTACCAATTTCTGTTTCACAAGATTGATTGTTTCTGCTGCTGAATGAGATGTTGCACCATCCTGTTGGAACCACATATTCTGCACATCAATATGCTCCAATTCATCCCACAAAAAGTTAGTAAGCATCTTTTGATATCGATCACCATTCACAGTAACAACATTTCCATTGTCATCTTCAAAAAAGTATGGACCAATCACTCCACCAGCCCAAATACCACACCAAAAAGTTACTTTTTGTGGATGCATCGGTCTTTGTATTATTTCTCGTGGATTTGCTTCACCCCAGCTTCGACAATTTTGCTTGTTAACAATTCTACCCAATTCAAAATGTGCTTCATCGCTGAAGATGATTTTGTTGAAAAAAATCCTATTTTCAAATTTCTGTTGCATGGCCCAATTAACGATTTGACGACGTAAACCAAAGTCTGTTGGCTTTATTTCTTGCATTATCTGAATCTTGTAAGCCTTTAAATGAATATGTTTGTGCAAAATTCTGAACAAAGTAGTTTTTGGAATGTTCAATTGCTGTGCTCGATGACGAATTGATGTTTTTGGTTGTTCAACAACACTAGCAGTAACAGCTGCAATATTTTCTTCTGAGCGTCCACTACGATAATATTTTTTGCTTTTTTCATCTTTTACTGAACCAGTTTCCACACATTTTTGAACAATTATTCCAAAGGTAGTATTTGACGGACAATTTGCTCTTCCATATTCTGTACGAAATTTTCTTCCAACTTCTGCACAACTTTCACCAAATTTAAAATAATTTTTAATAATAATACCGCGTTGCTTAATCGTATATCTATCTATTTTTAATAACACCCTTTAGTAACAACGAAGTCATGGAAGGTATATTTTAAATTGTTTATTATGTTTAAAGATGTAAACACATTAAATTCGGATACAAAATTATATTTTTCCAGATTTTGCCAAGTTAATCACTTTACCACTTCTAAAATAAATTTCAGGTTAGTGTTTAGCATTTGGCGTTGGTTGGCATAATATAATAAACTCATAAACAATCAACAAATCATAAACAATAAACTCAGGAATCATTAATGCGTATGGTTGTACCACCGATTCTTCCCTGATGCCAGTGATCGAAATTACCCTACATTAACTGGTTGCGAAGCAATCATCGTGTCACTTGGAACACGAAACAGAACCATTCACTGAACGTTCTGATGGAACGGTATTTTTCATCTGCGCAATTACGCAACCGTTGTGTATTGGTGGTCTAGGAAGACGCGAGATGTAAGACCGACATCTAGGATTTTCAAGAGAATCAGTACACAGAGGTTCCGAATCTGGAGCCGTTCCGTGCAATTGCTGTTCTCCCTTAACTCCTAGGACAGAATGTCACGATAAAATTTTCAGGTTACTTCACCTGTCAGAGATCTTGAATACGCTCTTCTACCTTGAAGAGAGCATTCAATATCTCGTCCAGACCGAGGTATTTCAAATTATTTAATAGATGTTTTGGGACTACTCCAGTTGTTGACATAACAATTGGTACTGTTCGAGTGTTCCCTATATTTGGCTATTTTTTCAACCTGCTTAATATTTATATTATTGTTACTAGGGATTGCTATAGCAATTAAGGTTGTTTTTACCTTGAGACTTTATCTACCAAAACTATATGTGGTCTATTGTGAGCAACAGTCCGATCGGTCAATATCGTCCGGTCCCAGTACAGTTTGTATTTGTTATTTTCTAAAATAGAATTCTGGTTTGTATATATAGTAGGGTGTTCTTACCGACTGGGATAGCTCAAGTTTTTGCGGTAGTTCCTGGTGCAGTATTTTTGCCACAGCATCGTGTCGTTCTTTGTATTCAGTTGCAGCGAACGCTTGGCCAAATCCTGTGATATGCTGGCTAGATTCAGATGTTTGGCAACCATATCTGCGTCTGTCGTTTTTGATACAAAGGTCTTTTCATTATTGTTATTATTTATATTATTTATTTCATTTGGTATTAATTCATGTGAATGTTACTTTGCACTTTGCCTTTAAATAATCATTGTACTTCAGACAAAGTTTTTAATTGTTGCAGGACGAAAATATTTTTTGCAGTTTAGTTAAGTTTCTTTTTTGAAGTCGGTTTTTGTTTTTTAAAAATGTATTTATTATATCTGATATCCCAGATAATGTATAAGAGTCAGATGCGCTTTAAATAATTTTATTAGGCTCCTATTTGCTACCGGTTCCCACGGAAATATCGTGTTTCTCAAGCCTCCTTACGCGAGTATAAATCATAAACCATGTAAATGCGATTTAATACGAGAAGGTGCAAAGAAGACACCGTCAATTCCAGAAGCTCGTTGTTTGGCTCGGAAACGGGCCAACGGTACGCGTATGTCGCGAAAGTTACTTTTGAAGTATCACGTCTCTCGGGCCACGTTTGACAAATGGTCGCTGCGTGCGTGGTCGTTGCGAGATCGTGACAGCAACAAAAAGTATTAATAAAATCGAGGAGGTGAAAATAACCGTTTAGGTTTCAGACCCACCCGATTAATATAAAAGGGGAATTTTGCCAACTTGATTTGTAAAAATACGAGTCATAAGTAATTCCCATAAAATGTCAAATAAAACGATTTGCTTTTTATATTACCGAAACACGTTGTCCTGTTCAAACGATTTGAATTAACATTTTTTGTAGTTTTGATGAAATTATATGAAAAAAAAATTGAAATATCTAATGCCACCACGGCATAGTTGTCACAACTTAAACTCTCAATAACCCTGTATATGGCGTATATATCAACTTCTTGTATTTTTTATTATAACCCTGTATAACAATAATTCCTCTACAGCCTACATTGTAATTTCTTATGGGCTACGAAATATAGCAGTTGTAAAATCACTCTGTATGACTATAATTCTACTCAAGAATACATTTCAACCATCCTGTATATGAATATGTTATGGCCACGCAATATAGAATATTTTAATCATTCCGTATAGCTAAAATTTCAGTCGACCATATTTTCCAACTATCCTGTATATCTGGCTGCTGGTGGGGTAGCATTTATCTTTAACTGCCGTCTGTAACTGTAATTATACTCCGTCCTATTCTTAACCAGCTCCACACTAGTGACTGTGTCTATTTTGCTATTCTATCAATCACCCTGTATACTTATAATTTTACTTCACCCTATACGTCAAGGATTAGCAACTACTTATATTCCACACTGTATAACATATTTTTAACCAAACTGTAAAACTATAATTCCACTTTATTTTATATTTCAATCATCCTGTATATGCAACTGCTTTTAGCATTATTTAAACCTTCCGCCCTATAAAACAAGTATCCTTACAGCATACCCTTATTTAACCATTTTTTTTTCAGTTTTTTTATCTACTCTGTATAACTATACTTTTATACAATACAATATTTTTAAAATCACCCTCTATAACTAATTCAATTCCAACTTACATTTTACTATCCTATGTATACAACTGCTTATTTACCACATAATATTACATGCGCACACGCACACACCTTCAACGGTATTCCACACAGAAGAGATTGCCGGAATAACAAATTTTCGTTTAAATAAGCTAATGGAATATTTTTTGTAATTTCACGCGACTGTAACTTAACCTCGATTCTAAAATAAACTGACTCCAAAAGCATCAAAATGAAAATCATTACAAACACCCTGTACGACATACTTTGATGGCATATCTTGACATTTAAACTAGATAGTTATTATGAAAATTTGACATCTACCATGATTTTGCATATATTTTTCCGATTTTCAGAAAAAATGTATCTTTTACGGATTAGAAAAATGTACGGAAACAATTTGAAACATATCTATGTATAATACAATACCTAATATTCAAATTGCGTGAGCAGTTTTAGAGAAAACAGTGAAGATTCGTTGAAAATCGCTAAAATCTAGTTCCTTATATACTGATTTTCTAGAACCGTAAATCTCATGTTATAGACAATTATATGGGAACTTTCTGCAATGTTCCTTACTATATTTGAGTTTAAATCATCAAAAGTGCCCAAGTCGTTTTTGAATATTCGCTCGACAAACATAAAAAAAAGTTGTAGACGAATTGATAACCTCCTGTTTTTTGGAAGTTGGTTAAAAATGCAATATACTTATGGTTGTCCTAAACGTGTGCTGCTCTGAAGTTATCAACCAAAGGCACTCATATAACAATATTGCTTGGGTATTTGTCTAGTTCGAAGAAGATGAAGAAGAGGTTAACGTTTTCACAAAAGCAACGTCAATTAGTACAATAAATAGTGTTATACTTAACATCAATTCAAAAAGAATAAGAAATGAAAACCTTTTATAATGAGATATTAGAACACATTCATAAAGGCTAGAATGCCCACACTCTGGTAGTAGAAGACTTCAGTTCGTAAATATCCACAAAAACAACAAGAAAAAAGCCAAAGATTTAAGGAAGGTGAAAATCTTTAAGTTAGATAAATGGCGAAAGAAACGGGAAAAATGAATGAAATGAAAAAAGGTTTACAAAACTACTACGAAATTGATGTGAGAGATTAATTTTTCCTTAGAAGCTACTGAAAGTGACATGTTGTTAAATTAACAGACAAAAATATCGAGAAATTATAAGTGAAACGGAAAATTTCTACACGACTGTTTACGACAGAATGACTTAAGGAGAGAACAATAATCAGTGTACAGTCCGAAGATATCCCAGATTTAATAACTGAAAAACTAAGGTACGCATTGAGATGCACCAGGCTCCTAAATTTTTGTTATAGTATTAGAAATAATTTGGTCAAGTGCGAGTTGGACTCGCATACTTAGGGTTCCGTACCACCTTCAAGATTCGAATATTCCAGTTTCAGACAAGCAGGGAATGAGTGCATTTTCTCATACTTACCCTTATATCTTTTAAAGGAAGCATTTTAAATTTATAAAAATTATACACTTTGATTTTCCAAAAATAGACTTTTTATTTTATCTGCTTTAGGATTCGCTTGATTTTTATCACAATACATATGTATTAAATTTTCTAATTTGGCCCCAAAAAGTAACATTAGAGTTTTATTTTACTAATAAATTTTCAGAAATGCCTTTTATAATCTACTATCTGAGTTTTGAGGCTCTGTAGATTGGAAGAAAAACGGCAAAATAGGTCAAAGTTTAAATTATAAATTATTAAATCTGTTATTCAAATTATTTACAAATATAAATAAAATATATTTTTCAAATTTTAAATACTGTAGTTTCTAAAGTGGGAATTAAGTCGATGTTTAATATTTTTAATATCTTTTATACAAATGATTAAAAAATATGTTATATTTGTAATTCACATAATGAGCCTTTTATCTGATATATTACGTTTGAAAATTGAATCTTTATTTTCCATTTAATTGTATAAATTGTCCCTAAAATTACTATGGAGGTTTTCTAGTAATTTTTTTCGGTTTAATTATATTATTTGGAGGCCAAATAATAGAATTAGGGATTTTTTTCATATTTTTCCTATAAACAAAAAAAATGAGGTCTTAGAGTTTGGGGAATAATGGGGAGAATGGGTAATTCTTTTAAAATATTTTTTTAACATATTCTAAAATATTCATTTTAAAAAAAATTTAAAAATATATTTGTACCTATTCGTCAAAATGAGCCCTGGGATTTGATATATTACATGACCCGTTAGAAACAATTACAATTTTTTATTTTCCATTTAATTCTATAATTTGCCCCCCAAAATAAATATTAGGGTTTTCTCCTTAATTTTCCAGTAAAGTTCAGGTGAGGGGCTATACCTCCATTGTTTTTTCAAAATTTTCCAGCTTATGGTTTCGGAGATAGGGGAGATGGGTAAATTTTTTATATTTTTGTTAATATCTTTTAATTAATTTATTTTAAAAATATGAAAAAAATATATTTGTTTTCGTCATCATGAGCCCTTTCATTTGATATATAACATGATGGGTTAGAAACAATTTTAATTTTAATTTTCCATTTAATTCTATAATTTGCCCCCCCAAAATAAATATTAGGGGTTTCTCCTTAATTTTCCAGTAAAGTTCAGGTGAGGGGCTATACCTCCATTTTTGTTAAAAAATTTCCACCTTATGGTTTCGGAGATAGGGGGGATGGTTAAATTTTTTTATATTTTTGTTAATATCTTTTAATTAATTTATTTTAAAAATATGAAAAAAAATATATTTGTTTTCGTCATAATGAGCCCTTTCATTTGATATATAACATGATGGGTTAGAAACAATTTTAATTTTAATTTTCCATTTAATATTATAATTTGCCCCCCCCCCAAAATAAATATTAGGGGTTTCTCCTTAATTTTCCAGTTCAGGTGAGGGGCTATACCTCCATTTTTTTAAAAATTTTTAAAGCTTATGGTTTCGGAGATAAGGGGGGAATGGGTAAATTTTTTTATATTTTTGTTATTATCTTTTAATTAATTATTTAAAAAATATGAAAAAAATACATTTGTTTTCGTCACAATGAGCCCTTTTATTTGATATATAACATGATGGGTTAGAAACAATTTTAATTTTAATTTTCCATTTAATTCTATAATTTGCCCCCCAAAATAAATATTAGGGGTTTCTCCTTAATTTTCCAGTAAAGTTCTGGTGAGGGGCTATACCTCAATTTTTTTTCAAAATTTTCCAGCTTATGGTTTCGGAGATAAGGGGGGGAATGGTTTTTTTTTATAATTTTGTTAATATCTTTTAATTTATTTATTTTAAAATTTTGAAAAAAATATATTTGTTTTCGTCGTAATGAGCCCTCCCATTTGATATATAACATGATGGGTTAGAAACAATTTTAATTTTATATTTTCCGTTTAATTCTGTAATTGGCCCCCCAAAATTAAAAGTAGAGGTTTCTCCTTACTTTTCCAGTAAACTTCAGGTCAGAACCTATAAATCTATTTTTTTTCCAAACTTTACGTTTTATAGTTTCGGAGATAAGGGGGGGAATGGGTAAATTTTGGTATATTTTCGTTAATATCTTTTTAAATAATTTTTTTTTAAATATGAAAAAAATATAGTTGTGTTCCTCAGAATGAGACCTTTCATTTGATATATTACATGCGTTTGAAAAATTTTTTATTTTTAAATTTTTATTTAATTCTATAATTTGCCCCCCAAAATTAATATTAATCTTTTCTCCATAATTTTCCTGTAAAGTTCGGGCAACGCTCTATATTTCCTTTTTTTTTCAAAATTTTAGGCTCAGTAGTTTCCGAGATCGGGGGGGGGAACGGTCGATTTTTTTAGTTTTTCCCCCCAGAAGTACCCCTAAAATCAAAATTTTTTATTTTACGATATGTACTCCTGATCGGCTCACCAAACTATACATTGATACCAAATTTCAACCTCTTCCGTCCAGTAGTTTAGGAGAAAATGGCTGTGATGTGACAGAGGCAGAAATCCTGAGTGATATTATAAGGGTATCTGTATATTGTATATACGGAACCCTAAAAATACAGTCTAGCAAGTTTTAAATGCTACCGAGAAAAAACGGTCTGCATGTAATCTACTGATATAAAGCAAAGATCAATTACGACTATTACGAGGTCTTCAGTAGCATACGAACGTGTTTGAAAGCATTAAGATCTTTCTTACACAAATTTCAATTTCTATTCAGGAAAAGCATTTCGTCCTCATAAAACTGACTTAAATGTCATTTTCCAGGACAAGTCAACATACTAATTCTAAGCATAAAATCGAAATCGATTTAAATTCAGTCTTTATACCAAGCACTACCAAATCGCCTCTTGGCCGCAAAGTTATAACTTTACATCACCATAAAACACCTGCTCTGTGCCGTTACCGTGAAGACCGATTAACTGCGATTCACAAAATGGAAATTTTTAACCGAAAACAACGATATTTTACGGTCTGTGATCACAACCGAAGTCTGGTTGAAAATTCTGATTATCATCTCCAATTTAATTGCAAGAAATCAGATATATTTGTTTTCTATTTTCCATCACCGTAGTGAAATCATTTAGATTGCGTTTATAGATTTTATTAAGTTTGATAATAGTATTACAATTTAATTATTTAAATTAATTGCATTTCGGGATTTTACAAACTTGTCATTGCAAAGCAACGTATTGTTTTCAGGCAAGATCAGTCATCAATTGGACTACCTTCTAAAGACTTAAAGCGCGTAATTCTGCATATGTATATCTATTAGATATTTAATAGCGAATTAAAAAGTCTCTCCCTCTACAATTTCTATAATTGCCACTGCGAACTTACTTTTTTAACTTCCTTATATTATTATTGCCACTGAGAACGGTATCTGATTTAAATCCTGACACGTTTGGAAGATTTGAAAGTGTGGTGTAATTTCCAAGAAAAGAGACATGTCAGATTTTTTGTTGCTCTAGAGATAGGAGTCTGCTTTAGATCCAGAAATGTGTGAAAGATTGGCCTGTGCTTCGTGTCTTTCTGGAAGAAATTATTTAATACATTTCAGTCTTTTCAAAAGAGCGGTATCTTAAGGATAAATGGAGAATGAATTGAATGAGGTCTCTAAACTTAAAAAAACTGAATACATAATAAAATGTTGAAATTGAAAATATATTAGCACAGTAATATCTAACTTGGGAGCAAGTGATGACGTATTTGAAGGCGCAGCCCCTGTAAGGTAAGATAGGAGTTACAATTAACTTATTAAATACAAGAGAAAGTAAACACGTTAGTAGGTATGGTAATCTAAGAATAACAATGGCAGAGGAACGGTGGCTAGGCCGCATATGGCAACCAACCCAGCCAAAGAAGTTGAAGAGGAAGGCTCCAACTCTTGTGGTACTGCAGATTACCAACAAGACTGACATAACAAAAGAGTCTGAATTCTTCTGGTGTTGTTACATCATGTGGTAACTCTTGCGCTCAAGCCTCCATTTTATTCTGTCTTTTCAGTCTTTCTCACATCTATATCAATCTGTTATAACCGTAATTATGTGCTTACTTTCTTTTGTTTTTCTAATCCTCTTATCTGTATAGTATGTGTTTCTAAGCATCTTATCTGTATAGTAGCTGAGACGCCAACCATTTGCACTAATTTTTGAAATCTCTCAGACCTCCACACAATATATTGCAATACTTCCGATGTAGGTTTCGTAAATTTTCCTTTTAACACTATTGGTAACGGTCTGATTCCAAATGATTGATTGTAACTGCTTGATTATCAGCTGTGCTTCTTCTGTTTCGTCAGCACTTGTTGCCAGGTTTGATATTACTGTGCCAAGATATTTTCAATTTTGGCAACATTTTATTGTAGAGTCATTTTCCATAGTTGATTTTTCGTTGATTCTACATACAACCATATATTTGGTTTTGTAAGTTTATTTAGAGACTCCATTTGAAGCGATTAAAAGGTATAAAATAATTTGTCCCAAATAGAGAACGAAAATCATAAAGCTCACACAATATTAATGGTTTACCGAATTGTTTACTGAATGATAATTGTGGCATCTCAATTTTTTAGTATTTGTTAATGTTTTGTGAATGGTACCACACATACGGAAAAGTGTGAATATAGAATCTTCCAAAAAATACATCATCTAAATTAGATTCCGTTCTCGTTGGCAGTAACAACACCATGGAATTAAATAATAATAATAATGAAAACTTCGCAATGAAAGCTACAGACAACAAAATCTGGCCTCTCTACTTGAATTTTTTAAAGTAACACCAGACTTGTTGAAAAGTCTGTATAATTCAGATCTTTCAAATGTTTGAGAGTCTAAATCAATAATATCATGCAATTAAAAAAAAATCATTTTAGCAACTACAGAAATTGAACAATTTGACAACAGAATCTGGCACCTCTACTTGTATTTGATCTGTATATTTCAAATCTGTCAAACGTTTCAAGATCCCAATCAACAACATTATGAAACGAAACTAATAATAATAAAAGTATGGCAATTATAGACAGTGTACAATTGGCAAAACAATCTGGCAGTGTATTTGGTGTTTTTTGGGAATAACAACATACTTGTTGAACAGTCTGTATATTCTAAATCTTTCAAACATTTTAGGATCTAAATCATTTACATCATGAAATTAAGAAATAATAATAATAAATATGTCACTTTCAGAACGTGAACAATTTGACATAAATCTGGCATCTCTATTTGTATCTGCTTTTTTTGGGAATAACACCACACTTGCGCAACAGGCTCTAAATTTTAAATCATTTAAACGTTTCTGGGTCTAAGTCAAAATATCATGATTAAAAAAATAATAAAAAGTATGGCCATTACAGAAAGTATACAATTTGACAAGAAAATATGGCATCTCTACTTGTATTTGATTTTTTGGGGAATAACACCACACATGCTCAATAGACTCTAAATTTTAAATTATTTAAACGTTTCAGGATCAAAGTCAATAATATCATGGTTAAAACAAATAATAAAAAGTATGGCTAATACGGTAAGTATACAATTTGGCAAGAAAATATGGCATCTCTACTTGTAATTCAATTTTTGGAGAATAACACCACACTTGCTCAACAGGCTCTAAATTTTAAATTATTTACACGTTTCAGGATCAAAGTCAATAATATCATGATTCAAAAAATAATTAAAAGTATGGCCATTACGGAAAGTATACAATTTGGCAAGAAAATATGGCATCTCTACTTGTAATTGATTTTTTGGGGAATAACACCACACATACTCAACAGGCTCTAAATTTTAAATTATTCAAACGTTTCAGGATCAAAGTCAATAATATCGTGATTAAAAAAATAATAAAAAGTATGGCCATTACGGAAAGCATACAGTTTGGCAAGAAAATATGGCATCTCTACTTGTAATTCAATTTTTAGAGAATAACATCACACTTGCTCAACCATCTGTATATTTTAAACCATCCAAAGGTTACAAGATCCAAGTCAATAATGTCATGAAATTAAAAATATCATAATAAAAAGTATACAAATCAACAACAAAATCTGGTATCTCTACTTGTATTTCTTTTTTTTTAGGAGAGATAACACCATACTTGCCGAACAGTATGTATATTTTAAATATTTCAAACATTTCAGTATCTAAATAAATAAAAAAATACAAAAAAAGTATGGCAATTACAGAAAGTGTACAATTTGACAACCAAATCCGGCATCTATAATCAGTTTCTTGGGGAATAACAGCATACTGGCTCAACAGTCTGTAGATTTTAAATCTCTCAAACGTTTCAGGATCTAAATCAATAATATCATGAAATTATAACAAATGAAATAAAACATAAGTACAGAAAGTGTACAATTTGACAACAAAACCTACCACATCTAGTTGAATTTAATTTTTTTTGGAAATAACACCACACTTGCTAAAAAGTCTGTATATTTTACATCTTTCAAACATTTCAGTATCTAAATCAATAACATCATAAAATAAAAAATAATAACAAAAGTACGGCAATTTCAGAAAGTGTAGAATTTAACAACCAAGTATGGCATCTGTACTTGTATTTGAATATTTTGGAGAATAACGCTTGCTGAACAATCTATCTACTTCGAATTTTTCAAATGTTTCAGAATCTAAATCGTGTAATTACAGAAAAAAATAAAAAGTGTGGCAATTACAGAGTATATTTTTGACAAAAAAATGTGGTATCTTCACTCTGTATTAGTGATTATTCTGAATGGCAGTAGTAACAATATGAAATTACAAAAATAAAAGGTCAGACTGGGAATTACCGAAAGTATACAATTTGACTAAATCTGGAATCTATAGTTTGCATTTTTGATTTTGTGGGAATAACACCACAATGGCGAAAAAATTCTGTATGCTTCAAATATGTCAAAGTTTTGAAGATCTAAATCAGACTTTGCTCTCATTCACAGTAACACTATGAACTAAAATTATAAAAAAATTGAAATGGCAATCACAGAAAGTGTACAATTTGACAAATAAATTGGCACTTCTCCTTGCATTTGTGATTTTTTTGAGAATAACGTCACATTCAGAAAAGTCAAAATTTATTTAAACTCTTTTTAAGGTCTCAGGGTCTAAATCAGACCCCGTGCTCAATGGCAATAACAACAACACAATGAAATTACAGAAAAATATAGTATGTGTTTACATTTATTTAATTTATTTTTCCAATCTACTCACAATATCACTTCTTTATGTTTATACTTTAGCCACAAGTGACAATCCAAATACTATAAAAAAAACACTTACTACAATTCCATATTAATCCAAATAATCCTAAACACGAACGCTTTAAACTTTCACCGTCTTCTCACGGTTCGCGACGCGAACAATCAACAATGAAACTGTGTTCAAAGCTTACGCTCCAGGTACCAACAAACCGAACTTTGTTAAACAAATATCGCTCGCACGGTCACTAACATCACTGAGTGAGTATACGGCGTGAGTCTCGAGAAGAAGCAGAACCGCCGGACTGCAGCACATCATCATCAACAACAACGAAAACGTACTCGGCCATGACGGTACAGGAGAATTGTGTTGAAAGAAACAGCAACACCCCCGCCACAACACACAGCCCACCTTGATCGCGACGTTTTCATTCATAGAACGGATGTACACAACGTTTTCTTTTTTAAGTTCAGCGTCGTCGTCGTCTTTTTGCACGATGCTCTTCTTCTTCTTCTTGGGTGTATTGTGCAATCGAGCTGTAGTAGCCGGATGAGTCAAGGGGTGGTGGTTCAGATCTTGGGTTTCTGTTTGAGCGGGTGATGCGACCGGTTATAATCGAATTAATTGTTGGGTAACACGAATGAGAACTTCCTTTACAAAGTGTTTCCGAATTACCAGTTTTGTTCATGCTATATGGTTTAAAAATGTACTTCGTTTATTTATGGTAGCTTAATTATGTCATTACTTGGTTTTCAACAAGTAACTAGTCATATACACATCCAATACATGCAGGATGTTCTAGAAAGTAAATATTATTCTCAAGTCGTCAAAAAATTATTCACAATTGTTAAAAAAAAGAAATTTGTAGACATTTATTCAAACTAGCTGTCGCCCAGTAGTCGAAATTCGACCAATTGTGTCAATATCTCTGGCAGGTGAAGTATCCCGAAAACTTTATCGTGACATTCTATCCTAGGACTTTAGGGAGAACAGCAATTACACGGAACGGATCCAGATTCGGAACCTCTGGGTGATAATTTTCTCGAAAATCCTCGATATCGGTCTTACATCTCACTTTTACAAATTAGTAACGAAATTCATGTTCTTTTTCAGATATAATTAATAAGATTTTATTTGTTCAAATTCGTAATTCTTAATTTAATATGACAACAATTCAACCACTAATGGGCTATCCTACATAATTGTTTTTTCTAACCACCCTGTATAACTATAATTGCACTCAATTCTCTAACATGTATATATAATTTATATATAAATACTCATTATAATAATTCCATCTGATTATATATTTCCACCAACCTGTATATGTAACTGCTCATGGACCACGCATAATATTTTTTAACATTTTTGAACCACCCGGTAAACCATTCTGTATATGCGACTGCCTACAAGTCACCGTATTTACTCTTTTTGTTTATAAAAACTATCTTCTGTAACTATAATTCTACTCCGATCTATATTTCAATCATCATATATATGGAACTCATCGTGGGCTACTCTATAAATCATTTTCTTTTCTAATATTTTTTATAATCATCCTATATATCTATAATTCCTATATTTCATCTACCCTATATATATACTACTGCTTATAGGTTACGAAATGTTGCATTTCCATTTCCGCCACCCTGTATATGCATCTCTGTTTAATATTTTTTGCACCACCCTGTATAACTGTAATTCTATTGCGCCCTCTATTCCAAGAACCCTGTAAATTCAACCGCTAATGGGCTTCCCTATATAATTATTTTATTAGTTATAATTGCATTCTACTCTATATTTTAAACACCCTATATATGCAACTGCTGGTGTGCCACCCACAAAAAAAAAAGATTTCTAACATATCTGGAATCGCCCTGTGTAATTATAACATACAACGCCTTATATCTCAGTCAATTTAGAACATGAGAATACATAACTTTGTACCCATCCAGTATTCGCCTAAGCAGCAATTTTTACTTTAAAAAATATTAAATAGCGATAGAATTCATATAAGATTCTACACATCAATTTGTATTGGCAATTTTTTTCAAGTATGTTAGCAAATCATCCTGTATTGAAACTTTTGTAATTTCAAAACTCAGCTTTCATAATTATTGTCACAATTTCGTTATTTCTCGATAATACGATTTTTCCCGAGCAATCAATTTGTAGACGCCAAAACCCCGAAATGAAATTTCCACAGTCATAGTGCAGTTTGCGAGAATCACATATAATAAGATATATGTAAATAAACAAAACATTATATGTACTATATTGTTAGATAAATAAGTAAAAATATATTTGCAGCATATCACATCTCGTTAAAAGAACATTTAACAATTTTTGACTGACTGCTAATATTTTAGACATGTTAAAATTAATCTAAAAGATTACCTTATATTGAATAAAACAGCAATATATTACTAATACTTATTCAATTTTTATTTGCACATGGCATAAAATAAAAAAACATATTCAACTTGAGTGGATCTGAAATCAAATGTATCATTTAGCTTTATAATCTCTCATTAGTTAGTTTACTTACGTAAAAGTTTTCATCGGGGGATTATATCAAAACATTTAAGAAATACAATGCACCACCTGTTAATTTATGTTAAATAATACCTTTATTTGTTGACAATTTTTGTAAGTTCATTGAAATTGAAATTTTGAAAATTATACATTGATAATTTTCTGATTGCATTAAGAAGGTACCTTAACCTAGCGGTTAACATTGTTAAGAAATGTCAAATTGAAATTCAATCTGCTACAATGTGGTTGGCCGTGAACTGGTCAAGAAATTACAACCATTGCCATGATGTCAGATCTAACTATTTATCTTCAATTTCACTATTTGTATTTATATCATAGGCTTTGTAATCTTAGTTAAATTGTATGAAACTATTAGCCTTTAATATAAATTTTTGTGGGTGAGTTCTAAATAGCATGATAATGTAGAATAACTTTCAGAACCAAACAAAATTTGTTAGCTTTTCGTTTAATTTAGTTTGTTTTTCTCATTCGAGTCAATCCGTCTTACGCAATCTGGCGGCACTGTGGGCGTAAATTATGAATTTTTTATTTTACTTTATTTAATGAATGAATCAATATTATAAATATATTTTAGCGTTCTGCACTGAAGGTCGTCAATAGCCACTAAACAAAACAAAAATCAAATAAATCGGTTGAGAGACAGAGGAGAAAATGGTACCTAATCGTTTTGTCTTTGCCTATTTATATATAGATCCTGTATATTTTCAATCAAACAGGCCCACTAATGGTTGTAGAATGTAAGGCGTGGTGGCAAAAATAGAGCCAAACACGCCAATCCAAATGTCAACCTCACCTGCTTGAGCGGTGTCTGTTTAACCCCCAGTGCACCCCACTAAATAACTAACGAGGCTCTGATGAGTGCATCACCGCGGTATAACGGTTATAACGAGGCAGGAGGAAATGCTTATCTCAGTCACTTAACATCAATATCATTCAAACTTACGCATCAACAGCTGATAAGTTTTCAAATGAGCTGCAATCTTGATAGTATTCGATAGAAACATTATTGAGTTTCACCAAACCTTAGACATTAATAATGGGTGATCTAAATGCTTAGATTGGTCAAGGAATAGTCGATAATCTGGTATAAGCGAAGTCTGTCATGAACATAAAATATCACAAACACATGGTTTCGGGCGGATTGCATAACTTGGGTTGTGTAAGAAACCAGTCTAAACAGGTCGTCCAACAATATGAGAAGAACAACAATTGGATGTTTTATTAACAGTTCTAGAAAACACTTAGTTTTCAAGTCTTCAGATCAGCGAGGAAGTAGTTAGTCTTTGGTTTTAAAATCCCCAAAGTAGAATCAATGGCATCCATACAAAGCTCATTTAGTCCAAAAATTTAATGTTGAGTTCTGTTCAACAATGATTCCATAACGAACTGCAAATTTTAAGTCGCATAATTTTCTCCGAAGAAGCAACTTTTTGTTTAAATCGTTCTTTCAACAGGCCGAACTGTAGATATTGGGCAGCCGAAAAACCAAACTGGATAATGGAAGTTCATGCACAACGCCCACAGAAGGTAAACGTATGGCCAGGGATCATCGGCATTGCAGTCATAGGTCCGTTTTATATTGAAATTGCACTAAATGATGCGAATTGTTTGGAACTACTGCAGCAAAATATGATGCCGGCAATTCCAGGAGTAAATCAAATTTTGATTTACTGAATTTGTTTAAATATTTTAAATATTTTAATTTCTTGTTCCTTTGTGTTAACACCATTGAAAACGGGATCTGATTTAGATCTGGAAACGTTTGGGTTCTTTGAAAAATAGAGACTTTCAAGTTTATGTGGTATTATTCCCAAAGAACTCAATAAAAATAAAAGCTAATAGCGCTGAAGATTTAAAGATAAGAATAGTGGAAGAAATCAGACTACTCACTCCTCAGGTGTTAACCAACATTAAAAAAGAATTTGATAATCGCATTGCTCATTGTCAGCAGGTCAATGATGGCCAATTTCAACATATAGTTTGATTTTTTCTTGTACTTTTGTTACATTTATACCTTTGAGTTGATTTGTTTGGTTAAAGTGAATAAAGTGATTTTTTTCTAGGAAAACTAGTTATGTAACCGATTTGAAATTTAAACGTCCTCTATGTAGAATTACTATATTTTTCAAATCAATATATCCAATATTGAAGTTGCCATTTAAAAAATGTTGTCAAACCGACCACATTAATGACGTACAAATCTGTGTATTATTAAATTAAGATTGAAGTGTCCCAGGGTTTTTTCTTCTTTTATCTGGATATGTTTTATTTGGTAAATTCCATACTTTTTTGTGCACATTGTATATTGGAATATTAAGGTAAACAACAAGATGTCGAACAATATAGAAATTTGTAAAAGTGTTCGACAAGGCTGCGTACTTTCTCCAACAATGTTCAACGTATATTCTGAGATTCTATTAAATAAAGCTTTTGATAACTTTACAGATAGTATTCAAATAAATTCTTCACTGGCCTTACTCCGATGAAGGGCTTCAACGTTTAATGGATATAACATAATTAATGACAATAACTATACCTATTGTTATAAATGAAAAGAAATTGAACAGAGTATACCATTTCAAACATTTGGGATGTCTAATTAATGGCAAAATTGACCCAGACGTCGAAATCAAGTCCAGAATAGAGCAGGGATAATTTTACACGAGAAAAATATGCACTAGACCGCGAACTCCGCTGTAGGCTCTCAAAATACTATCCACCTTACTATATGTAACAGAAACCTGTACTTTGAAACGTGGACTACCCAAGAATACCGAAGATCCGATATACTGCCCACATGACAAAAATAGAAAACTTGAGAGAAAGAGAACTACGCCACCCCGTAAAACTTGTACTGTATTTTGGGCATCCTATGGAACAACGACAATGAATAATAAGCGGAAAAACTGAGGAAAAACTGAGAGCAGAATATCTCTCGGTAGGAAAAAGTTATCTTGGTTGAAGAACTAATTAGAATCGCAGAAAATAGAGAAGAATCTGAAGTGGTGATCGCTTAACTCCGTTAGGAGACGGCATTTCATAAATACATTAAAAAAAGACAAAAATCGACTTCAAAAAAATACTTAACTAAGTGGAATGAAATATTTTTTCGCTACAACAATTAAATACTTTACTTCCCAACTTCGCTGTTCAAATTGGCAGTCGGTTTTTGTTTTTTTTTTAATAATGTATTTATTTTACAATATTAATTATTTCATGCTTTTTAATTAAGATATTTTTATGTCTGTTTTTGTTTTTTTAATATATTTATTTTACAATTTTTAGTGTTTTAATGGTTTAATTGAATGCAGTTTTCACATCTAGAAAACTTTTTCGATATTGCCTAAAATAAGGTATTTTACTTTTATTTATTAGTTTGACAAACCTCGTTTACTGTTGAATAGAATAACTAGTTTTCTAAATATGTATATGTATTAAAAAATTTTGTATATGATTATAACTTAAGATTGCTCACATTGCAGACGATCTGAGTATCAACATTCTTTTGGTCTGTTAATTATAGTGACATTCATTTAATATTCTCCTGTAGTCGGAATCTAATAATAAATCATTAATTGATACAACATAATAGGACGCAGTTTTTTATTTTATTAAACTTTGCCTGAAAACAATTTGAGTGATTATTAAAAATAAAGGTACTTATCATATACAAAATTTATATTCTTTATCAAACCTAGGACATAATATGGAAAAGTGGCATGAAGATTTATTATACAATTTTTAATGATGTGGCATAATTAGATGCATTTTATAATTCTTATCACTACTGTTTGATAAAATTTTTATATGTTATGAAAAATAAAGGTATTTTACTTTTAACCAAAATTCATATTTATTGAGCAACATCGTATACAGTTGAAAAAGTGACATGAAATGATTACAGTGTACTTCATCTAACTTATGAAGACACACTGTATATAGAAACCAACTGAGAACGTCCATTTCGAAGTTGATTAACTGACATTTATTTCGATTTATTTCCACTCAACTTTAAATTTATTACAATTTTTAATAATACAGCACTGTTGGATGTAGTTTTCAATTATAATATACTTTGTTTGATTAAAATTTGAGATATAATACCACTTTTAGTGAAATGGCATAAGTAGATGCAGTTTTAAATTGTAATTACTTCTATTTTATAACAACTTGAGATATTAACAAAAATAAAAATACATTAATTTGTAATCAAAATTCCTATTTAATGACAAACTTCGTCTACAGTTAGAAAAGTAACATGGAATGATTACAGTGTACGTTTTATTCCATGCAAATCTGTTTATGTAGAGTAACTTTTTCTCTCAAAATTTGTAATATAAAGAATCGTTTAATCTATGAGTACATACTATATGTGCAGACTAATCGAATATCTTCACTTTGAAGTTGATTAACTTGCATTTATTTTGTTTAATTCAATTTATTTACATTTTACCCCAAGTTTCGAGCAGAAACATTTTCATATTTTTAATACCAGCGACTCCATCAAAGTTTACTTTACAAGAAAGTGTCTAAGAAACGGTATTAGCTGTGTTATTGAAAAAATATATGGTACCACTTCGGGATATTCCGGAACTAATCCAATTCCTTTTTGATTTATCCCATCTTCCGAATAAAAAAATTCATATTTTTTAACAGACTTCTAATCTAGCGACTCCGCCAAAGTTTACTGTATAAAAAAGTCGCTAAAAAAGTTTTCCCGATTTTCTAAGAGACGGCACAAGCTATGTTATTGGAAAAAATATGTGACCACTTCACGATCCCCCGATTTGTAGTCTCGGTGAGCTAGTTGTTCCTGAAACTCTAGGATGTCGAAATTCATTTCGCGATTAAATAATATTTTTTTGTTACTTAAACTATTAGCTTTCTAAGATTGTGGGAATTATGGACGCTCATTTCTCAGCTTTCAGAAATGTATCATGAGAGCGCGATGGGGATCTTATTTTTAATAAATCATCCGGTATAATGCGTCATAAACAACCCACTGCAACTTAAGTTGAATTTACATAAATATGCCTTATTAACAATATTTTACCAAGAGCTCCGGGAATGTCGTCTTCTAATATTACTTCTAACCGTCTGCTTCATTATCGGAAGTAAAATTTCTATATTTATCATCAGCTATATAATAATCCCGGAACAAATTACCTACCGCTACAACTGCATATTCAAAGACAAAAAAGACTATAAAAGACATAACGAACTGTCAAAACTGGTAATTTTCTTGATTCATATGATAACTTAAACATCAGCCATAAACTAACAACCGCACTAATAACTACATAATTGAGAAATATCATCCAATATGTAGCTCCCTGTTATTCAGCATTCCTTTCTCCCTAATGAATACACATATGAAGTATACCCACCATGTTTATAAACGAAGCGCTCGCATTAGTCTATTAGGATACAAAATATGGTATGTCTGTCGATTAGACACGTGGAAAAAAATGTATTCTAATATGATATTATCTACAGTTATTTAGAGGTTCAATTCTTAATTGGATGAGAATTAATTGTATAAATTAATCGGAATATACTAATACTTATAGTAGTATTTTATTAAACAAATTACCGTTGTGTAAGTTTGCATGTATTTATTTCTATGTTAACCAATAAATATACAGGGTGAATTAATCAGTTAAGGAATGCATAACATGATCAACAAAAAGAAACTGTGTTTTTGATTATTACACTACCTTTTACCAGGATTTGTTTAACTTGTTAAGTAGAGATTGAGGTATTGATGAATATTTCATTCTTGAGTCTGTAGTTTGCTGTTTTGAAATTTTCATTCGTTTTAAGATTTTTGTTTTTCGGTATTTTTTAATACAGATGATTTTCTCGGCTCTGGAATTATTGGTAGTGTTTGTTTCTATTGATTAACATCATCAACGGAAAATATAAAGAAATCTGAAACAAAATAAATAATTTTCAAAGAATGTGTTGAACCATCAGAAGAACACTCATAATGAAGAAGTTAAAAGAAACATAGATAAAATTTTAGCAAGTTATGGCAATTCTAACGCTATTAAATAGATCGGAAACATGAGCTTCAAGAAAGCAAGATTACAGGTAACTGGAGACATCGGAAATTAGATTTTAAGATTGGTCAAGGGTTGTACACTTTTAGACTGTATAAGAAATAAGGACATCAGGCAAGAACTGTTGGTACAACCACAAACTAAATTATCAAGAAACTACATGAATAGCTGGAAAGAGGATGTCTTCAGAACAAATACCCCAAAAATGATCGAGAACAAGATGGTGAAGACGGAACAGATAAATTGTCTAATCCTGGAAAGGGAACAGAATTAGAAGACTTGTAGCCAACATTTTTTATGTTTTTGAGAGTGTTAATCTCTGATTTTCAAGTTATTTTAGACTATTATGCCATCCTTGACATTTCAAGTTTTTTTTTGACATTTTTGCATTTTTGATGTTTTCACATTGAGATTTTTGAAAATTTTGACATCTAATATTTTAAGTGCTGTTGAGATTTTTTACCCTGTGACATTTTAGATATTTTTTATTTAATTCAGACGTTATACATCATGTATTACATAGGGTTTGTGTGTAATTAAACAGTTCAAAAATCTAGGATCGTTTTTTTAAATTTGTACTGTCAGACATTTAAAAATTTTAATTTGAGATTTTGTGGTTTTTACATTTTAAATTATATTGACATTTTTTGTCATTTTCATTTTTTCTCATTTTTGACATTTTCTACATTTAGAAATTTTTCATATTTATAATTGTCATTTGTCATTTTTCATCTGCAGTTAAACAAATAGTGAAATTTCCCAAAATATTCTCTCCACTGATATATTTAACACTTATTAGCTAAATCACGTCTGTATTCATAGGAAAGGAAACAATCTTAGAAAACATGGTTAATTTTTATTAAAAATGCCCTCTGTAGCACAATTGAGTTTTCCAATTTGATTCAACCTATATTAGTTTTTGTTTAAAAAAAAAGATTTTTCAGTGAATTTCACATTCTCAAAACGTTACAGCGTCTAAATTAGACCCCGGTGTCAATGACAAAAACAAACTAGATGTGCCTAATCCCTAAATTTTGATAATATTTATTTCAGATTCAAAAGAGAGAAAATACTAAATTAAACACAAAATAGGCACAAAGTCTATATCGTACTCGGACTCTCAATCTGCCTATTGTCAATATTTCACTAAACTCGTTAAGTTCTCGTTTATCGTTAGGGACTTTGTTCTTCGAGGTTCTGGTTGTTTCGGTTATTTTCTGGTTCTTTCTACTTGAATATAAGGCAGGATTCCTTCGCAGTTTGTAGAAATCGTCTAATTGTTTTGTCCAATCTCAGTCGGATAGAAGTAATTCTTCAAATATTTCATTTTATACTTTAAAACTGATCTGTTACTGTACCAAGTATAAGAATTTTGCACCTTCGTTGTACCGTTAATTGATTGTGGTAACTTTTATATCATGTTTTGCAGGCAAAATACATTATCAGCACAGGAGTTACACATTCCGAAGCCACTTTACTTCTCAGTGCCGCCCCAGTCATGTCTTCAGGATTTGTCAGCACGGCTTACCAATTAAACTCACACTTCGGTTCCTAACGTTTCTGTACTTCTTCCTGTCTTCTTTTTTTATATAAGAGTTTGATCCATCGTTGGTTCTTGATATAGAACATCTAAAATCCTGCATTGCCTACTGATCTACTACTTCATCAAACTTAGTTGTTGCTTGGCACCGACTTCAAAAATATACTAGATTGGTAGGTAATTAATTTGTACAGAATGAGCACCGTTTAATGTTTACAGTTTTTACTTTCTGGGTAGGTACCTAACAACATTGAATGTGTTATTTATTTGCTAGAGTTGTATTTTGTTATAATTATTTTCAGCTTTTTAGTTATAGGTGGAAGTCGGTTATATATTTTTTTAAATATTTTATTTTATTTTGCGAAGACGGTGCTTTTTGTGTCACATTCTCCCGGCCTAATAGAAAATTCAGTGACAACACATGTCAAACTCTAAACTGCTATTTGGTGCGATTATACACAGGGTGTTTAGTTATAGCAAACAAAATCACAAAGTAAAGTGATAGAAGGAGGTGCATATATATGATGATTGAAATATAGGACGGAGTAGAATGATAATTACAGAAGGCAGTTAAAAACATTATGGTGGTCCATAGGCAGCCGTATATACAGGATGGTTAGAATATAGGGTGGAGTGGACGTTTGGTGGTCTAAAAAGTTGGGAAAATGTGGAATTAAACTTATATAGGGTAATAAAAAAATTGTTATATAATGTGGCCATAAACAAATCTATACAGCATGGTTGAAATATATGCTGGAGTTGAATTATAATTATACAGTGTGATTAAATAGTATTTATTTCATAGCCCATAAGAAGTTGCATATCGTGTGGAGAGGAATTAATGTTATACAGGGTGATAATACAAAATGTTAAAAATGAAATAATTTATAGGGTAGCCCACAAGGACTTGTATACGATGGTTGAAATATAGAACGGGTTTGACTCCGTAAATGTGGGATGGATTCTACTGCGTCCTATGATTTACAGAAAGCAGCTAACAAATTTATGGTTGTCCGTAGGCAGTCGTATGCACAGGATGGTTGGTACATAGGATGGAATGAAATTATCTATAGTTATACATGGTTGTCAAAAAAAGTTGAAAAAATGTTATATGGCGTGGTCCATAAAGTATAAACATATATTGGGTTTATTAAGTCAACGCGTGCTAGTACATTTTGTTTAAATCAAAATATATCATTGTGTAATGTTGGGGCTTTCGATGTCACCTGGTTCAATCTATTAAGGTTATACGTACAAAATAACAGATAAAGAATCAAAACTACCCGAGCTCAAAAAAACTAAAAAGTTGAAAATAAAACATTAAAAAATTTATAATCGACTTCCACCTATAACTAAAAAGCTGAACATAATTACAACAAAATACAACTCTAGCAAATAAATAACACATTGAATGTTGTTAAGTACCTATCCAAAAAGTTTTTTTCAGATTTGTTTGGCACCGACTTCAAAAATATACTAGATTGGTAGGTACCTAATTAATTTGTACAGAATGAGTATCTTTTAATGTTTAGATTTTTTACTTTATAGATAGGTACTTAACAACATTGAATGTGCCATTTATTTGCTAGAGTTGCATTTTGTTATAATAATTTGTAGCTTTTTAGTTATAGGTGGAATTCGGTTATATATTTTTTAATGTTTTATTGTATAAATTTAAAACTTATACAGCAGAACTACTACTGCTACATACTAAACGGATATCGTGTATTGTTAGTAGTTCTGAATTCAAAAACACCATTAAAAAATATGTAAATTTTACAGCCAACTCATTTCTTCAGCCAATTTAACAAATTTGTGTTGAAACCCATAACTGATCTCTTAAAGATACATCTTTCCAGGAAATTAATAACACTATATCGTTTTTTTCGTTGTTGTTAGAGAACATTTCGAAACATCATAACTATTTTTAATTATGGTTCGGAAACGTTTCATAATCTCACATTCTATAATTTTACATTTTTGAACTAATGATCTACCGTGCATGCGAGTGAGTGTTTCACAAAGTAATTTTCTCGGTTCGGTTAATAATAATAGAAGAACAAATTAAACACGAAAAGCATCAGTATGTAACATGCAGAAAGCAATTAACGAATTTCTCACAACTTCAACAGATCGTGTTTTAAGTGGGGTGTAATTTACGAAAAAATACATGTAATGAAATTTTACACCATTCACCGGATAGCTCGGCGCTTTGTAAAGTTAATGAAATGATCCTCTTTTTCTTTCTTCAGTGCTAGTGATATTTGGAGTTCAGGTTTGAAGAATATTCTGATCAAGATTTATATAATGAGAGACAAACTGATGGTGGTTACGGTGACTTTTTCACATCGATTTAGAAAATGTCCATTATTGCTAATCTCTGAATTGTTTATTACAAGGAATTTAATCCAGAAATATTGCTAATCACAAGTGAAGTTACTCAAGGATCTAATCTAGGTCCTCTATTATTTCTAATACATTATAACTAACTATGAAGTAAGTTAAACTGTCCTAAGTTAATGTAAACACACTATCTCCAAACAAAGGGTGTTCCAATTTTTGTACTAGAATCTCATATGTTATTTGACAGATGACAAGTGAAAGTTGTGCAGAAGTTGGAAGAAAATTTACCACTAGAAAAAAATTCAAAACTTTGTAGAAACTGGTTCAGTAAAAGATAAAAAAAGGAAAACACATCATCGTAGTGGAGGTTTAGAAAAAAATATTGCAGCTGGTACTGCTAGTGTTGTTGAACAACTGAAATCACCAATTCGTCATCGTGCACAAAGATCTTCATTTAAAGGCTTACAAGATTCAGATAACGCAAGAAATAAGGTCAACAGACTTTGGTTTACGTCGTCAATTCGTTAATTGGGCCATACAACAGAAAGAAAGAAAAATGTGAATTTTTTCAACAATCATCTTCAGCGATGAAGCACATTTTGAATTTTGTGGATTTGTTAACAAGCAAAATTGTTGAATCTGGGGTGAAGCAAATCCAGGAGAAATAATGGAGAGACCGATGCATCCACAAAAGTAACTATTTGGTGTGGTTTTTGGTCTGGTAGAGTGATTTGTCCATACTTTTTTGAAGATGCCAATGGAAATGCTGTTACTGTGAATGGTGTTCGATATCGAACGATGACTACTAACTTTTCGTGGAATGAATTTGAGCATATTGATGTGCAGAATATGTGGTTCCAACAGGACGGTGCAACATGTCATTCAGCAGCACAAACAATCAAGCTTTTAAAAGAGAACAGAAGAGGAAACTTAATTGACCCCCTAGATCTTGCGATCTAACACCTCTAGATTTTTTCCTATGGAGCTATTTGACAGCAAAGAAGCTTGTAGTATAGCAGCAGGTGGTCACTTACAAGATATTGTTTTCCATTACTAAACAGAAACAATTGCATATCATTTGAAACAAAAGATTTAATCATTCTCAAACAATTTGTGTATTATATTAAAAATTTTAAAAAAATAACCTCAAATTGGAACACCCTTCATATACCGTTTTTTCAGTTTGAGTGAGGGCATCGCATCACATGAAATCAAAATTGGTTTCTTCAAATAGTGGTTCGCAACGACTTACAAAATGTACTAGATAGGTGGGTAATTAATTTGTACATATTAACCAACTGATAACATTGTGCTAAACATTAACAAGTATGAATGTGATAGTGTGTTATTTATTCTAGTGCTTTTGGGTAAGGTAATCTCGTCGGTACCCACTTTAGTTGGAACCATTATTAAGCTGATTATAAAAATAATTACATTAGTTACTGTAAATATATGCTGATAATTAAATATGAACATATTTCTTCCTACTCTCTTCGAGGTGTCATTCCTTTGCACGCAAGACAAAATATATTATATATAAATATAATATATATTATTTCTGGTCGGGACCTTCATCAGTTGCGCTTCCCACAATTGAAAATCCTAGATGTCGGTCTTACATCTCGCGTCTTCATATTTCTTCCTAACAGTTTTTCGTTATATAGCTTTATAGTTCTTTTCATGTTAATTTTTCTATCTAGTTTGAATTAATCACACATAAAAATTATTTGCCTAATTGGGCTCTAAATTAAGGATTGGTGACGAAATGGTAGGCTGACCTATCTTTAAATAACCTAAAAACTGTTTGTAAAAACTTTGCTTTTTCACCACTAACCGTTTTCCTTCTCCCCTCGAGCAAAGGATGATAGGGAATCATAGACTTTTCATTAATATTTATCTTTATAAAAACCAATTGACATTGTTAACTGTAACAGGGTTTAGTTCTAGATAGAGCAAATCAATTTTTTTCGGTTAATATAGGTTGAAATATGCGTTTAATATAGTAAGAATTAACTAAAATAAATAATAAGTTTTATTTAACATATAAAGAAGTGCCAATGATAGGCAAGAGATGTCTGGGGGAGCAGATGCCCCCACTCGCCCCTGGCTCGCGGTTGTAAGGAAGTGTTTCGGAATTAGACAAACATTTCTGATTAGGTTAGGTTAGGTTAGGTTAGGTAAATACGTAAAGAATTTTTAAGATTTCAATGAGTTGAGGGAAGCGCAACCGATGAATGTACTCAACTAGAAACATATAATATCTTGCGTTCAGTGAATACTAAAATCTCGAAATGAAATGATAGTATCGTAAACCCTTTGTTAGGTTGTAGTTTAGCTACAAATTTATTCGTGTAATTTTTTTCTAGAAATAACAGTGAAACGGCGCATTATGGGTCAAATAGAATTTTTTTAACGGAAACCTAATATCTTGAGTAAAAATGGAGATACCGAAACAATTCGTTTTCTAGATTGAACCTAAGGTTACGTAGACTAAGGTGGAAATGAGGGTTAAAATGGTGAACATTTCAAAATTCGATCTTTTTTTTTTGTTTATGGTATATCTCAAAGAAAAATACATATGTTTATATGGTTGTTTTTTGAAATTTTAGAGTTATTATTATCAATTAGATACATATTTATTGCAACTCTATCGTTCCAAAAATATAGGGCTAAGAGGGTGAAAACAGGAAAAATCCTCAAAAAATACTGTTTAGTGATTCATTGGACGTTGACAACGGTTCTAAAAACCCTTTCGTTATGATTTTCCACTGTGAAGATCATTTATCGTTGTTGTTTTTTCACTATAGGAATGAAAACGGGGGTATGGGAGTGAAAAAACAAGATAAAAATCGTTGATGAATCCCGTAAGTGAGTTTTCAGTCAATTATTTTGAATATTTTTCGACAATGTTTACTTGGATTAATATTTTTTTATTTTTGCCATTTTAAGGAATTATTGTTATTGAAGTATGTGTTAAATGAACAGAGCCAATGTGTCACATTCGTATGTTTTATCTTTCATCTTTTTTTATGAACCTATTAACAAAAACGTGTAAAATTATTCTTCTTGCCAAAGAAAATTTTTGTATTGCATTTTGAGAGATTAGAATGAATCAGACAACCGCTTTTATGCCTTTAGAAAAAAATGATAACGATAAACGATCTCCAAAGTGACCTGTTCAGCGCCCAATGAATCACTAATACTCTTTTTTGGCTATTTTTCACATTTGCACCTGTTCACCCCCTATTTTCACCCATACTTATAGAAGGATAGCTTTGCAGTAAATATTCTAATCTATAGTAATAACTCTACAATAAAAAAAAACATCCGTAGAAATATCTCAATTTATCTGCAAACAAGAGAAAAAAAATATTGAAATTTGAAATATGCACTATTTCAACCCCTATTTCCACCCCTATAATACTGGATGATGGCATTCTAAATAATTTTACCTTAATCTAAATAACCTAAGGTTCAATTTATTGCTACAGATATAAGGTTTCTGTTAAAAAATGCCATTTGACCCATAGTGCGGCGTTTAACACATCTTCCGATTTGCTGCCTCTGTGGGCTAGTTTTCGTTGAAACTCTAGATTTCGTTCTTTTTAGGGCTCCGTATATACAATATACCTTATAATATCACTCAGGATTTCTGCCTCTGTCACATCACAGCAATTTTCTCCTAAACTACTGGACGGAAGAGGTTGAAATTTGGTATCAGTGTATAGTTTGGTAACCCGATTAGGAGTAGATATCGTAAATGAAGAAATTTTGATTTTAGGGGTACTTCTGGGGGGAAAAAACTAAACAAAGCGACCGTTCCCCCCCTTGATCTCCGAAACTACTGAGCCTAAAATTTTGAAAAAAAAATAGGAAATATAGAACGTTGCCCGAACTTTATAGGAAAAATAAGAAGAAACCATTAATATTAAGTTTGGGGGGCAAATTATAGAATTAAATAAAAATATAAAAATTTAAAAAAATTTCAAACGCATCATGTAATATATCAAATGAAAGGTCTCATTCTGAGGAACACAAATATATTTTTTTCATATTTAAAACAAATATTTAAAAAGATATTAACGAAAATATACCAAAATTTACACATCCCCCCCCTTATCTCCGAAACTATAAAAAGTAAAGTTTTGAATAAAAATAGAGGTATAGGTTCTGACCTGAAGTTTACTGGAAAAATAAGGTAAACCTCTACTTTTAATTTTGGGGGGCAAATTACAGAATTAAATGGAAAATATAAAATTAAAATTGTTTCTAACCCATCATGTTATATACCAAATGAAAGGGCTCATTACGACGAAAACAAATATATTTTTTTCATATTTTTAAAATAAATTAATTAAAAGATATTAACAAAAATATAAAAAAAATTACCCATTTCCCCCCCCCCCTATCTCCGAAACCATAATATGGAAAATTTTGAAAAAAAATGGATGTATAGCCTCTCACCCGAACTTTACTGGAAAAATAAGTAAAAGCCCCTAATATTTATTTTGGGGGGCAAATTATAGAATTAAATGGAAAACAAAAAATGTTAATTTTTTCTAACGGGTCATGTAATATATCAAATCTCAGGGCTCATTATGATGAATACAAATATATTTTTTTAATTTTTTTAAAATGAATATTTTAAAATATATAAAAAAATATTTTAAAAAAATTACCCCTTCTCCCCGTTATCCCCCAAACTATAAGACCTAAATTTTTTTGTTTATAGGAAAAATGTAAAAAAAATCCCTAATTCTATTATTTAGCCCCCAAATAATAGACTTAAACGGAAAATAAATTATTAGACAACCCCCATTGTAATTTTAGGAACAAATTATACAATTAAATGGAAAATAAATATTCAATTTTCAAACGCATCATGTAATATATCAGATAAAAGGCTCATTATGTGAATTACAAATATATCATATTTTTAAATCATTTGTTTAAAAGATATTAACAAAAATATTAAACATTGACATAATTCCCACTTTGGAAACTACAGTATTTAAATTTTGAAAAATAGATTTTATTTGTATTTTTTTAAATAATTTGATTTAATAATTTATAATTTAAAACTTGACCTATTTTGCCCTTTATCTTCCAATCTACAGAGCCTCAAAACTCAGATAGTAGGTAGATTATAAAAGACTTCTCTGAATGTTTATTAATATAATAAAACTCTAATATTAATTTTTGGGGGCGAAATTAGAAAATTAAATGCATATGTATTCTGATAAAAATCAAGCGAATCCTGAAGCAGATAAAATAAAAAGTCTATGTGTGGAAAATCAAACTGTATATTTTTTATAAATTTAAAATGCTTCCTTTAAAAGATATAAGGGTAAATATAAGAAAATGCACTCATTCCCTGCTTGTCTGAAACTGGAATATTAGAATCTTGAAGGTAGTTACGGAACCCTAAGTATGAGAGTCCAACTCGCACTTGACCAAATTATTTCCTTAAAATATTACCCATCTATAATAATTAAGTTTTACCTACTATCCAATAAAATAGCTATCGTAGACTTCACAAATGCAATTTGAACATACACAAGTCTCAAATAATTTATAGAGTAGGTATGTCAATAATGCCTCACAAGTCGAACGTAAGAAGTTTATGATAGTAAATTCTATCTTGCGTAAACGTACCATAAAACGTTCTAGTTCATATTAGACTCATCTCTGAACAGAGGCGGTTGTACCAGCGTTCCAGGCCTAAGAAATTTCAAAGGCAGAATATTTTGTAAAAATCTAGAATTTTCCAACATAAATAAACATTTCAGTGAAAACTGCAAAACAAACAATGAATAGTCCGCCGCAGACACATAAAGATAACATTGAATCAAGAATTCACCGTAGCAGCGATGGCGCGATGTTGCAATATCTTTTCGGTCAATATTCAGAGTAGGTACCATTTATCTTATAAGACTAGAAAAATGGTTTTCCATTGCTGCTTTGGTTAGCGAAGCTATATAAATAATGTTTAGTGTTTAACATATCAAACTTCACAAGCATTTTGGATACAAAATTATCTGTCGGTTATTGTAAAAATGGTGTTCAATTCGTAACATTTTTATTTTTTTGACAAAACTATTTAAAAATGTTGATTTAGTTTCATCTGAACTAATCCTTAAAATATTTGCACTGTGCATGCAGAAACAATTTCTTGAGATATTTCAACCACATCTTTAAAGAGTGTAAGTAGTCTAGCTAAGAAAGAACTGTTGTATTCTTTCATGACAAATGTGTAAATTCACCATTACCATCTGGAGAGTAAACATCAGTAAATAACGTCATATTGTGTAGCTAGCGATAATTGATATTTACCAAATAATAGCCAATTGCATCCAAACCACTAAATTCTTATAACGATATTAATAAATTATACGACAATATTTCGTAACGAACAGAATTTCATCTCAAACATGCATACATAATAAATTATTCACCCACAAGGAAACAAGTCGGTAAGTAGAAAGACAAATAATTCCCCTTTTGTCGTACAATAAAGGTGTTTCAACAAAGATAAGACTTGAACATAGTTTCACCGAATGCTTTTATGACAAAACTTTTCAGTTGATTATATTCACAAATCCATCGTCTCATATCTAGAAACGAACGAATTTGTGAACGGAAGGAACAACAATTACGAAAAACTTTACGCTTCGTGTGTCAAAAAGGCCAATAGATTCTTGGAACAAAATATTATTCGATGCAATTTGCGGTTACAAAATCATGGTCCTAACGACTTTAAGTTAAGAAACGTCATTGCAGGAAATAATAGATATTGAACTTTTAGTTGTAAGTAATGAATAATGGTTACTGAGTACAATAATGAAACCTTTGGATGAAAACAGAATAGTGTGGTATTTTATTATTCTGCAAAATATGCAAAACTTTTTAAAACCATTTCCAAAGTACCGTGAGCTAGTTGAAGCGGCACTTTAGTCACAATGCTAAAAAAATAACAGGTTTTGGTACTAAAATTGTGTTTGGTGGACAAATATAATCTCCATATTGGCCCTCTTTTGCCAATAAATACACCTGCTAAGATCATATATTTTACCAACCCATATACACACAAATATAGTCACACTCCTGCTAACACCGGCTGAGAAGTCAGCATCCGACCAACGATACTACACAAGTGTTTAAAAAATTTCCTATAAAACGGACATCTTGTTACGTATCACCATGTCTAGGCTCCGTCTATGGGTCATTGTAACTCTTTTTAATTTTTGAATAGTTTTTTTGGCTTTGTTTCATCCGATTATTATTATATTTTTAACAACTTAAGTAGAAAAAGTTATTAGGTTGTCTTGCATTTCAAAACACATAATATTTGGGGGTCTTGTGAGGACGCATCTATTCACACAGTAGACCTAGGTTCGATCTTTTTCCAGTTAATTCATACGCCTGCAGATTAATAGCATTTTTGGCACGGCCTCCATGTTTTTCTGAGTACCACCACTTGGTGACGTCATACCCCTTGCCGCCATGTTGCTGGTAGTCCACGCCGGTTCGTGTCAACGGCGAGACCTCTATAGTGTGGAATAGGCAAATGGAATAATTTCGATAAAGAATAGAGAAGGGCGTGTTGACAAAAACACTTCGACACGTCGATTTGTATTCTTAAATGCGCATCTTTGCAACAAAAAAAAAAATACATAGGATGTGGCATGTGAAAGTGACCAATACCAACTTTCTTTTGAAGACGCGAGATCTAAGACCGACATCTAGGATTTTCAAGAGACCAACTTTCTTATTTTAAATGCAAGCCCCTGCATATTATTTATTTTTTAGATTCTCCAGAAAAATTTAGACATAATTCATGTACCATGTCCTACAAAATTTGGTTCAGGTACTGCCGAACATTTGATTTCGTAATGGGGCGGTGCTCCATCTTGCTGAAAACATATTGTATTGGCACGAACTTGAGGATTTACTGGATCAAGATATAAAATTGTCAAAGTTGGCACGACATTATTTTGGCAGTTCTAAATATTTAAGTTGCCACCAATGAAAAAGGGACCTACGATACGATTTCCAACAATTCCTGTCCAAACATTAACTTTTTCAGGAAATTGCGTATGTTTCTCTGTCATCCAGTGAGGATTCTCATTAGACTAATAGCGGCTATTTTGACGATTACATGCCCGTGAAGTGTAAATGTGCTCTCATCAGAAAACAAAACATCTACTAATTGGATCACATTGTTATCTAACCTCATCATCATTTGCTGCCAGAAATACGTTCTCCTACCGAAATCGTCTTCCATGAGGTCCTGAGTCGGCATCATTTTATTAGGGATGCATTTTACTTTATTTGAATACTCGAAAAATTGATGTATATCTAACTTTGAACAATGGGGCTGCTTTCAAACAGAATTATGCTGGTTTTCTTGAAACTCAAGCATAATATCCAATTTCGTATTACCACTTACAGCATTGGCAGCTATTTTTTTATCTGTCTTACATGACCAAGCTCACGAAACTGCTTTTCTATTTTGCTAATTGTTCCGGCCAAGTTGGAAAATTTTCGGGACGCAAGCGAGAAACTTTCGTGTGTTATCTCCATAACCAATCATTTATAGAATGATTATTTTGTGCATTTCTGTTGTTAAATGAACGTATTATCTGATATTATTACGTACAATTAACGAAATTCAAATGACAATAGCACTGACACTGATCACAACTGTCATACAGGCAGACAACAAGATGCTAAGGCTATCAGTTTTGAGGAAAATAAACAAAACAGTATTTTTTCAAATCACTAAAAGGAACGCAGAAATGGTTTTTGCTTAATATCTCAATATCAAGAGGCAAATGGGAATTAAGTATTAAGTGTAATGTAGCGAATTTTTTATATAAAATAATTTTCTTTTTTTAATGTTAATTTTTGTAATAATTCTGAAAACGCTTAATATTTCCGAAACTGTTGAAGATGGGTGTAGGATATAGAAGATGAATTATCTAGAATTTTCTGGAGACCCAAAAAATTAAATAATATAAAAGTCTTGCATTTAAAATAAGAAAGTTGGTATTTGCCACTATCACATGACACACCCTATATATTTTTTGTTGTTGAAAAAATGCGCATTTAAAAATACAAATCGGCGTGTCCCCTCCTTTATTCATTATTGAATTTATTCAATTTGGTTGTTCCACACTGTATGGCGTGACGTCGCACTGACAGCCCGACAGCCAACAGATTTCTTCTACTACTAGTATACAAACAGTATATGTTCAGCAACATTCCCTTTGTTAAACTTCAGGTTAGAAGCTCTAGTTTTATCCCAGTTCAATATGTGCTGCAGTGTTTATGAACGTTTTGTAGGCAGTTTTGATCGCAACCGAATAACAAAAAGTGCAAACTCGTGTTTGCGGCTTATACGTGGAATTTGAAACAAAATACAGCCTTTCCTCGAAGTTTCCTTGGACTTCCATAGTCTTGAAGTGGTTGATCTCACAACGTTTTAATAGCTGTGTATCTGCTATCGTCAGCAGGTGAATGATAGGAAATTCAGAGTATCACTCGTATTTATATTATACCCTTAACCGGTCATGCGTCGCAGGTCATGGTCATTGGGTCTTATCTGGTCCAATCAGCGTCGTTGTCCCTGGAGGTTGGTTGCCGGTGATGCCTAGCGGCAAAAGAAAATTCATAGAGACAGCCTATATAACCGCGAACTAAAATATAATTAGCGAGCCCAGCGTCCAAATTAAAAATATTTGGAGAGCTCTTCTTCGGCCTCTGCCGCTAGGCATCACCGGCAACCAACCTCCAGGGACGACGACGCTGATTGGACCAGATAAGACCCAATGACCATGACCTGCGACACATGACCGGTTAAGGGTATAATATAAATACGACGGATACTCTGAATTCCCTATCATTCACCTGATGACGATAGCAGATACACAGCTATTGAAACGTTGTGAGATTCAACCTTTTCAAGACGATGGAAGTCCAAGGAAACTTCGAGGAACGAGTTACATTGTCTACCAACTTCAAACTAAAATACAGCCTATAATACTAATAGAAAGTGTTGAAAGTGTTGGGTTTTCAAATTCAGAAAAACTGTTAGCTTCGAAAGAGATTATCTCTTAGAAACAAGTAGACAAAAAAAAAACAAACAGAAGTTTACTCCATCCTATCTTACTTTATACTAGTAACAATTGCATCCACAGATTTAAAATATTAAAAAGCTAATTTAAAAACTGTGATGTTGGAAAAGACTTTACATAATGATAAAACAATGACCTGACAACACTACCCGATTCAACAAACGTATCTACGTTTGCATAATTCACGTACCCATGCTGGCAGCCCTGGAACGCTGGAACGTTATTTGCGTAAAGTACAGATGACATATAACACCCGTCACCATAAAACATTTTTATCCAATCCCTAAAGGATATCATGTTACCTTTCGCGTACATGTACGGTGCATCTGAGTTTCGCACAACTGAAAATGACCTTCAAAAAATAGTATGTGTGAAGGAACTTTTCCCGGAACCTAATTTCATTCAGAATAGAACTCATAAATAAATTATAAGCGAAAATATGACGATGTACATTTTCATGATTGATTATGACAATAAATATTCGTAAAATTGTATAATCTTATCAATAAAAAAAAGTGAGATGATAAGTGAAATATCGGGTACAAACTACAAAATATTATTTGCTTTGCATCAGTTATAAATAGTCTCAAGATGTAGATGAAGTCTACTACTTATCAATAAAGTGCAACTTCAAAGAAAACGGTACATTTATTTTAATTTATGATAAATATAAGTTAAGGATTATATTTTTCTAAGATCACTGGCTGCCTGGGATGTACGAGGATGATTTGGAAGATTTTAGCGTTTCCTGTTGAATACGTATTTTACCCTGATAACCACCACAGGACAACTTACTTTGCCTTCCTACAGCATTATGCCAGCTACCACCCGACCTGTAGACATGTTTTGGGGTACAATTACGAAAGTATACCACCAACTTGCTCCTCCTCTCTAGAGAAGTAGATAGTACGTGACATATGAGAAACATTTCATTGAAAAGCTAACAATACTTTTTTAAAACCACATTATATTGCCAACACTCTATTTGAAGATCACTGTGGTTTTTCTACGAGAACCAACGTTATAAACTAGCAAAAGAAGCTCTGGTGGATCCCATATCTAACTATGTTTGATGCAGAATTTTGAAAAGTTAGGGTAAGCACAACTAGCAGTACATCGAACCTGTAATTACATTATGTGGAGAGGACCACTTAATTGCTTTACAACACCAAAAATAATTCACGATAGCAGTTAAAGTAAAAAAATAATTGGCATTCGTCCATGTCATAATAAAGAAGAACAAAAACAAAAACCGTATCCTGACACTTACAAACCGATACCTTCTTGCTAATTGTTATCACCATCCAACTCAAGTACAAGCAGGAGTTAAGACATTGGTAACCACCGCATAACCACGAACTGACAATCATTATATCTAACAAGAAATGCGCAGCCTAAGAGCAGCTCTAACACAAAATGGATTCACTTACCAAAAAGTAGAATGAGGCCCTAAAGCCAAAACCAATATCAGGATAGGAGTAACACGAAACACCAGCATGTAAGACAAACCCTAAGCACCAGTAAGTAAGGCTTACCATAAAGCTAAGCCATTTCTGACAAAATTGCGAGAAACCCACATAGGCAAAATGTTGAAACCATTTTTTACTCGACAACAAGACCGCAATAAAGAGTGTATCCAATCGTAAGACGAAAAGGTCTCAAAGTCTAAACACAGACTTATGATTGAATAACCCTATCATCTAACAAAGAAATAAGAAACTACCAATTGGCAAATGACTTCCAATGTTCAATCATTCAACCCTATGGAAACATAGCCATTTTAGATACTATTTGAGGAGAAATCCATTATAAACTAGATGAACTACAAGGACTATAAAATTTGCTTTGACAAGTTCAGTTAATCCGAAATGGGCTCTATTCAACCGAAACTCTCAAATATTTGGCGTAATAATCTTATTCCGTCTGTTTGGGAAGTGCAACATTTCATTTCACAAACACTGTTAGTTTTCTGCTTCTGCTTGGGACAACAGCATATTATTTTACTTCTTGAAATTTACATATTTTCGATCTGCCTGATTTTTTCAAAGAATCGCCCTTATAATGATCCTCATATGGTCGTGGAAAAATTGTATCACTGCCGATACTGGAACATCACTATCTGGATCAGTATAGAAAAAGAAACATACTTAGCTGGATCAGTATGCTGATATAGAAGAGTGATTTGTACCTTCTGGAACATTGGGATCATCCTCTCAACTCGAGCCAAAGGGCCAAGATCAGTTCTGAGTGGTTTCGCAGTTCACAATTTCACCCCATATAATTTTACAGAAAATTATTTATTTACAGCAATATGTCTCGTGACCAGTAAAGAGTGTGCTTACACCAAAATAAATTATTTGCTGCTATAACTCATACACAAATGTATTGATATACAGCTTACCTCTTTAATAATGATCGAATAAGCAACTGAGATGTGAGATGTTCGAGTTCCAAATGATACATTTGTCCCGAAGTTCGTGATTCGAATTTTTTGGAAGATATGTAACAATGAATCGTTTTAGTATATATTTGCACACCTCTATTCCCATAAGCTCGTTCTTATTACATGTAGCTCATTTTGTTACTTGCTATAATGATGAAGGTGTAGTCTGAAAATGTTTGTACTTTTCTGTCTTTGATATTTAAGACGAATCACTAGTCCAAAAACTAAATCTCTGTCCTAAATCGCTGCAGTCTTCTCCAATCTTGATTGTCATTTTTAGGTTTCCGTACGACTTAAGGAAACTAGTATATGATCACTGTGTCTATTTGTCTATTTCATAAAGCTCATCTTTTCCAACCTACAGGGGCGTTTTGAGGTTTAGGTCAGACGCGGTTCCCATTAGCACTAAAGAAAATTTAGGTAATTGTAAAATATGTAAAACTTAAAATTAAAATCTGTAATAATAATTGACGGCAATGGGAGATGGCACCTCAAATGAATCCATGGAGGAAGGCCATACGTACAAATACCTTGGGATAAAGCAGGCTCAACGAACTAATCACACCACCATGAAAAAGGACCTAAAAACAGAGTTTTATACAAGGATAAGACGACTGCTGAAGACCAAACTTAACAGTAAAAATCTGTTTCAGGCTATTAATACCTACGCGTGTTCAGTGCTTAATTACTCTTTCGGTATAGTTAACTGGTGCAAGACCGACATTAAACAATTACAACGGAAAGTTCGAGCACTACTAACAAAAGCTCAAAATCACCATCCAAAGAGCTGTGTCGAACGTACAACATTGCCCCGGTGTGAAGGAGGAAGAGGATTGGCAGATATAGGCAAGTTACGTGATCAACAAATTTCTAATTTGCGTAATAATTTCCAAAAACTGACAGAACAACAAGTTCAAATATACCACCAGACAACTGATCATAGGCTGCTCAAATGGAAAGAGAAGCCCCTTCACGGAAGACATATAAATGACGTCAACCAAGATTATGTCGACAGTTCTGCGTTGAACTACTGGTTGAGCTCTGGTCATATGTTTCCTCAAACGGAAGGCTTTATATTGGCAATCCAAGATCGAGTAATTCCAACTAAGAACTATCTAAAGTACATCGTCAAAGACCCTTCTATCAACAATGACATATGCAGATATGGTTGCCAAACATCTGAATCTATCCAGCATATTACAGGAGGTTGCCAAGCGTTAGCTGCTACTGAATATAAAGAACGACACGATGCTGTGGCAAAAATACTTCACCAGGAAGTAGCACTGAAACTTGAGCCATCACAGTCGGTAAGAACACCCTATTATATATATACAAACCAGAATCTATTTTAGAAAATAACAACTACAAGCTGTACTGGGACCACACGATACTGACCGATCGGACTCTTGCTCACAATAGACCAGATATAGTTTTAGTAGATAAAATCTCTAGGAAAACAACCTTAATTGACATAGCAATCCCTAACAAAAATAACATAAATATTAAGCGGGCTGAAAAAATAGCCAAATACAAGTATTTGGAATTTCAAATAAAGACACAGTGGGACATGAACAACACATGAACCGTACCAATTGTTATATCAACAACAGGAGTAGTCCCAAAACTTTTACTAAATAATTTAAAATACCTCGGTCTGTACGAACATCGTTACCAACTGATGCAAAAAGCCGTTAGGAACAGCCCGGACGGTCAGAAAATTCATGGAAAGCTGCCACGACTCCAACCACGGGCCTGATAACCTGGCAAGGGCTCCCACAGAGCTAAACCCTTTTGATATCTAGGATATCTTGGGTTAGTGTATTTTCCCCTAAAGGCACGTTATGCATGCCTTAGAGGGAGTGTGCTGCCAACCTTTGTATAGTCAAGTGGAGATTACAGAATTTGCTGCTATTTGATATACAATAGGCGGGACAAGAAAATTCTAAACACCATATGTAAAACTAATAAAAGTTCGGGATAATTCATAAGGTTCTCCCAGTTAATCCCTTCAATAAGTAAATATCACAAAAACTCCCTTTTCGATTTTTTTTTTTGGAAATGCCCAATTTTATTAGAAGGTGTCCCTGAAGACAATTCTTTCCAATTCTTCCAATTTGAAAAGAGCTTTAGTATTTATATGAGGTTTAGAATTTTGTTGTGGTACCTTGTATATATCAAATAGTAAATGTTCTTAGTTGCATTACGTAATGTTTTCAAATATATACTTTTCAATTGTACATATTTTACAATTTTTTATATTGCTATTGAAAAGGGAGTCTGGTATAGATTCCGAAAGGTTTGGTACTTTACACATATACAGACTTTTTCTCATGTAGGTGTTATTCCCTAGGATACCATAAATACAAAATAATTATTCAGAGAAATACTCATACCTGTGACTCATACAGAGTTCGATGGTAAAATCACGGGTGCATGTGACATATCAAGAGAAATGAGACATAGTAACATATGTTGTTAATAATTTTAAAATGCATAGCTTGAAAGATATGAACATTATATGAAAATCGAGCAATCCCGTTTATCTTATCACCTAAAATACTAAAGCAAAACTTTGTTTATAAACATCAAATTTGTATTGATAAAACAAATATCAATAAATGTTACACAAGAATATTTTTGTTAAGACTCAGTCGACTATTCATAGCTGCCAAGATTTACATTCTCGTGAATCGTAAAATTAAAATATTTCCTCATGATTTGTAAAGTATTTCGTCATTCAGCGTTATGTGTGTGTATTCTAACATTACAATTTCTTGTTGGTGAGTTTATATTTAATTAATACTGCAAGCAAATGAATTTTTAAAAAAGCACAATTTGTTATTTGTGTTTAAACTAAAAATTAGAAGGGGAAAATGGAAACTTACCAGGAACAGAAAGTTTACAATTACCGTTAAGCTTGCTGAAATTCTATAGACCTTTTATGCACATTTCTACCACATATAAAAGGAGATTGATTATCAAATCGACTATACGATGTTTTTTAAGAAACAAAAAATTGTTATTGGGATACGGTAACTAGATTTAAGCTTCACATTTTGTAATAAGTTGTAAATAAATGTACATTAATATTCTACCACGCAGCATCGCGATATATACACGGGTTGTCAACATGTTTATTAGATAACTACGTTATTAAAATAATACGCTTCCTTAATATGTTTATAGCGATATTTAATTCACGTCTGGGTGGACATAATCCTTATTAAATCCTTTTAGAGGAGTAAAACATTTGAAACAATTTTTAGATAAACACATTTAATAAAATAAATTTCATGTAAATTCTAACTACGTCATTACATTTGAAATCGGTTTGAAAATAATTGAAATATATCAATTAGAAGATATAATAATTAGACCATATTAAAAAATGGAATGTTACCATGTTGAAAGAGGCCCAATTATCACATTGCTAATAGTTATTATAAAGCTTTACATGAAAAACAAAACAATCCAAATATGTTTCTGTTTATTAGACATTTGTTTCTAATTTTTTAATAAAGTTTTTGTATTTACAAATGTTTTCTACAAGTTTCTTCATGAGTTGGATGCACAGCCCATGATGACTTTGTCGACCAAGTGTGACAGTTATATCTTTAAAGCATTGGGTACTTAGAGGCCACTAGATAAAAGGCATATTAAGCACATTCTTTCCGAGATAAGAATAATCAAATATCACATCAATCTTAATACAATGGACTAAATACGCACAACATATTCTAACTCGCAGAGGATAGCAAACACTTAGTTAGGATGAACGTGAAGCTCCGATAAAAGACATCACCAGAAGAAAAAATCAGAATGTTTCCGACATATGTCATTCAGTAGAGATACTGGTAAACACACTCAAGCTTTCAGTACAATAGAGACATCATATCAATTAAATATCACGTAAATCTTCATACAATGGACAGGACTAAAGACGCACAATATATTCTAACTCGCAGAAAATCGGAAACACTTAGCCAGGATGAAAGCGAAGCTCCGATAAGAGACATTACCAGAAGAAATAATCAGAATGTTTCCGACATATGTCATTCAGTAGGGATACTGGTAAACACACTCAAGCTTTCAGTACAATAGAGACATCATATCAATTAAATATCACGTCAATCTTCATACAATGGACAGGACTAAAGACGCATAACATACTCTAACTCGCAGAAGATCGTAAACACTTAGCCAGGATGAACGCGAAGCCCCGATAAGAGACATCACTAGAAGAAAAAATAAGAATGTTTCCGACATATGTCATTCAGTAGAGATACTGGTAAACACACTCTAGCTCTCAGTACAATAGAGACATCATATTCTTCAATAGTGGTACTGTATCCTTGGTGGTGAATTGCCCAACACTTCCAAATAGGATCAATGGCGATTCTATACTATTACAGTGTAAAGGAGCGGTAGAGCTGCAGTTAGAAGAAGCAAGCATCTGATATACGGTTCTGGTAGACTCATTAATGTGGACTATGTATTAGGCATGGATCTCATATCTGAACCGTGGTTCAGTGTACCAGATTTAGATTTAGTAATAACCATGCTTCAATGACGCTTTTGAAAAAAACGTTACTTTAAAAATGTTTATTTCGATGAATTAACTAATTGGAAAAAGGGGAATCGTCGTAATGGAGATAAAGTTCAGAATAGAGAAGGAAATAAAAATATTGCCGACGATGATAGCCATTTCAGAAATTTAGACGTTTTGAGTTAGGAAAACAAGGAGAATAATTTGGAGGAAATTTGAACAATGAGTAAAGTGATAAAAGGAGTAATAGGTGTTATTATATTTTCAAAAGACATATTCAGCAAGAATCGGTACTAGGAGGATCTTTCCAAAAGACAATCTCAACAGAAAGTATCCAGGTCCATGTTCCAAACTATAGGTGGGCCATCTAGCTCGACTGACTAAGGTGCAGAGTCGGATCGGGAAGATTACAGAAGTAGAACAGTGTTGCCTAGTGGTAGCCTTAGTCCAGGTCTGACCAATCGTCGAGCTCTCAGAGATGAATAAATAACGAATATTAATTTTGACGGATGAATTTAAAGTTATTTTAAACAAAACTGTTTGAAGTGAAGTTCAAAGTAAAAATTTAAGTAGGTCTGTCAAACTGGAACTGTAGCATAATTTATTGCTCATTTATTACGTGCTAGAAACATAATTGGTCCCACCCCCCCCCCCCTTCAGAGGAAAAGTGGTCATTCCAGCTTGACCATTAAGGAAACCAAGGGGGCTACGGGGGTGCTATTTGCACCAAAATTAATTGCTGAATCCTAGACTATGAGAGACTACCCCGCCATCATGCTAACTTGACGGTCAAGCTGGAGTAGCCACCTTTTCTCGGAGTGGTGGAAAGCAATAAAATCATATTTTCCGCTAAATGCCAACAAGAAAGTAGCAATTAAATCCACCCTGCCCGCTTTGTCTCTATTGTTATTAATGGAATTTGGATTGATTCGATGTAGGGCTTGGTGCGGGGGGTGCGAGGGGGATGGTGGCGGTGCAGTCTCTCCTAGTATAGCTTTCAGCAATTAATTACCAATTAATTTTGGCACAAGGAGCGGCCCCGTAGCCTCCTTGGTTTCCGAGATATTGGGCGGGCTATGCTTGCTTGACGGTCAAGCTGGAATAGCCACCTTTTCTCGGAGTGGTAGAGAGCAATAAAATCGTATTTTGCGCCAAATGCCAGCAATAAATTAGCAATTAAATCCACCATGCCCGCTTTATCTCCTATATGGTTATTATCGGAACTTGTATTAATTCAATATAGGGGTTGGTACGGTGGCGCGAGGGTGATGATAGCGGTGTAGTCTCTCATAGCCTACGTTTCAGCAATTAATTAGAAATTAATTTTGGTTTCCGAGATATCAGGCTGGCTATACTAGCCTGACTGTCAAGCGAGAATAGCCACGTTTTCTTGGAAGGGGGGAGCAATTAATTTTCTAGCAGAAATATACATTAGCAAAAACATAACAATAAATTATGGTACAGGGTAGATTTCGGCCTTACGAAATTGCTATCCCAACTTGACAGACCTAATTTAAGTAACCGGTTACAAGTATTTGGCGTCGCAGTTCAGAAACGGACAGAAATGCAAAACTACTCCCTTTTGTTAAACGACCCTTTATTAGAAACAAGTAAATTAAATTTCCTACATTAATTAAATCTTATGTAAATTAGATTTCAATTTCAGTGCACCAACATTTAAAAGTAAAATTCTATAAGGTTTTTCGCAGTGTACACAGAGATTCCTCACCGGTCCAAATTCCACGTTAGCTTGCATGATATTCAGGATTTTTTATTTGCCTACTATGTCATTAAATGTGCTCAAGATAACATTTACGATATAATAAATTTTTTCGCTAGTCATTCAGATAGTCGAGTGAGATAGACATTGACCTTGCATCGGCCGAGCTCGCTCGCATTATTGATTGAATAGTGTTGTAGTAGCAGCAAACAGTTTTCTATAAATTGTGTTAAGTTTCAGCAATGTCAAAAGCCAAAACGAAAGAATACTACGCGACAATACCGAGGGTGAACTTTTCCCGAGCTGATGATGTTCAAAAATCAGATGCAGTCTACCGGTTTTTCAAAGACGGCACCGTCACGGAAGGCAAAATACTCACCGAAGAAACAGCGAAGGAGGAAAACCTAGACAAAAACATACCGACAGTTCTGATTATGCACGGTTGGACCACGGATGAATCGTCGCCTTGGTACGCGCCATTGAAGGCTGAACTTTTCAAAATCGGACCTCATAATGTGCTTTATTTGGATTGGTCAAAAGCCGGGAACAAAACTTACGGTGTGTCAAGTGCCAACACCAAACCGATGGGTAAAATAATAGCCGAGTTTTTGTTGGCTACTGGCGTTCCGCCAACTAAAGTACATTTAATTGGTAAGTGGTTTATTGAAATTATTATAAAATATCATTAATTGGATTTGGATATATATTATTTTCTACATATCAGGGTTGACTATTGAAAGTATTTCTTTCATAAATCGAAAACATACCCTGTGCCTTAAATATTTGATATTTTGATTTTCGTTTATATCGTTTTATACTCAAAAGCAAATACGCGAAACCACTTAGTGACAATTTTGTCTTTTACTTTAACGTCATGCAATGCATATACTTTGATCAATATAAATTAAAAAGTCATATATAATAAATATCAAAATCTTAGAGTGTAAATAGTTACGAAGAAATTGGTTTCTATTTATTTCTTCTTCTTGGGAAAAGCTACTTTCTTGGCCTTCGAGGATGCCGCAGATTTTGCTGTTTTCGGTTTTAGATCTTTCGTTTTTAGGGTTTCGTATATACAATATACGGATACCCTTATAATATCACTCCGGATTTCTGCCTCTGTCACATCACAGCAATTTTCTCCTAAACTAATGGACGGAAGACGTTGAAATTTGGTATCAAAATGTATAGTTTGGTGACCCAATCAAGATTACATATAGTAAAACAAACAAATTTTTATATTAGGGCTACCTCTGGGGGGGGGGGGAACTAAAAAATCGACCGTTCCCTCCCTCATCTCCGAAACTACTGAGCCTACAATTTTGAAAAAAATAGGAAATATAAAACGTTGCCCGAATTTTACAGGAAAAATAAGGACAAACCATTAATATTAATTTTGGAGGGCAAATTATAAAATTAAATAAAAATTTAAAAATAAAAAAAATTCAAACGCATCATGTAATATATCAAATGAAAGGTCTCATTCTGAGGAACACAAATATATTTTTTTCAGATTAAAAAAAAATATATTTAAAAAGTTATTAACGAAAATATACCAAAATTTACCCATTCCCCCCCCCCTTATCTCCGAAACTATAAAACGTAAAGTTAGAGGTAAAATTAGAGGTATAGGTTCTGACCTGAAGTTTACTGGAAAAATAAGGAGAAACCCCTACTTTTAATTTTGGGGGGAACATTACAGAATTAAATGGAAAATATTAAATAAAAATTTTGCAATCTACATCAATAAATATAAAGCCATTGACAACGAAGTCAGAATAGACATTGAAACGTTTGGTATTCCTGCAATATACGTCGTTTTATTTCTATTGTGGTGTTATTGCCCAAAAAAAACATAAAAGTAATCCTCATACAATGTTATACTGAAATTTAAATGCATTTCAGGTCATTCACTAGGAGCTCAATTAGCATCTTTCGTAGGAAAATACACACTTGAATTAAGCGGTAAAAAAATAGGTAGAATAACAGCTCTGGATCCAGCTGGTCCTTGTTGGGCAAATAAAGATATGGACCCTGAAAAAGAGAGACTTTGCCCAAATGACGCGGAGTTCGTCGACGTGATGCACACGGACATTTTTTATTCTGGATTTAGCGCACCTGTTGGGCATGTTGACTTTTACCCAAACGAAGGCAAACACCAACCTGGGTGTCCTTCTCGAGATGTAAATGGTAAGTAAAAAGATATTCATAATTAGGCTTCATTTCGAAATTTCCGCTCTCTCTTTGTAACGGGGTCAAAGTGTAGCAGAGGGATTTCAACAAATTGCCAGGATTACTGCCCTTCTATTACTTTATTTCGCAATCTAATAAAGGATAACTTATTATGTAATTGCAATAGTACAAATTTCGATCATTTTGAAACAAAGCAAAATGAATTACAACACCTAGGAGGAAAAACTAGCTAACAAATACTCCAAATAGGGAGTCGTACTGTTTATAAAGCCGTTTCCTTGTGATTCCAAGGATACAAATCATACGAAAAAAACTGTAGGTTAACTAAAACCTATCAAAAAATTATGATAGTAACTTTTTGGGATTTTTCAATCCATTGAACGTCCGACAATATATTGTTTCTAGTCAAGAACCTTCATCAGTTGCGCCCCCCTAAACTGATTGAAATCTCGAATAATTTATTTGTGTATTTAGTACATATAAGTGAATTTAATATTTTAGCGCAAATTGAATTAAGACACCTAGGAGTTTCAGGAAAACGGCGTTACACATAGTACGATTAGATTTCGAGTTCTAATTTTTCCTGTAGCTGCAAACTTATACAGAAATGTAACGAAATGTATAGTTTTTCTTCAAAGCAAGAAGCTGCAAAACGCTATAAGTATTTCTTCAAGTTAACAAATTGTGCGGACTATTTTTGAGTAATAGACATCCTAAATCATAAGAAGCAAATAGAGCCTTTGCTAAAACGCAGCACAAACATGATAACTCTAAAAAACGTCTCTACCTTGGAATAACATAACTTATTGACTCTAACACAAATTTCTCCCATTACTGACAAAAACATATGCACTTTTGTGTTAAAAATTAAATATTAATAACTATTACATGTTCATTATAATCCACAAAAAACTGTAAAGGCGTAGTAAACGTTGGTGCTCAGTTCAAACCTCAGAACGAGTAAACTTATTTTATTTTAATAATAATCTGATTTCAATTTTTTGTATCATATGTCTTTGTTCGGTGCTATCTAATTAGAATACTGCTCTTTACGTATTGGATAACTTATAGCCATCATATGGAAGCGGAGGTGCTGGTCTCAGGTATCTCGATACCTACAGCCAACTGCCTTGCCATATTCTTGTACACAAATTCCAATAATTATCTATTATATAGAAGGCTTGAGCAATTGACTAGCAATACTTATATTTTCAAAACAGATGGTCTATTAACTCCACAAGAATTATCTTAGATTTATATTCTTACGGACAAGCACTACTAGACTAATAGTTCCACTAAATGTTACACCTATGAGTCAAACGTGTATCAGCTGTTCCACTATTGAACCGCTCCTTACGGCCGAATTTATATGCTGTTCGTTCGAAAGGAATGGCATATTCGGTAAAAGATTAGAATACGTTTTTGCTGGACATTATGGTTATTGGTGGATTAGTTTTTATTAAGTTGAATAATTTTGAGAGAATTCCCATGTTAGTACCTTCAATTAAACATAGTAACAATATTATAAAAATGCATTGTCCATATGAACAGTTACGCTCTGAGATCGTCAAGTTTTTGTTAGTTTTATCTTTAATTTGGAATTATTTTTTTTTAGAAAACTGCAGCCACGCCAGAGCTGTTATATATTACATTGCATCCGTTTCTATTCGATCCAAAGCCGTCGAAGCGGAATTCAAGGAAGAAGGTTTGGATGCTGTTTTTACGCCAAAAGAAAATCCCAAAGAAATTATTTTTGGGCATCATGTAGACACAGCAGCAAGAGGAGTTTACACTTTACAAACAACTTCAACAAGACCTTTTTTAAAATGATGTTGTACTAGACATATAGTGTACGTGTTATGTGATTATGGTCAGGACTAACTGAACAATAGTCTGACATTTTTATAATTAACCCAGTGAATATACATTTTTAATCGACGCGAAATTTAACAGCAAACTGCTATTGGTTTCATGTTATAAATCCTGATAGGAGCAGTTTTTGCCCAAAAAATTTGTATAAATTGCTAAAAAGTGAGAACTTTCTGGTTGAAAAATTTGAGCAATAATTTTTGTCATAAAAATAGTTTACAACTTTACGAATAATTGACGCAAGATCGGTGTTGTCGGTTAAGTATTTTCTGGTGGTTAGTAGTTTTGATGATTTAGAGATGTACTTTGCAAAAGGCTCATAATTAACCATGATCGTGCGATCTGGATATGATGAAAGTCCACAAAATGCACTTCACTTTATAAAAATTGTTAAAAGTGCTTACGAATATTGCATCACAGGAGCTCCATTACTTTTTTCAGATGTCCTGACAGCCGTTATCATTACTCCGTAAGACCTCTGTCGCACAATTCAATTATTAAATAATATTTACTACAAGTTTAAACAGCTTTCACTGCATTGAAACAGAAATTTAAGATCCATTTTATGAACTTTCAAAATATCTTTCATATATCTTTGTCTGACGATCCTAGTTAATACGGTGCGTTTTGCAAAATCTCTCTCTATAACGTTCAGATTGAAATGCTGCAAAAACTACTTAACTGACAATATCGATCTTGAGCCCAATTAAACAATACGTTATAAGCTAATATTCTAACGAAAATTAATCCAATTTTAATTTTATTTCATCGGGTTTCCGGTATTTTCTTGGTGAAAAATGTGTGATTTGAAGGTTTACGGATTCCTTACATTTTTTTATACCTTTTTGTAATATTGGCCAAAAGCAAGAAAATCCATACTATTGAGGTTTTTTATTCGACAATTCATTTTTTTCTACGAATTTGCTGATCAATCATGTCATTTATCCGCTAAGAACTCTTACTGAAATGGTGACAATAGAATTGCTGTTAAATTTTATGATCAATAATGCCTTAAAATTGCCAATAAATGATAAAGAAAGTTGTTTGTCATTTGGGAGCCAAGTTTCTGTGATTAGTATTTCAGGCTTACCTATAAATCCCTGTAACATACGATTGTGTTAATGTTTTTACAAATATTAATAAACTAAATAAATAATATCGCATTCTAATTTCAGTAAATTTCCTCTGTGGTGCAGTAAAAAAACTAACATTTTTTCCCCTTATATGGAATAAAAAGTCTTTGTTATACTTACACCTTTCAAGGTGATGTTTTTGGTTTTAAATGTTGGCAAATATAGAAAACCGATATCAAAAGAGATCAGAAAAACATTGAGATGCCTAAACGAAGGTATGCCCTAAACAAGGTAATTGCACATCGAGATCTCATAACACGGAACAACACATTAGGTGAATAGTCATGTAACGTGAGCAGGTGCAATCGTTAATAGGTGCATTAGTGAACATCATTAAGAGGATAGATATACCTACGCGAAAACGTCGTCATTGTTATTTTGACGACATTCAATAAAATCAAATGGCAACGTCAATGAATATTTGGGATTTCCTAGCATCTGAAACTGCTGATGAACAATTACATATTTCCTTTTGCTGATGGTCAACCAATCCTTGCAATAGCAGAGGATAATTTGTCAAAGAGCTATACAAGTTTCTTAACATCATAGCCAGAGAACACAACTGTGAAATCTCAAGAAAAAAACAATACTTTCTATTTTGGAAAGTAAAAATGCAATAAATCCAAACTTGCCATTGAAAATAAATATTTAAAATGAGTTATTTTAAATGCTTGGAATGTGACATAACCCATAAATTCAGCAATTTTAACACAAACAAGCTAATATAATTTTTAGTAAAATATGCTGTACCAGCTGCTAATTTCTAGGCAGAAAACAATGACAGTTCCCAGTCTGTTATACGGAATTGAAACGGAACAATCATGGAACCGAATATGTTACAAATCAAAGCTGTTTACCGGAAATATTTGAGAAATGTACGAAACTAGACCATTTAACAAACACTGATATTGGAAGGGAAGTTTCAAGCGAAGTAGCCCATTATCAAAGAATATGCTACTCTCATGTTTAAAGAATGCAACGATGTTGTCTATCTCAAAGAGCGCTAATTTAAAGACCAAAAGGAAGGCTTAGTTAATATAAGGCTTTCTAGAAAATGGTGGGCAGTTAAGTGCTACAAAATTCCTTTACATAGCAATATATGTTTATTTTACTGAATAAGTTACAACACAAAAATAAGTAAGAACATCCTACGCATTTTGCATACTAAAAATGATTATTGCTCTCTATATCAACATGGAGTTTTTGCGGATTCCACTTTGCTAAATTTATTACATACATCCCTTATTGTGCTAGAAATATAAGCATGTGTCTGCATCAAACTGAAATTCGCAATAATTCTTTAAGAGGTTGAAACGTACCACTGCTTAGGAATTTGTCGAATGGACTTTTCAGTACCACTATGCATTTATGCTCAATATTTTGGACAACTGACATGATGGGTGTTTAGTAGGGTGGCCCAAAAAAACAAAATATTTTTTATTTTCGAGTCTCGTGTGAAAATATGTTAGTTTACTATGTTTTAAGAACTTTTACCAAAGGAGAGGTCGAAAAAAAAAATTTAAAAGGCCGCTCCGATTTTTTATTTCTCGTCATGTCATCTTTTTTCGTGTAAAATAATATAAGGATTCTGAAAATTTGTATAAATTTTTAAGGTAAATACTTTATATCTTTTTGAGCTACCTCTAAACATGAATATTATCGACCTAAAAATTTTTTTCTTGAATTTCACATATCAAGGAATTAATTTAAAACGCGAGAAGCAGAAAACAAATTTATAAATAATTTTTACAGGTGCAACAAAAAATCATAATTTTTTATATTCAAAATTTAAGATTCTGATTATATTCTCAGACTTTTTTATAACATTTTCAACTTTTAAATACAATAATAGTCAATTTTAGCATTGCTTCAATCGTCAATAATTTTAAACTTTTGTTTTCTAAAGTATTTTTACATTATACTTAATATCAATAAATTAAACTAAAAATAATTTAAATGTAGCTAATAATTGACTATTATTGTACTTAAAAGTTGAAAATGTTATAAAAAAGTCTGAGAATATAATCAGAATGTTAATTTTTCAATAATAAATAATTTTAAAAAATTATGATTTTTTGCCAATTACGCTGCACCTGTAAAAATTATTCATAAATTTTTTTTCTGCTTCTCGCATTCTAAATTAATTCCTTGATATGTGAAATTCAAGAAAAAAATTTTTTAGGTCGATAATATTCATGTTTAGAGGTAGCTCAAAAAGATATAAAGTATTTACCTTGAAAATTTATAAAAATTCGGAGCGAGCGACCTTTAGATAATAAAATTTTGACTTAAAATTTTCAGAATCCTTATATTATTTTACACTAAAAAAGATGACATGACAAGAAAAAAAAATTGAAACAAAAAAAAATCCAGTTTTCGGCGATTTTGGAATTTTTCAAAAATTCGGAGCGACCCTTTAAAATTTTTTTTTCGACTTGTCCTTTGGTAAAAGTTCTTAAAACATAGTAAACTAACATATTTTCACGCGAGGCTCGAAAATAAAAAATATTTTGTTTTTTGGGCCACCCTAGTGTTTAATTAGACAGGTTTAACTGAAAGTTTCCAAAAACTACAGCGCTACAATTTTCATTTTCAGTACATAGGTTGGGTATGAGAAGAACTACTCTTTCAGTTAATAAGAACGTTTTAAGTGTTAATTAGAAAAAATGATAAACCATTATATTTTTTTGGAATGTCGAGTTTAGATTCCATTATCTAAGGAAAACAATAAATAAGTAGAGCGTATAGTAATTAATTTTTAATAATTTTCATTTCTCTACAATATTGCCCACACGAGCAAACACAGTTTCACGGATAGATGTCGTATAAAACGTAAAACAATATATTGTTATTTTTGAGGTTATTTCGTTATGACAATTAGTCACGTTGTGTCCTTAGAACACATTGATATTGGTCTTGTCCTACTATTAATTTTGTCACCAATCTGACTTCCAAAAAGAAGGAGGTTATCAATTCGTTGACACTTTTTTTATGTATGCTCAATGATTATTCAAAAACGGTAATAAAGGGACTGCATTTCAGTGAATTTCAATAAATCTACATTGTTATCTTTAAAACGGCTCAACCAGTTTGAATATTTTAAATTGTATTTTACAAAGAAATGTTCCAGCTTGATTCCGTATAATATACGTAAAACATACCGTTTTTCCGAAAATCGTAAAAAGATTTGCAATAACACGACAAACATCGTAAATATCTAGCTTAAATGTCAAGATATGACATGATACTATACGGTAGAGGGTGTTTGTAACGGTTATCATTGCAGTCGAATGAAATGGCACAAAATATTCCATTAGTCTATCGAAAAGAAAATTTTTAGGTGAGCGATGGTTTCTATATGGTAACGGTGGTTGGTGTGTGCGGGCATCGAAATTCAAGCAGCTGAAATATTGGGCGAAGTAAAATTACAGTTAGACAGGTGGATGCAAAAAGTGTTACAAATAAATGTGATGTTAGGTGATTTATAAGCAATTCCACATATAGGATGGTTGAAATATAAGGTAGAATAGAATTAAGGTTATACAGGTTGTTTCAAAAAATGTTGTACTGGGTGGCCCATAAGGTAGTTGAAATAAGAATGAAGTAAAACAATAGTTATACAGAGTGGATAAAAAATCTCAAAAAATTATTAAATAAGCATATGCACGAAGGATATTCGAGTTATAGAGCGGAGGGTTCAAAAAATGTTAGAAGCAATGATAGTGGAATTAGAGTTATACAGAGTAGTTGCTTATATTTGGCACATCAGGCGAAGTATAATTATAGGAATACAGGGTGATTTATACAGTAGAAAAATAGTAACAGCCAATGGGGTGAAGAGGATCAATACTTACACAGGGTGGTTGCAACTTCGTGTAGAGTTGACATAATTGTACAAGGAGATTCAAAAAATTGGAAAAATAATTTATATTGGTTGAGCAATACACAGAAACATATATAGTGTGTTTGCAATATATGGTGAATTAGATTTACACTTATAGAAAGTGGACCAAATAATAAAACAAATAAAAAGTTTAAAAATTTGTGGATAAGGTAAAAATAAATAAATATTAGAAAGAGAGGGAGAGATAAGAAAACACTATCAATATCTATCTATCTATCATCAATAAAATTGTACCTTAAATCAGTTAAACAAAATATGTCAGAAAATAGTTTTTTTTTATTTTAAGCCAGTTGAAATCGATTTAAATTATTTCTGTAAATGATCTGAGCTAAATGTAGAAAACCACAAAAGTAATAGTCTAAGAGATAGAGGTGGTTTTTACTTGTCATCGAGAAAATGGACATAATGTATCATATTAAGTTCAATTTTTGAACTACATCACGTTTCTAGGCAGGCGCCAGTGGAAGTGATAACCGAGGATACTTAGAGGGGGTGAAAGTGGTAATTTTTTTGGGCATGCTCATCATCGAGTAAACGTTCCAATGGCTGCATACAAGATTTTGATATGATTAAGCAAATTCCCGAGAAACGTCTGCCTAGAGCCTAGAGAACCTCGTCATTAAGTAAAAAGAACGCAATTTGCACCATTTTTTTGCTTACACAAAAGAAATCATAATCCAAAAGGACCTGCAACTAAATGACTGTCTTCTAATAATATTAGCATATTCTTGTGGCATATTCTTTATTATTTTTAGGTTTTTTGGGCAATAAAACCGCAATCGAAATAAAACGACGTATATTGATCGAAAACCAAACGTTTCAAAGTCTATTCTGACTTCGCTGTCAATGGCTTTATATTTATTGAGGTAAATTGCAAAATGAAACATAAACAAATTTTCAAATCAATTACCGTCAATTGGTTGACTTTTTTTCAAAACATTGGTCCGCCATCTTGGATTGTGATTTTTGAAAAACTGACTTCAGATTCGAAATCAGCGACGTCGGAAACCCCCCGTACCCCTAATTTGGCTATAATAGATTGATTTTTCAAACAAACTTTGAACTTGGAATGAACATGAAGGTCAAGTTCAAGGTCATGGTCAAAGTCATATTCGGACATGAAATTTTCCAAATCAGTTAGGAAAAATGTAGCTTCGCATAAAAAAATTGTGTATGACGTCATACAGACCACATTAATGACGTCATGAAAATATATTTATGTCATTTAGCTGACGTCCTTTTGGATTATGATTTCTTTTGTGTAAGCAAAAAATGGTGCAAATGGCGTTCTTTTTACTTAATGACGAAGTTCACCCTATTTTTGACCAGTTCAGCATTGTCCGCCAGCTTGTGGTTCCGCTATAGGCAGACGCCTCTTGGGAATTTGCTTAAATACTAGCTGTCGCCCAGTGGTCGAAATTCGACCAATTGTGTCAATATCTCTGGCAGGTTAAGTAACATGAAAATTTTATCGTGACATTCTATCTGTGTGATAGTTTCTTCGAAAACGCTAGATGTCGGTCTTACATCGCGCTTCTAGAAATAAGTAACGAAATTCAACTTTTTTTCAGATATAATTCATAGAACTTTATTTGTGTTCAAATTCGTAATTCTTAATTTAATATGACAACAATTCAACCGCTAATGGGCTACCCTACATATTTATTTTTTCTAACCCCCCTGTATAGCTATAATTGCACTCAATTCTTTAACATTTTTTAAAATCCTCATTATAATAATTCCATCTCATTGTATATTTCCACCACCCTGTATATGCAACTGCTCATGGACCACGCATAATATTTTTTAACATTTTTGAACCACCGGGTAAACCATTCGGTATATGCCACTGCCTATGACCAACCATATTGAATCTTTTTTTCGTGGTCTACTCTATAAATCATTCCTTTTTTAAGATTTTTTATCACCATCCTGTATATCTATAATTCCTCTCATCCTATATTTCATCTTAACTATATATACAACTGCTTATGGGTTACGAAATGTTGCATTTCCATTTCCGCCACCCTGTATATGCATCTATGTATAACATTTTTTGCACCATCCTGTATAACTGTAATTCTACTGCACCTTCTATTCCAAGAACCCTGTAAATTCAACCGCTAATGGGTTTCCCTATATAATTATTTTATTAGTTATAATTGCACTCTACTCTATATTTTAAACACCCTATATATGCAACTGCTTATGTGCCACCCACGAAAAAAATGATTTCTAACATATCTGGAATAGCTCTGAATAATTATAATATACAACGATTACTTTACCACTAAACAATAACAACGCTTGCATGCCACTTCCAGAAGTACATGCTCTAAGCATAAAACAGCATTGGTCTGTCTATATATAATTACTCAATGTTTTGAGTCTGGCGGCGGCGGTACATTCAGTTGTTTGGTGTTGACATTATTGACAAATAATGAATTTTTATTATATTTTATTTAATGGATGAACCAATATTATAAATTAAGATTAGCATTCTGCACTGAAGGTCGTCAGTAGCTACTAAACAAAACAAAAATGAAGAAAATCGGTTGAGAGACAGAGGAGAAAATGGTACCTAATCGTTTTGTCTTAGCCTATTTATATATAGATATCACAAGCCAATTTTGGAACGTTTACTCGATGATGAGCATGACCAAAAAAAAATTACCACTATCACCCTCTGTAACTATCCTGGGTTATCACTTCCACTGGCGCCTGCCTAGAAACGTGGTGTAGTTCAGGAATTGAACTTAATACGATACATTCTGTCCGTTTTCAGGATGACGAGCAAAATCCCGCTCTATCTCTCCTACTATAACAGAAATATTACTTTTACCATTATTTTATAAGATTCGAAGATGAAAAATCCGTGCAACATTACTTGGAACTACGAGAAAATATAAGTTACGTGATTTTCTTCTCGGCAAAGCTGAAATAAAATTTAAATACAACTCAACCAAGGGAGGGGTTGATACATTTACAGTTCAAAGTAAATCAAACAGACGACTTGTTTTATTTTTTCAAAACATTGCAGTTGTGCTTGGCATCGCAACACTGATTATATGGAAAACATTACATGCTATTTGTAATCAACATAAAAGGAACATGCAAAGAACATTTTTTTGTTGCGTAAAAATTAATTTCAAATGTGAATTTGGAATAGACATGAAATCGCGTCTAGTATATGTGGTTTCCGTATAGCATTATATTTTGTATCTACTCTGTATATGTTTAACAACACGCAATTGTATTATTGACATTCGTATAATCTCCGACCAGTGAATATTTTATTTCGGCGGAATCGCCGGGATAAGAAAACACTCAATTCTGGTCTTGAATATATTTAAAAGATTTACTTTGCGTTTCGAGATATTTAATATTTCAGAAAAACATATTGAAGACTATCCACAGAGTCCTTGAAAGAAATATTGAAATTCTCTTCGGTATCACATTCGCAGAATCCTCAAACGAAGACCCCCGCCGAACCGCAGAGATAAATAAAGTGAATTGGACGGATAGAGGGATATTTTTGATAGAATAGGGTTTATTGAATATTGATTTCAGATTCACTTTCAGTGACAGTTTTGCGTACCTAATAAATAGCCAGCTATTTAGGTGAAAAATGAAAATTGATAGGGAACAAACCGGTCGAAATATTGCTGAATAATTTTCCCGTTCAGATAATAATTTTAGATCGGGTCAGGATGTTAATATTTGAATCTAGAGCAGAGGCTGTACGAATTACTCTAGTAAGCTTCAAGAGTCAAAAATATTTTATTTTCTGGAAATCTAAAGGTCTGAAAATGCCCACTAAATAATTTGGTCAGGTGCGAGTTGAACTCGCATACTAAGGGTTCCCTACCATCTTCAAGATTCTGATATTCCAGTTTCAGACAAGCAGGGAATCAGTACATTCCTTATATTTACCCTAATATCTTTTAAAGGAAGCATTTGAAATTTATAAAACACACACATAGACATTTTATTTTATCTGCTTCAGGATTCGCTTGATTTTTATCAGAATACATATGTATTAAATTTTCTAATTTGGCCCCCAAAAATTAACATTAGAGTTTTATTTTACTAATAAACTTTTAGGGAAGTCTTTTATAATCTCCTGTCCTGTCTGAATTTTGGCGCTCTGTAGATTGGAAGATATAGGGCAAAATAGGTCAAATTTTAAATTATAAATTATTAAATCTGTTATTCAAGTTATTTAAAAATACAAATAAAATATATTTTTCAAAATTTAAATAGTGTAGTTTCTAAAGTGGGAATTAAATCGATGTATAATATTTTTGTTAATATCCTTTAAACAAATGATTTAAAAATATGATATATTTGTAATTCACATAATGAGCCTTTTATCTGATATATTACATGATGCGTTTGAATACAGAATTTTTATTTTCCATTTAATTGTACAATTTGTCCTTAAAATTACTAGGGAGGTTTTATAATAATTTTTCTTATAAATTTCAATAAATAATAAAATAAATTTATGTTAATATCTTGTAAACAATTATTTTTAAAACTATTAAAAATATTTATTTGTATTCCTCATAATGAGCCCTTTCATTTGATCTATTGCATGATCCGTTAAAAAAATATTTTTTTATATTCCATTTAATTCTATAATTTGGCACCCAAAATGAATATTAGGGGTTTCTCCTTATTTTGTCAGTAAAGTTCAGGTGAGAGGTTATACCTCGATTTTTTTTTTTAAATTTTCCAGCTTATGGTTTTGGAGATAAGTGGGGGGGGGTTAAATTTTTTAAAATTTTTGTTAATATCTTTTAATTAATTTATTTTAAAAATATGAAAAAAATATGTTTGTTTTCGTCATAATGAGCCCTTTCATTTGATATATAACATGATGGGTTAGAAATAATTTTATTTTTATATTTCCCATTTAATTCTGTAATTTGCCCCCCAAAATTAAAAGTAGATGTTTCTCCTTATTTTTCCAGTAAACTTGACGTCAGACCTTATACCTCTAATTTTTTTCAAAACTTTTAACTCTTGTTTTTAAATATGAAAAAAATATATTTGTGTTCCTCAGAATGGGACCTTTCATTTGATGTTTTACATGATGCGTTTGAAAATTTTTTTGTTTTTAAATTTTCATTTAATTCTATAATTTGCCCACCAAAATTAATATTAGTGGTTTCTTCTTATTTTTCCTATAAAGTTCGGACAACGTTCTATGATTCCTATTTTTTCAAAATTTTAGGCTCAAGAGATCAGGGGGGAAAGATCAATTTTTTAGTTTTTACCCCCAGAAGTACACCTAAAGTCAAAATTTCTTCTTTTACGATATGTACTCCTGATTGGGTCACCAAACTATACATTGATACCAAATTTCAACCTCTTGCGTCCAGGAGTTTAGGAGAAAATTGCTGTGATGTGACAGAGGCAGAAATCAAGGGTTGTGATATTATAAGGGTACCCGTATATTGTATATACGAAACCCTAAAAACAAATAGGCTTGGCATTGGATGTACCAAGTGACGATAATAGGACGATGTTTGTTTTGTATCTAATCTAAAAAGTGTAGCGTACTTTCATTATTAGTGTTTACGATTTAAACCGTTACTTGGAGTAAATAATGAAACAAAAGAATTTGACCGAAATGGTCGTAAACTACAAGAAAAGTCGAACCAACAGTTATTGGAAGCCTGCCAATTAATTTGTCGCAGAAAACTCCTACTGTAGATTTTTGGCAACAAGAAGACCCTTACATTTTTTTACTTAAAACTCAGTGATAACATTCCCAAAATGGAAGCTTCGGTGGGCATTCGACAAGAATTTAATGTAAGTTTGAGTGTGAAAACACAAAATGTTCCACAAACAACAATTCTTAAAAAGCTGTGGGTGGTGAGTACTGTTTTTATTTAAGAGCACCTTTTAAAGTTTTTAAAAGATAAAACAAAAAAGTTTTGGTAAGCTTGAATTTTGTATACATGTCTGATTAAATGTAATTACCTAACAGTAAAAGTTGTATAAAGTAAAACCGATTTTTTGAAGGTACAGTGTAGAATGACAATATCAATTTACTATGTCACTATTTATTCAGTCTTCAGCTGCTCATTTCTGTTTATATAAAAGTAATAGTCCAACCAATGACCATTTCCCGGGTAATTTGTGCAAGCAGCTCCAAGTTTCCTAAAAATTTGGATTTAAGTGCTACTTACCCTCCACTTCAAAGTTTACCCGGTTCCGGGGTTGGCTTTTTTCCCGTGGAGGGGATGCTATCCCTTTTCAGGAGTGAAAAATATAACATAAAAAAAGTATGGGAATGAATAAATTAACTAATTTTAACTAACTTTTGTGGTATACAGTCTTTTCTGAAAGTCAATTCTCTTCGAGTTAGTCGCAATTGAAATTATCGACTTTCAAACAAAAAAAAGTTTTCATACGGCTTTGCACAAATAACTTAAAAAATATAAACTTTAAGAAAAAAATATTTGGATGAAAAATGTAGCTTATAGAAAAATAAAAAAAAACGGTGAGTTTATGATTTCTGTAGAACCAATAAAAACGGAGTTATAGCTTGAGAAATTTTGTTTTTATTTGTCAAAAAAAAAAAAATTGAAAGGTGGTTTATCGTGAAATAACTGAAAAACAATGCATTTTTCGGGAAAAGTGTATAAATACTTTTTTAAAGTTCTTAAAAAATACTTTAATTTGTTTTTTTTTATATAAAAATCTCTACCTCAAAATTAAGTGGGTTATGACATAAAAAAGGTTGTTTTTTTATTTTTTGCCAAAAAATGTACAAATTACTCCCCAAATACTAGCCCAGTTGAAATTAACTCCTACCACTTCACATTTGTAACTTTTTTATTTCAAGTAGGCTCAGAAAGTTTGACCGGTTTAAAGTGAGTAGTTTTGAAAATAGTCGAGCCTGAAGAGAATATGTTATTTTTGTAATTTTGCACAAATTGAATTCTTTTCAAATTAACTTAAAAACTATGAGAGATAGGCAAAATTGTGTAGAGTACAAAATTGTTGGTTTTGCTTTTTAATTTATGTTTTTTTTTTGTAGGACATAAATGAAGTTAGATATGATCGTTTAAAGTATGCACATGTTCGTAAATAGTACTATTAGGCGAAATCCTTTCAGCTCAAGTCCTTTCAAAAATAAGGGTAAAATACATTTTCAATTTACATGAGCTTTTAGCTTATAAAGAAAACTTATGAATTAGTCATTTGTGAATTGGTAGCAATACATTTAACTGGGGTGGTATTTAGGGAGTGATCTGTACTTTTTTGTCAAAAAACAAAAAAAAACGTTAGTAAAATATCTTTGACAATATACATTTGCGCCACCTCGTGTTTTAGTTGTGGAACGCTGGTTCTGTCAACGCCGTAATTTATGTTTGCTGTGTTATAGATTAAAATTTAGTTATCTCATAAAATGGAAAGGAAAACATCAAACCAAAAGTGCGGTGTAGTTGATTGTGGAAATACACCAAGAAAAAACTCAAAATTGCAATTATACCACTTTCATGAATTTCCATATCAATTAGAGATGAAGAAAAAATGAATTGCCGCAGTTCGACATCATGAGTAAATAAATTTTATTTCCACGTTGTTAGTCATTATTGTATGTATACAATAAATCATAATTGTTGTTATGTTAACAAAACTGAGATTTTTTAATTACAGCTGTGGGGCAATCCATCTCAACCAGAAACAAATTCAATGATTTGCAGTGGTCAAATTGTTTGGGAAAAAAGGTAAACAATGCACATAACAGAAGTTACAATCCAACTGTATTTCCTGCAATATGTATATAAAAAGCAAAATCTTCATGCTGGTTTGTGGGCTGAAAGATTACCAATACCTACGACAAGAAAAAATTGCATCTTCAGGAGTCAATGAAGCTCCAATTGAGATTAACAATAGTAAGTAAATATATATAAGAAAAAATGAATTAACTTTATTCATTATATATAATTTATTGGTAGATTTCACTGACGAAGTTTTAATGGACCAAGATAAAAATTTTGAAGTTGGAACAAGGCTAATAAAGTAACAACAGATGCAAATATACATGTTAATTCAAAAAGAAATGAATATTGATTATACATTATTTATAGCTTTTGTAATAACTAATAATAAAGAAGCGCTCATAAAAAAATAAAAATAATGAGAATAAAAAGTGTTATTTATTTAAAAGGGTATAAACATTGATATATTACAGGAAAGAGATAGTTGAATTGTAAACTTTGTTATGTATCTACATTGCTTGACTTTTCTGCTCCATCGAAATGAGCACAGCAAATCCTTAAATATGTTCCTGGTTGCCATGGCTTTTCATCCCTCCTGTAACTAAAAAGTTACTTTCTTTCTTTATTCCTAAAAGAAAATATTATTAATTTAAAAATTATGTTAACCTTAAATTTCAATTTATTTTGGAAAGAAAAGTATTTACATGATTAACTTTTCTGATTACAAGAGTTATTGAATCTTATTTTTGTTAACAGAACAACAATTGTGATTAATTTTATGTATTTAGTAATGAAAAACTTGGAAAATTAATTTATTTTCCCTTAATGACGATCTGCTGTAATCCATTTTTTCCTTCCTCTCCGATTGCTATAGAAATCCAGGAAAACGGTAGAATTGTAATTTTTGATTTTTCCTTGATGTATTTTCAAAATCAACCACACCACACGTTCGGTTTGATGTTTTTCTTTCCATTTTATGGGATAACTAAATTTTAATCTATAAGACAGCAAACATAAATTACGGTTTTGACAGAACCACCGTTCCACAAATAAAACACGATATGGCGCAAATGCCTATTGTCAAAGATACTTTACTAGCGTATATGTCTTAGGGAAATGACTGAATAAGTCTGAAGTTATAAAATCAGTCATATCAGTTGTTAATTTCATTAGACATACTGGAATAAACCACGGACAATTCTGCGACTTTATTGAAGAGATTAGACAAATTCGAACAAAATGGCAACAATTCATCAAAAATGTTTTTGGGGAGTAGTGGGAAATTTTTCATAAACAAATAAAAGTTGATAAAAAGGCTTTTTGGAATTTTTTCTTTATATTTTGGTCCTATAACTTGCAGAAAAAGGGTTTCTTAATAAAAGTTATTTAGAATGAAATGAAAATGCTATGATCTGGAATAATGGAAAAGTTCAATTTTTGAATACACAAATTGTATTTTTTCGTTTTGTTTTTGACATAAATGATTTTGGTGTATTTCTTTTTGACAGTGGATTTAAAATTAACTATGTTGGTTATTCTTTTTAGTCTTTTGAAACACCCTGTATATAAGATGCATTTGGTGGGGATTGTTAGGGACTCTGGTAGTACTGAATTTTTGTTTAACTGTATTAATGAATTTTTCAGGGTTGTTGTTCAAAGAAAGCAAAGTTTTATGCATCTTTTTCCTTCGTTATATTTTTGGCAACTTGATCATAAAATACAAATTCAAAATACAACTATACCTGTTGCACAAAGAAGAACACAACGGAAGCTGAAAGGGTCTTAAGTGATTAATGTTTTAATTTTCTCTACTTGTTTTCTATCGAAACAATAGCGAAGATGGTATACTTTAATGAAATTTTTCACAATATACTTTTCACAATACTGTATCACAGTTACAATGTAAGTATGTAGGTACTTACAGTTAGACATACCAAAAGGCACTAAATTTTTTTCGAGACAGTATGTAAAAATTCCACACAAATGTTACAACTTATCAATTTTCTACACACAAACATTTTGACCATACTATTTTAATGCAACGATGGGTAAATAAGTAAACCTGGCCACCAGCAATACAACGCGCACCCTATCCCTATGCAGCCAACTTTGATTCTAAACGCATTTCAATAATTTCAATTTCTAGTATCAGTATGCGAATTGAACATAACCTTTTATGATGAAATTATTTTGTACAAATTTATGTAAACAATCGCGTTGTTTTTTTGTGTAATTGTGTATTCTTTATCAATTCAAATTATGAAAGTCGAAGACTAATTGTGATTTATTTTGTGAAGTGCATTGAATAATACAAAGTTAACTGGTGACTAATTACTGTTTACGGTGGGTTAACATGAACAAGAAGAAAGGTGGTGATATGTGGTATGTACCTAAACACTAATATATTATTTCTTATAAATTGTGATGTTGATTTGGTAAAACACAGAATTAATTACCTGAAAATTTACATTTATCCACAAAACTTGGTTTGATAATTCTCTTGACTTACAAGCCTGTGATAATTGATAATTAACCCTTTAGGAATAGGTATTTTTAATATTAGTATCGTTTAAAAATTGGTTTTGTTTGATATTTTGCATGTTTTGATATTGCTAAAAGTAAGGCAATGAATTTATAGCCTTTTTGGTATTAAGAACTGGAAGAAAACAAGAACAGTTCTTAAAAATGCCCAAATACGTAGTAATTGGTCCCAATCATCCAGTTTTGACCACAACTTACATAATTAGAGGCTTTAGTATTGGTAGGATATAATTCTAGAAAATGTAAAATGTTTTAAATTAAAAGTTAAAAATTATTAAAGGTTTTAAGGTGACTTTATAAAAGTTATACCTGTATGTGAAAAAATTGCAATTTGATTAAAGTACCCTACATACAGTTTCCTACCCATGGCAAGGCCGTAGGCAGAAAAAAAAATTCGGGGTGAGTTGGACAATATTTTTGATTGGTGATGGCCTGATTAGGCTTGCAAAAAAATATATTTTTGTTTATGTATTTCCAGGATATATAAAATTATATAAATATATAATTTATTCTGTTGAAAAAGATGGTTAATTGGTTAAAGTTGAATCCTGAAACCCAAAATTCCAAAACTTCGTTTGAACCCCGAGACACAGGGTGTTTAAAAAATGTGCGCCAAAACTGCGTTGGAGATTTGTCTTAATAAATAATTCATATTATAAACGAAGGTCCGAATATTTTTAGTTTTCAAGATACAGGATGTTAAATACCATGGATTCTTTTGACATTTTTAGATCTTTTCTGAAAATTCAACTTGGCTTTTAGGTATTTTTAGTAGTCTATGTCGGTTTCGAAAAAGCTAGTGAAAACCACATTAGCGTAAAAATTGATAACACACCTTTATTTTTGAACAATTTTATGACTTATAGTTGATTGCAAAAATAATTTATAAAACTGACAATTGAGTTTATACAGCTCTTAGAAATAGTAGAACATTTTCGAATGGCAAATTCTCTAACAGACCCCTCGCACATATTGAAACTACCTGTCTTGATGATTGTTTCAATCTGTACTCTGTGAAAATTCATGTTAATTTTTATTAACATAAACACTCCTAGGTCATTTTCACTTATATTTATTTTTATTGACAATGTTTCACCAGGTTACTGCCTTCTTCAGAATACAAAGTAGATACTCTAGGGAAGTTAGTATTTTCAATTGCAAAAAAATTCCACAGATATTTGATCGGCTTTTCTTGAAGAATGTATATAGCATAACACATAAAAACTGTTGTTAATAATTTTTTATTCCTTAATTACTTATACGGAGTGTTTAAAGTTGCAAAAATTGCAATTTTAGCATTTTTTGAAACTTTTGAGCAACTGAATGTAAAGTTCTAGGGTCGAAACTAAGTTTTTTTTTATACTTGACTTCAATAGTGACTAAATGATAGGTTCTTATAGCCGATTGGATAATTACTTATTGAGTTATTTGGAAAAAAATGTAAAACATACGAAATTTTCAATCGTCCATAGTTATTGTATAAGATGCGTTGAAATTTTGAAACTCGTCAGAATCTTTCATTTCTATGAGGTAAATAACTAACAAGAATCTTACATTCACAGCTCAGACGGTTTTCTTGCAAATCTGAATTTTTTTCTAGTGCTTTTGATTTCACGTGAAGTTTACAATGCTCCCATTTTGAGCTAAATTAAACTGACATTTATTTCAAATCGCTTTTATTCTTTCCCTAATACAAATGCCATGGCAACTGTCAAACTTTTTGCTGATAGCCCAGGGACGAGAAACGGTGATATATCATAATTTGTTCATTGAAATGTTAGATTTAACTTTTTTTCTAATAATTTTACAAAAAAATTACATCATTATAGATGGTGTTTTAAGGAATAATTTTCATTATAAACTTTTTAAATTTATCCATCAGTGAACTAACTTCATAGTTCATAACTATACATTAATATTAATGATTTGCCATAACTATATAGTTGACTTTGATTTTCTATTTTTTGATTCATTGTTTCCTTTCTAAAGTTTTTTCCTTTTAAAATTGTTGAATAAATTAATTGTGATATGACTGAAAACTTTGAGAATCAAAGTCAGCAAAAAAATTACGAGTGTAAATCATATATCAACGGAAATTTTTTCATACATTTATTGAATAACTTTATACAGAAATGATTGATTTTTCAATATACCCTCCTGCGGATCTACACAATTTTTCCACCGAGAGTTGGCAGTTTCAGTATTCTCTGTTCATAGAATGTTTGAGGGCGAGTTGCAAGCCAACTGCGCATGTGCTCCTCAACTTCTTCAGATTACAAATCGTTTTCCTCCCGGTGATTCTTTCAGAGGCAAGTCAGAGCTATACGGAGGGTGGGTGGCTTCTCAGCCCATTTCTTGCAGTATTCCTTGTTTTTTGTTTCAAATACACGGCTTTTGCCAACCGTAACAACTGGCAGTAGTAATCCACATTCACTGTACGTTGGGCACGTAGAAAATCAATCAGTATATTTGCGCTTCAAAAAGACCTTCCCTTCTCGCTGAAATCTATTTAGAAGTCTTTCAACGATCTTTAGTTTACAGTCAAAAAGCTCGGAACCCATCGAGCACAATTTTTTCTGAAACCAAGTTGATCAATGATAATTGATTGAACACTTCCATAGTTGACACCCAATTCTGAGGAAATTCCTCCACGGTTAATCGGCGCTCACGTTCAATAAGCTGTCGAACCCTATTGGCATTGTCAGCTGTAAGGCTTGTCCTTGTGTGTCGGTCATGGTTATCATTCTCGTACACCCTTAAATTTTCTCACCCACATATTATACACTCGATTCTGAGACAGTGTACTATACCCAAACTGTGCCTTCAAATGAGTTAGAATTTCTGAGAATTTCTTTACTGACCATACATCATACAATGGGTATTAAGGACAAAGCCAAGCATACGCGCTGGTTTCCAAGTGTCCATAAAGCAAACATCTACTCCAAACAACATACTCTAGCTTGAAACTGCATTTTAACCAGAATAGCAAAATTACCGTTTATATTTGATTTACCATCTTATATAATGTAATTTGCTTGGAAAAAGCATTTTAAACGTCATGTCAATTCGATGACAGGCTATTTTTATTCTACCGTGAGGGGAAATTAGGATCCCCCTCTACTAATATGTATGCGTTGGCGAATACCAAAATGCAGATTTTCAAATTAAATTTACAGACAATAGAACAAACCCAAAATAATATTAATATATGATAAGTTGTACCGAAAAATTTGATAATTAACATGTTCCATTCAGATTTATCAAAAAGTAATTTGATGCAGAATGGGAACGTTATAAACACCACCAAAAATAAACAGCTCTCGAAAAAAAAATACATTTGTGAGAAAACCTTCAAAGCCATTTTGAACAGTTATTTTAGATAGACAAATGAAACTTTTTGCCAAGTTTTATCGTTCTAATTTTTTTTTAGATAAGAGTTACGAGTGATTGAAAATTGCGCCTTTTTTCACATTATTCGCGAATAACTTTTATTAATTAACCAAGCCTATCGATCAACATCTCATTTAGTAGGTTCTAAAAATGCACATACAATACACTTTCCTTTGATTTTTTAAATTTTTACTCTGTTGCTGAGAATTCACAAAAACTGCCAAAATTGGGGTTTTGGTTATTATAAACACCTAGTATAATTAACCAAGAAGTAAAAATTTGTTAACAAAACTTTTTTTGTGTTACGCGGCGTACCTTCTTCAAGAAAAACCATTCAAACACCTGTGGAATTTTTTTGCAAAAATGGTATTAAAATAATGCTAAGTTCCCTACACTAAGAACTAAATGCTAAATATCTAAAACGCTTATAAAGAAATATTGGGATGCAGTTACAGATACTATGAAGAGGATTATTGAAGTTGTGGAATATTTATGCAGGTAGGAGGGAAATACCACTATTAAGAATTAGAATTGACGGTTTTAAATGGAATAAATTATGTCTGTAATGACTATATAATTCTATTCAAAAGTAATAGGGATGAATTGGTTTCGGTTTGATCATTCAAGAGTTATGCTGCATTTTTGTTTGTGTTCATTTCTAGTGACTCTAAAAGACATACTTAATATTTTACTTTTTTGATGTAAATGTAATATTTGAAACGTATTCAGTGGTACATGATTTTCATTTAATAAATGATCGGAAAAAGGTGAAAATTAGCTAAGTGTTGTTAAATTACAACTGTGATCAGAATTACCTTAATATTTTCAAATTCCTTGAAATACCTTCCCAGTTTTCCCACCTACGTGCCATATTTCAGAGTGGAAGAACGTTGGCGAGCCAAAGTTATAAGAATAATGGGATCCCTTGACATTTTTTTTCTGTTTCACTTGCCTTACGAGTCACTGCCTTTCAGAATGATTGAATCACTTTAATAAGCATTTGGAAAAGCTCCAACTGACATTCATTTGCATTCTTTTCCGTATTCCCTTAAAGAGCCTCATTTATTTGATTCTACTCCTGGGTAAGGTAATTACCGGGGCTTCGATGGGGAAAACGGACAATAAAGAATTTATGTCTGTACCTTGAGATCGGAACGTTTGTGAGATTTTTTGCGTGAGAGAGGATTCCGAATCAATACTTCATTAATAAATAATTGACTTCTCGTCAGGAATTTTTGTCACTGAATGTCTCTTTGCCATAAGTTATTTACGAGGGAAGTTTTCTTAAGGAATTTTGGAAATTGAGTGTTGTACGAGGGCTGCCTTTCATATTTCGGGTTTGGACAACCCTAGTGTTGCAATCTGACAACTGACAGTTCTATCGTAAAGTTTGACATTTTTGAGGTTACACGTAGGTACTCAGAACGTTTTGACATACGAGCGCCATGTGTTGTTTAGAGTAACTTAAAGGATTCATCTCGGCCAAAAAATGGAATTAAATCGTGAATATTTTCGTGCGATTATTTTTTACAACTGTCGACGTGGATTAAGTCAGCAAGAGTGCATGGATGAACTTAATTTAATTTTTGGCGATGAAACTCTATCAAGGACCACTGTTTATCGATGGTATGGTGAATTCAATCGAGGTCGTAGTTCACTCCAAGACGAATTTCGTGAAGGTCGTCGCCGGAAACCATTGATGCTGTGCGCGAACTGATATTGCAAGATCGTCATGTGACCTATCGTGAGATTGAGTCAACCTTACACATTAGTGGGACCAGCATACATTCAATATTGCATAAATATTTGAATGTTAAAAAAAAAAATTGTTCTCGTTGGATCTCACACAATTTGTCAATCGTTCAAAAAAAGGCTCGTGTCGATTGGTCGAAAGAAAAGCTCAAAAAATACGATCGCGGTGCTTCAAAACAAGTTTATGACATAGCGACAGGTGATGAATCGTGGATTTACGCGTATGAGCCCGAAAGTAAACAGCAGGCGACTGTATGGGTGTTTCAAGATGAGCCGAATCTTACAAAAGTTGCTCGCGCACGAAGCACTTCCATGCAAATGATCGCCTGTTTTTTCGGAAAAACTGGAGATGTCGCAACCGTACCACTAGAACAACGCAGAACTGTCAATTCTGAGTGGTACACAACCATTTGTTTGCCAGTTGTCTTCCAAGAAATGAGGAAAACCAACTGCCGAAGACGGATCACTCTTCACCACGAGAATGCGAGGTCTCACACATCGGCTCAAACAACTGCATTTTTGACCACTCAAAACATCGATTTGATGAGTCATCCGCCGTATAGTCACCAAATGACTTCTTTTTATTCCCGTACGTAAAAACAAACTGAGAAGTCAACGTTTTTCGACACCTGAAGAAGCGGTTGCTGCGTTTAGAATGCATGTTTTGGAGATACCTCAATCAGAGTGGAAAAAGTGCTTCGACAATTGGTTCAAACGCATGCAAAAGTGAATAGATCTTCATGGGGAATATTTTGAAAAACAATGAACAGCTCTCGTATTTCTGGTAGGTAAGAAACATAACTTTATAAAGGATGTTTTAATAAAAACGGAAGATTTTACGGTTCAATAAAACATGATTTTCTGTAACAAATGATTGCAATAACTATTGATAGGAAGTATGTACGCAACAAAACATCTTGTAAATGACAACTATGGTTTTGCTGGCATAAACCTGTGACATCATTAAACCCCATAGCCAGAAGTCTAACCAGGAGCAAACTCGTTCAGAACAGTTAAAGTTTCACGAGCGGTATGGCATGTCGCACCGTTCTGCTGAAACCAAATGATGTCATGAGCTATATGTTCCTATTAAGGTATAAAAGTCTGTGTTATCATGGACCACCTAGAACACCAAAGGGTGACATGTTTTGGATACATTGTTTTTTTTTGAACAGCCTGTCGTATATTCGCCCCAAATGCGGGGTTATTCCGCTTAACAAAGGCATCGATATGTGAAATTGGATCGCATCACTGAAAATGATTTTTTTTTCGCAAAATCAGCATCAGCACTTCTCTTTAATCAAGATCCCAATTGGTAAACTCTCTTCGCTTTGCATGGTCTGACGCAAAAGTTTTTGAGTCCATTGAACATTGTAGGCCTGTAGATGTAAATCTTTAGTTACAATACGGTGACGAGTGGCTGTTATATCTTTTTTGAATTTGAAAATAAGAACTCCCAAGACAAAAGTATTCCGTCTTGCTACGCTTACTTCTACATAGTGTCCGAATCCAAGTTTGAAATGTACATATCTCTCTCAAGAAAAACGTACTTATGGTTAGAATTTCCCACGTCCGGAAAACACTGGAAGTGAAATTTCTTTATTCTCGGACGGTGAGTTCATATTCTCTAATAAAGTCGTATTCTGTTTGTTTTGCAAATAAAGCTGTTTTTTTTCTGATCTTCATTTGTAAGGAACTTCATACGGTTTAATAATATATATTAACAAAAGAACCGACTTCAACTGGCTTAAAAAAAAAACGTTTAGAAACCGTGTGCAATTAATCACTCTTTAAGGTACAATTCTATTGATTATTTCAGCGTATTTCTCTCTCTCTCCCTCTCTCTCTGTATAACTTTAATTCTATACCACCTTAAATTTCAACCATCCTATATATGGAATATAAGCAGTTCATATCACTCAATATCAGATTTATTTGTAAGACTTTTGAACCCACCTATAATTTTACTTCGCCCTCTATTTCAACTGTGCGCATCGCTTGCTGGTTGAATTTCGTTGCACATACACATACATACCACCGTATACCGTACAGAAAAGAAAAGATCGCTCACCGAACTATTTTTCTTTTCGATACCCTAATGGAATATTTTGTGCCATTTCACTCGACTGCAAGCCCCGTAAAATGAAAACCGTTACAAACATCCTGTAAAATACAGTTCCATGGCATATCTTGAGATATAAGCTAGGTATTTATGATGACAATTTGACATTTACATTGATGTTTACCGTTTTTTTGTACATATTTTTCCGATTTTCAGAACAAACGCTATGTTTTACATTATAGAACATTATACGAAATCAAGCTGGAACATCTCTTTGTAGAATACAATTTATAATATTAAAATTGATTGAGTTTTCGAGAAAACAGGGTAGATTCATTGAAATTCACTGAATTGTACTCCCTTAATTACTGTTTTTTTCTGATTTTCTGGAAAACCCTATATCTCACGATATAGAAAATTGTATGCTACCTTTCTGCAATATTCTTTAATACGATGCAGTTTAAATCATCAGAATTACCCAAGCGGTTTTTGAATAATCACTGAGCCTACATAAAAATAATTTGGTCAAGTGCGAGTTGGACTCGCATACTAAGGGTTCCGTACTACCTTCAAGATTCTAATGTTCCAGTTTTAAACAAGTAGGGAATGAATGCATTTTCTTATATTTACCCTAATATCTTTTAACGGAAGCGTTTTGAATTTATAAAAAATATAGATTTTCCACGCATAGACTTTTTATTTTATCTGCTTCAGGATTCGCTTGATTTTTATAAGAATACATATGTATTAAATTTTCTAATTTGGCCCCCAAAAATTAACATTAGTGTTTTATTTTACTAATAAACTTCCAGGGAAGCCTTTTATACTCTACTGTCTGAATTTTGAGTCTCTGTAGATTGGAAGATAAAGGCCAAAATAGGTCAAGTTTTAAATTATAAATTATTAAATCTGTTATTCAAATTATTTAAAAATACAAATAAAATATATTTTACAAAATTTAAATAGTGTAGTTTCTAAAGTGAGAATTAAGTCGATGTTTAATATTTTTGTTAATATCTTTTAAACAAATGATTTAAAAATATGAAATATTTGTAATTCACATAATGAGCCTTTTATCTGATATATTACATGGCGCGTTTAGAAATTGAATTTTTATTTTCCATTTAAATGTATAATTTGTCCCTAAAATTCCTATGGCGGTTTTCTAATATTTTTTCTTATAAATTTCAAGTGAGCCCTAGTACCCCTAATTATTTTCAAAATTATAGATAATATGGTTTCGGAAATAAAGCGAGAAATGAGAATTTTTTATATCTTTATGTTAATATCTTGTAAACAATTAATTTTAAAAATATGAAAATATATATTTGTATTCCTCATAATAAACCCTTTCATTTGATGTATTGCATGGTACGTCAAAAAAACATTTTCTTATTTTCTGTTTATTACTATAATTAATAATTAATATTAGGGATTTCTTCGTATTTTTCCTGTAAACAAAAAAATTTATGTCTCATAGTTTGGGGAATGTAGGGGGAATAGGTATTGTTTTTAATACTTAAAATATTTATTAAAAAAATAAAAAAATATATTAGTATTCATCATAATGAGCCCTTTGATTTGATATATTACTTGATCCGTTTAAAACAATTATAATTTTTTACTTCCCATTTAATTCTATAATTTGCCGTCCAAAATGAATATTAGAGGTTTCTCCTTATTTTTCCAGTAAAATTCAGGTGAGGCGCTATATCTCTATTTTTTTTCAATATTTTACAGCTTATGGTTTCGGTGATAAGGGGAGGGGGGAAATGGGTAAATTTTTTTATATTTTTGTTAATATCTTTTAATTAATTTATTTTAAAACTATGGAAAAAATATATATTTTTTTTCGTCATAATGAGCCCTTTCAGTTGATATATTCTTTTTTCATTTGATATATTACATGATGCCTTTGAAAATTTTTTATTTTTTAAATTTTTATTTAATTCTATAATTTGTGCACCAAAATTGATATTCATGGTTTCTCCTTATTTTTCCTGTGAAGTTCGTGCAACGATCTTTATTTCCTATTTTTTTCAAAATCTTAGGCTCAGTAATTTCGGTGATCAGGGGGGGATGGTCGATTTTTTTAGTTTTTTCCCCCAGAAGTACCCCTAAAATCAAAATTTCTTCATTTACGATATGTATATGTATATATATATATATATATATATATATATATATATATATATATATATATATATATATATATATATATATATATATATATATATATATATATATATATATATATATATATATATATATATATATATATATATATATATATATATATATATATATATATATATATATATATATATATATATTGATACCAAATTTCAACCTCTTCCGTCCAGTAGTTTAGGAGAAAATTGCTGTGATGTGACAGAGGCAGAAATCCGGAGTGATATTATAAGGGTATCAGTATATTGTATAACGGAACCCAAAAAAAACGTATATTTTTCAACCTAAAATGCGAATCCGCTATAAAAATATGCATTTACAATTTGAAAAAAAAAATTTCCGATCTGTTTAAGCCACGTCCGATTTAAATCGGAAGTATATTTTGTGTCCAATCAATAGACCTATAAATACGTCGTAAATGAAAAAACATTTGTTGGTGGCATAGTGTTGCGGTGTAAGAGTGATTTTGAATACCCGGTATATATCATCAACATCTTATGCTTCTATAGTCAACCTCCTGGTGTCGCCTCCTTGAAGAATTGAAAGATTGCAGTCTTGAGAAGAAACGAGGAAGAAAAGCTTAGTATCTGCGAGAAAAGCTGACGGAGTGTATTGAAGAGAACTGAAAATGGACAAATGTGCTTTTAGCTAACTGAAATGAAGAGTAAGACGAAGAAGAAGACAAAAGCTACAGAATGGAGTTTTAATAAATATTTGTAGTACTGCAGTTTGGCAACCTCTTATTGTGATTTTGCTCTAAATCACTCGATTCATCTTACTAAATTTCAATTACCTCATATATCAAAATAATACTCGAAAGTTGAATGAATAGACTGATAAACTATTCACCTCACAATTTCTGTTCTTTACAACAAGTACGTTAGAACAAACTCCACTAACAACCCTAAAACGACAGCTCTGCAATTTAACATCCTCGAACAACCAAACGTCTTGAAAAGGTTCTCATACTAACTCATCTCATCACGGAACTTTCCTTTTTGACTTTTCAGCACGACAAACTAACCTGCGAACAGTTTAAAAGTTCCAAATGATTGCGATATAGAGCAAGAAAATTCGAAGGCTCTGACCTTGTTTTCCTTCTATTCAATCTGAGAAAACTCCGGAAGCGTACTTTTGATAGAGGAAGCTGGTAAATCTTGTATTCCTTCCTTATCAGATCGGAAGTTTCAGTGTATTAATGCTAAAATACTTACAAGAGCAATTCGTTTTGCAGAGAGATGAGTACCGTTGTTTTTAAAGCTGATTAATCTAATGAATAGAAGTAAATTGCGGGGTTTGACGATACACTTACGGGACGAAACATTTATAGAAATTAAGCAAAGAATATTCGTAAGTTTAGTTTTAATTCTGAAAAGAATTTCTGAAGATCCTGGTCGGCAAAATATATCTTTTAATTTTTTTTACATACATGTTTATTAAATAACTTAAATAAACTACATAACAAACTAAACTAGTTAAAAAAATTTCACATAATACGAGCGCTGCCTTTTATGTTTCGGGATTAGAGAACAAAAACAAATATTAATTATCGAAAATCGCTTTATTGTTTTTCAAAGTATTCCCCATGAAGATCTATACACTTTTGCATGCGTTTGAATCAATTGTCGAAGCACTTTTTCCATTCTGATTGAGGTATCTCCAAAACATGCATTCTGAACGCAGCAACCGCTTCTTCAGGTGTCGAAAAACGTTGACCTCCCAGTTTGTTTTTTACGTACGGGAATAAAAAGAAGTCATTTGGTGACAAGTCAGGACTATACGGTGGATGACTCATCAAATCGATGTTTTGAGTGGTCAAAAATTGCAGTTGTTTGAGCCGATGTGTGAGACCTCGCATTCTCGTGGTGAAGAGTGATCCGTCTTCAGCGGTTGGTTTTCCTCATATCTTGGAAGACAACTGGCAAACAAATGGTTGTGTACCAATCAGAATTGACTGTTTTGCGTTGTTCTAGTGGTACGGTTGCGACAATCCCAGTTTTTCCGAAAAAACAGGCGATCATTTGCTTGGAAGTGCTTCGTGCGCGAACAACTTTTGTTAGATTCGGCTTATCTTGAAACACCCATACAGTCGACTGCTGTTTACTTCCGGGCTCATACGCGTAAATCCACGATTCATCACCTGTCACTATGTCATAAACGTGTTTTGAAGCACCGCGATCGTATTTTTTTAGCTCTTCTTTCGACCAATGGACACGAGCCTTTTTTTGAACGATTGACAAATTGTGTGTTTATGCAATATTGAATGTATACTGGTCCCACTAATGTGTAAGGTTGACTCAATCTCACGATAGGTCACATGACGATCTTGCAATATCAGTTCGCGCACAGCATCAATGGTTTCCGGAACAACAACTGTTTTTGGACGACCTTCACGAAATTCGTCTTGGAGTGAACTACCACCTCGATTGAATTCACCATACCATCGATAAACAGTGGTCCTTGATGGAGTTTCATCGCCAAAAATTAAACTAAGTTCATCCATGCACTCTTGCTGACTTAATCCACGTCGAAAGTTGTAAAAAATAATCGCACGAAAATGTTCACGATTTGATTCCATTCTTTAGGCGAGATGAATCCTTTAAGTTGCTGTAAACAACACATAGTGCTCGTATGTCAAAACGTTCTGAGTACCTAAGTATAACCTCAAAATGTCAAACTTTACGATAAAACTGTCAGTTGCCAGATTGCAACACTAGGGTTGTCGAATCCCGAAATATAAAAGGCAGCCCTTGTAAATGTTGTACACTACACGTGTTTCGTCATATCATGGCTTTGTCGTTTAGAATGTACACTAAACAACTACTGTTGTAAGCCAAACTTATTCTATTTGTAGTAATCCTATACAAAATTATTAAAAGAGTAAGGAAGAGTGCAGGAGCAGGAATTTTGTATCTAGTTTCAATTTTATACTCTTGTTTTCTGTATGCAAAATTTCGAAATCTTTGTTGAATTGATGATTTTCAGTAGCTAAATGTACTTTTAAGAGTTTCGTCCTCAATGAGGATTAGGTACTATAACCTTATTATATAATAATTTTCAAATTGTTAAAAGGGAAATTATCGATGGTTTAGTAACTCATAAAGCTTTAGTTAGATTAAGACAACCATCTGTGAATGAATTAATTAGATGATATTAGCATCCTATGTCCTGTCTCTACACTAAGGATAAATGAACATATTCCTGCTATAAAATCTGCCGTACTCTAAAAAATTGGTTTTATTGTGCTACATTGGTATCACAACTTTAATAACATTGAGGCATATGAGACCTAACATGAAAGTCGGTGAGAATTATTGTGAAATAAACTCACAGTCGTTAAAACCAAAACATTCCATTTGGTAATGGTATAGATGTTGTCAACATATTTCATCTCTCGCCAAAATAAGAAATCGATCCTCTCTGAGTATATATAAATGAGATTGTCTGATGGGAAAGCTTGAAATTTAGTCGATGGTAACTCAGTGAACATTTCTTCGATATTAGTCATCGTTGTTTCAATTAAATAAGTAATCTGAATTATGTTGGTTAAATAAAGACGATTATAGTGTATGTAAAATCCACGGGCTTTGTAACAATATGACAAAAATATTTACAATGTAACATTACCATAAATAACTTTAAGCTGTTTCCATTAATCAACACTATATCCCTTAAAAACTCTCTTCCCAACTTACTTTTAATTCTTCGCCTTTCTCTTTAACGAGAACAATCAAAAGAATCCCAACACCTGAGGTTGTCGGAAAGAGCGCTAACTTTTATCGCCGCATATAAGAAAAGTTTTATGACCGGAAAAACAATCTTATTTTCGCATACGCCCACAATTTTTGGGGGATTTTTTCTGCAACTCAGACAGAAAAGAAGTTCTAACAGGTTTGAGTTTCGGATACCATTTTTCATCGAGGCATAACTCTAATTGAGTTGCTAAAACTTTACAGATGGAAAATTTGTAGCTTTGCAGTGTCAGCTGTTTAAGCCATTTTCAGTGTGAGGTCACTGTTTTTAGTGTTCCGTTTATACAATATACAGATACCCTTATAATTTCACTCCGGATTTCTGCCTCTGTCACATCACAGCAATTTTCTCCTAAACTACTGGACGGAAGAGGTTGAAATTTGGCAAATTGACCGTTCCCCCCCTGATCTCCGAAAGTACTGAGCCTAAAATTTTGAAAAAAAAAAGGAAATATAGAACGTTGCCCGAACATTACAGGAAAAATAAAGAGAAACCAATAATATTAATTTTGGGGGGCAAATTATAGAATTAAGTGAAAATTTAAAAATAAAAAATTTTTCAAACACTCATGTAATACATCAAATGTAAGGTCCCATTCTGAAGAACACTAATATATTTTTTTCATATTAAAAAATAGTTAAAAAGATATTAACGAAAATATACCAAAATTTACCCATTCTCCCCCCCCCTTATCTCCGAAACTATAAAACGTAAAATTTGAAAAAAATTAGAGGTATGGGTTCTGACCTGAAGTTTACTGGAAAAATAAGGAGAAATCCCTACTTTTAATTTTGGGGGGCAAAATGGAAAATATAAAATTAAAATTGTTTCTAACGCATCATGTTATATATCAAATGAAACGGTTCATTATGACGAAAATAAATATATTTTTTTCATATTTTTAAAATAAATGAATTAAAAGATATTAACAAAAATATTTAAAAAATTACCCATTCCCCCCCTTATGTATGAAACCATAAGCTGTAAAATTTTGAAAAAAATAAAATAGACGTATAGCCCCTCACCTGAACTTTACTGGAAAAATAAGGAGAAACCCCTAATATTCATTTTGGGGGGCAAATTATAGAATTAAATGGAAAATAAAAATTTATAATTGTTTCTAACGGATCATGTAATTTATCAAGTCACAGGGCTCATTATGACGAATACAAATATATTTTTAATTTTTTTAAAATTAATATGTTAAAATATATTAAAAAAATTACCCATTCTCCCTTTATTCCCCATATTATAAGACCTAAATTTTTTTGTTTACAAGAAAAATACGAATAAATCCCTAATATTAATATTGGAGGCCTAATTATAGAATTAAACGGAAAATATAAAAATATTTTTTAAGGCATCATGCAATCCATCAAATGAAAGGGCTCATTATGAGGAATACAAATATATATTTTTCATATTTTTAAAATTAATTGTTTACAAGATATTAACATAAAGATATAAAAAATTCTCATTTATCGCTTTATTTCCGAAAGCACACTACCTAAAATTTTGAAAATAATTAGGGGTACTGGGGCTCACTTGAAATGTATAAGAAAAGTTATTAGAAAACCCCCATAGTAATTTTAGAGACAAATTATGCAATTAAATGGAAAATAAAAATTCAATTTTCAAACGCATCATGTAATATATCAGATAAAAGGCTCATTATGTGAATTACAAATATATCATATTTTTAAATCATTTGTTTAAAAGATATTAACAAAAATATTAAACATCGACTTAATTCCCACTTTAGAATCTACACTATTTAAATTTTGAAAAACATATTTTATTTGTATTTTTAAATAATTTGAATAACAGATTTAATAATTTATAATTTAAAACTTGACCTATTTTGCCCTTTATCTTCCAATCTACAGAGCCTCAAAATTCAGACACCAGGTTATAAAAGGCTTCCCTGAAAGTTTATTAGTAAAATAAAACTCTAATGTTAATTTTTTTGGGCCAAATTAGAAAATTAAATACATATGTATTCTGATAAAAATCAAGCGAATCCTGAAGCAGATAAAATAAAAAGTCTATGTGTGGAAAATCAAAGTGTATATTTTTTATAAATTTAAAACGTTTCCTTTAAAAGATATTAGGGTAAATATAAGAAAATGCACTCATTCCCTGCTTGTCTGAAACGGGAATATTAGAATCTTGAAGGATTTGCATCCTTTGTCTGGTCACGGTCCATTATGTACAACTGAATTTGAAAAAGTTAACACTCCTTCTATTTAATGTTATATCTTTAAGCAAGTTATTGTCTTAAAAACACATACACATAAACACATATATGTATCTATATTTACGTAATCAATTACTTGTAATCACTTAGTTCACATCTCTAACTCATCACTAATCACATTTGGCACATTTTAGATAAATTTTGAACTGTTTATTCTTTTCGATGATTTGGAAAACTGATAAAGTCAAATAAATTATCCAAAAATGATTTACTGTACATTTGGCTCTCACATATTCCATGACATTAATGCTTTTTGCTCCATTCTTTATTGATAAAATGTTATATATGTTAATTAAAATCGTTATACTGATAGTTCACTTTAAGTTTATAACTATTAAAACTTTACTACTAATACTAAATTAGTAAATTACATTGAAAATATTGTATTCACGTTATAAACAAACATAAAGTCCACGATTTGTATTATTAAATGCGCATTTTTTTTTAACAAAAAAAATATATAGGGTGTGACATGTGACCATTTCAACACTAAAAATTTTAAAATAAATACATTAAAAAAAAGATTTGAAAACTACATCCAATTAAGCCATTGCATCATTAAAAATTGTAAAATAATTATAAAAAACGACTTAAAAAAAATTAACTAAAAAGCATGAAATTTAAGTTTTGCTACATGAATTAAATACTTTGGCTGAAGTCGGTGCCCATTTGAACAGCGATGTTGCGAAGTACAACTTATAAAATGTACTTCCCAAAATAGTTTCACTTTAGCTTAGCACCGACTTCATAAAAAGTATGTAGTTGTTAATTATTTCATGCGTTTTAGTTAATTTTTTTGAAGTCAGTTTTGTTTTTTTTTTAATATAATTATGTCACTCTAAGTTTTCAACCGATCCGCCACTTTTTGAATCCCAATATGTATGGATGTAAAGAATAACTTTAGTCCTAAGCCAGCATCATAACAAAGGCATTTTCATTAAAAGAGCTTGACGCGAAATAAAAGTTGAGAGTGATCGTCTGATTTATGGGTTCGATCATTCTCTTGTCTTTCGTAGAGATTTACAAACTGCTATCATTCAAGAACAACTCCAAGAGAGAACATTCATCAGACATTAACGGTACACCGAATCAATTACCATTATTAGAAAGCACGGGAAAGAAGGAACTAATTTTTCCTCAGGTTTTCAACTCATCGTTTGTTAAAAATAGACCGAGAACGATAAACGAAAACGTGAAGTATTGAATAGCACTCACATGATTACGGAAGGGAATTCGTTTTGGGAATTTTATTTGGTTTCGGGACAAACACGTGTCCAAGTTATGAATGAGTTTTTGTTGATGTTATCTATTCACTACAATATTCTGTTTTGTAGAACTATATGTAAAAGGTGTTCCAATTTGAGGTTAATTTTTAAATTTTTAATAAAAGGCACAAATTATTTGAGAATCATCAAATCTTTATTTCAAATGATAGTATAATTGTTTCGGTTTAGTAATGGAAAAAAATTTCTTGTAAGTAGTCACCTGCTGCTATACGACAAGCTTCTAATCGTTTGCCAAAATTTTCAATAAATTTCTAGTATAACTGCAGTTGAGTTACTTGAAAACAGTTAGTAATGTTCTCCTTTAGGTCATCAATTGATTATGGATCGTTGGCATAGACCTTTTATTTCAAATAGCTCCCTAGAACAAAATCTAGAGTTGTTAGATCGCAAGATCTTGGAGGGGCAATTAATGTTTGCTCTTCGAACAATTATTCGGTTACCAAATTTCTGTTTCAAAAGATTGATTCTGCAGAATGACCTGTTCCACCGTCCTGTTGGAACCACATATTCTGCACATCAATATGCTCCAATTCATCCCACAAAAAATTAGTAATCATCGTTCGATATCGATCACCATTCACAGTAACAGCATTTCCATTGTCATCTTCAAAAAAGTATGGACCAATCACTCCATCAGCCCAAAAACCACAACAAACAGTTACTTTTTGTGGATGCATCGATCTTTCCATTATTTCTCGTGGATTTGCTTCACTCCAAATTCGACAATTTTACTTGTTAACAAATCCACCCAATTCAAAGTGTGCTTCATCGCTGAAAATGATTTTGTTGAAAAAATTCACATTTTCAAGTTTCTGTTGTATGGCCCAATTAACGAATTGAGGACGTAAACCAAAGTCTGTTGACTTTATTTCTTGCATCTAAGCCTTTAAATGAAGATCTTTGTGCAAAATTCTGAATAAAGTGGTTCTTGGAATGTTCAATTGCTGTGCACGATGATGAATTGATGATTTTGGTTGTTCAACAACACTAGCAGTAACAGCTGCAATATTTCCTTCTGAACGTTCATTACGATGATATGTTTTGCTTTTTCCATCTTTTACTGAACCAGTTTCCACAAATTTTTGAACAATTTGTCCAATTGTACGATCACGGTGCTTCAAAACATGTTTATGACATAATGACAGGTCATGAATCGTGGATTTACGCGTATGAGCCCGAAAGTAAACAGCAGTCGACTGTATGGGTGTTTCAAGATGAGCCGAATCCAACAAAAGTTGTTGTTTTTTCGGAAAAACTGGACATGTCGCAACCGTACCACTGGAACAACGCAGAACAGTAAATTCTGAGTGGTACACAACCATTTGTTTGCCAGTTGTCTTCCAAGAAGTGAGGAAAACCAACCGCCGAAGACAGATCACTCTTCACGACAATGCGAGCTCTCACACATCGGCTCAAACAACTGCATTTTTGACCACTCAAAACATCGATTTGATCAGTCATCCGCCGTATAGTCCTGACTTGTCACCAAATGACTTCTTTTTATTCCCATACGTATAAAACAAACTGAGAGATCATCGTTTTTCGACACCTGAAGAAGCGGTTGCTGAGTTCAGAATGCATGTTTTGGAGATACCTCAATCAGAGTGGAAAAAGTGCTTCGACAATTGGTTCAAACGCATGCAAAAGTGTATAGATCTTCATGGGGAATATTTTGAAAAACAATAAAGCGATTTTGGATGATTAATATTTGTTTTTGTTCTCTAATCCCGAAATATAAAAGGCAGCCCTCGTAACATTTGACGGTCAATTTTCTCTTCCATATTATGTTCTGCTGCACAACTTTCACCAAATTTAAAATATTCCTAGAATATTCCTACTTGTCAAATAACATAATATTCTAGTACAAGAACTTCAAAGTCAATTAATCAGTCAATTGACATTACCAAAAAAAAGTCAAGCGAATATAGTGCAAAACATTCAAACAAACAATGTTCGACAACGATTCCTGTTAAGGAATTGAAACGTCACACAAAAACAGATAAGTACAACAGAAAATACACAACATATTATACTGGAATACTAGTTGACAAACCTGTAGACCTACTTTCTCACAGTTAATCCTGCGGGAGAGTTTTTTCTATAAGAGGACAACTAGTGTTTCGGGCAGTTTCCACAAACTGCCATTAGATATTAACACCTTGATATTCAAGTACTTAACTTATCTGTATTTTTCAGAAACCATTGTGAGGAGAGAAAATCCCATATGACAAAAAACTTTTCTTTTATCCTTCAATTGCTGCGAGGTTTGAAATCGATGTAAGTTATAAACCATTATTGAACAAATAATAAAAAAAGTATTTATATATTAGGAGTAAATAAGGAAAGTTAGTTTAACTCCAAATCCTCTCATTAGTCGCTTTAGTGGTTGACAGCATGTCGAGTGACGTCACAACATAGAGATCGGTGTTTATTCACAACTACATGGCGACAGTTGGCATGACGTTGCAAGATGGCCGTCGTTGATGACATGAATGGTACTAACAATAACATGGCGGCTGACTAATTAAATGCCATCCACCGGCAAACTTGATAATTAACTGAAAGAAAATTGTTTCTTGCTCTTTATTTCAAATCTGACCTGAATGTTTTGAATGTGGAACGTCTATGTTTGAGTTAATGAGAGGCTTAAAAGGAAACAGTAGCCAACACCATACAACTAACCTTAAAATCAAGAGGAAAAACATGGATCTTGGTGCAACATTGTACTTACTTACTTGAAACTTAAGAACTTACTGGTTCACATAAATATGCTACTAGTGTTGAAGCTTATTCATTCAAAATTGGGACTCTAGAACGAATTCAAAAAGTTGTGGACACCTCACCGACTGCTGCGTACCACGTGTACAGATACGCCAAGTGTCATATCTAGGGCATATATTGAGAGGACCTGGTTATTCCATATCAAAATTGATTGTAGAAGAAATTTAAGGAAGATGGGGGGACCAGGTAAAGAGCACTCCTTTCTAAGAAATATAAGAAACTCGTAATAAAATTATTTTTGAAATTTTCTAATAATTTATGACAAAATGGTAAATATTTGGAGGACCATAGTGTCTTGTCGACTATTGACGTGTACAATAACATGACTACTGAAATCAATTTTTGCTAATAATTTGCATTAATATCGGAAAATGACTTGTATATTAATAGAAACCAAGGATATGGCTGTATATCCCACAGAAAAGTGATTAAACTTCTCCTACTATACTTCGATGCACCAAGAACAATTAAACGATGGACGGATGCCTGGGTATTTTGCTCATCTGCCAAACAACACAAAAAACACAAAATGTCAAGTCGAATATATTCAGAAGGCGGACACTCTAGTACCATCAAAAAGCATCCGAGGCCTCGGCGACAACGGCAGCAGCCCTCCTATTTTTGTTTTCATCTCTTCTAAATCCAAATACTGAGACATACAAGTCAGATTCGAAATCGAGAGCAAGACATATTTTTTCTGGTTAGTTCGCACGTCTGCCGCAAGATGGAATTTAGTTTATGAGCAATGTTATTATTAGTCACCACCGGTCATGGATAGTATTCAAAGGATGGGCCGATCAGTTTATTTTTTTTTCTAATAAAACGAGACACCTTGTAGCGTATAACCGTGTCTTAGTCCGCCTTCTTAGTTGTTGTGACGCTTTGTCTGTTGGCAGTTGAAGAATTTTTCTGGTTTTGATTCATGCGATTCTTGTGATATTGGTAAAAACTTAGAGAAGGTTACGGTGCATATATTAGCAGCCACTTTGTGACGTCTGTTTTCGGAAAATGTACATCTATCGAACAATCCTTTATCCTTGACCCCCAATCGCTATGCCGTGAGGTCACCTGACATGCTGTCAACCACTAGAGCGATTCGGATATCGTAATGACATCTGGTGAGAAAAATTGGCCTTCTGTATCCACTATTGGTCAAAGCGAAAGGTTCAGTGGGGCTTCGTATTATAAGCCGGGTTCAATGAAATTTACTTATAATGGGTCCTAGTTTGTTTTAAGATGGGTTTGAACGACCACTATTCCCAAGCGATATTGTGTAATTTAAAAATCTTGGGCTAATTTAACTGTTGCAAAATGGTGCATTATGTTTCACAATAGGCAACTAAACCCGAACCACGCGATTTCAGGAAGAAATCATTCTGACTGGTAGGTACCCTACATGTCCCCATTTATGGGGCTAAAACGTGAATACTTCAGCTAATTGAAATCAGTTAAACATAAACTTCATGAAGAAATAAAATTGAAAATATGATTGAAGATCGTATACAATACACCATACAAATTATTATTACATTCAAAACTATTTATCTAATCATAAGGATCGAGTAATTTCCTTGCCGCTCGCCTTGCTTCTTGGCTGTCATTCGACAATTCCAACTGACTGGATCATAGGGGTAGGCATAGTGTTTAGCAGAGCTACATAATAATTAGAGTGGCGTATCATCCTATATTTAACTTGCAAATTCGAATTCGGGATTTAGGTTCATGGTCTATAGATAGACAGTTCACAGTTGTTCTGGGGGTCTAAGATTTGCTGACATAATCTTGATGCAATTTGGAGGTCATCCCAGAATTCCATGTTAAAATATTCATTGGATGTGTTTCTATATCATTATTATGTTTTTGCTATATCAACTTTTCGAGATTTTTCAATCCATTGAACGCAAGACAATATGTTGTTTCTAGTCGAGAACCTTCATCACTTACACTTCCCTCAACTGAATGAGATCTCGAATAATTGTTTAAGTATATAGTACATATAACTGAACTTAATATCTTATCGCGAAATGAATATCGACATCCAGGAGTTTCAGTAAAATCTAGCTCACAGAGATTCCAAATCGGGAGTCGTACTGTGTGTAACGCCGTTTCCCGGTAATTCTTAGGATAGAAATCCATAGAGCTATTATACGTAGAGTGAATTAGGTATGGGCGTTACTGTAAGTGGCAGTGTAATAACAATAGAAAGAGAGAGACAATATCAGGGAGCCCTTGCTATGTCTCTACCCTACCAATAGTAGGCGTCACCACTGACACTGACCAATCAGGAACGACAAGCTTATTCTCTTTCTCTCTTTCTATTGATGTTACTTGAATTTCCCTACTTCACGTGCTCTACAGTATTAACCTCTTTGTAGAAATCACACGAACAAAATTCGTAGGTTAGGTTAGGTTTTACTAACCTGTCAAAGAAATTACCAAACTAACTTTTCGAGAATTTCCAATTGATTGAACGCAAAACAATATATTGTTTTTAGTCATTTCGCGATCAAATATTAAATCTAGTTAAATGTACTTACTATATACATAAATAATTATTGGAGAATTCAATCAGTTGAGGGGAGCGCAACTAATGAAGGTTTTCGACTAGAAACAATATATTGTATTGTGTTCAATGGATTAAAAAATCTCCAAAAGTTAGTATCATAATTTCTTTGACAGGTTTTAGTAAACTTACGAATTTTCTGAATAGTAGTTGTGGTAGGTTTAGGGAATTCCAATTTTAAAAGAAATATGAAAAGCTATTAATTCTTAAATCTAGCCCGGACAAATGTTTCATTGTCTTAACACATTTTTTTAATTAACATAATTATGAAGGATAGTATCAAATAAAATCTTCCATATATTTTTTTATCTTTTACATTCGACCGGTAAAAGTGACCGAAATTCCCTAGGGACTTTACTTTGCGTGACTATTGGCTAATAATCGATTTCCAGCACTTCATAACCATTACGATGATAATCTATTTTTTCCCAGAATGTAATAATTGGGAGTTCTTTGTTTGATGATAATATCCGTATTGTATGTTTGGTTTAGATTCGTTTACGTTGTCGTACATTTTCCGAACTTTAAACAATGCACAAGTCATTAGAGAGGATAGCAATTAGCACTTTTTATTATGCAGAGTTTTTCACATGATTATTTCGTTAAATGTTGTTAAGAGTTGTAAATGAGGCATGAATTGGAATAATTAATGAATTTACAATATTTTTTAATTGCGAAATCAATATTCTCCGTTAGTTTTCCTGAAACTCCTAAATGTGGAATTTCATTTCTAGATAAAAAAAATCAAATATATATTTTAAAGACAAAAATAATTATTTAAGATGTAAGTCAGCTGAGGGGCAAATAATAAAGTTTAGAAACAATATTAAATGTAAGTAACTAAGATAATTTAATACGATCTCCGAGGTGTCATTCTTTTGTACGCAAGACAATATATAATATATATTGTTTCTGTGTCTAAGTACTTCTTGGGAAATAACACCACACTTTAAAGAAACGTTTCGGGGTCTAGGTCAGACCCCGTTGTCAATGGTTAAGAAACTTGGATAAAAAGGCACAATTCTAAGATGTAAATTAAAATATTTGCCAATGTGTATTATTTGATTTCTGACGTGACTAAGAGAATTTCATTTGCAATATACAGGGTAGCACAGAAACTTCTAAAGATCATATAATCATAAAGTTCCTCAGAATTTTATGTGGCGCTCCTAGGTGCGACTTTGTTATAAGAGAGTGCATTCGCCAAAAATGCGACCAAAGAACTTTGTTGATTCAGTGATCCCATTAAAATCATAAGGGAAAAACCTAGGAAAAAACCTTATGAACTATCCCGATATTGGGTTGTTCACAATAACATGACCATTAACAATTTCTTCCTTAATCATCGGCAACCAGGAACGACTGAATTCTACGGAGGTAGTAGCGATACAATCGTTTTCATTTAACAAAATTAAAGCAGACTCTTTTAGTTTTCTTTTGATGTTGTGTTCTTCTTTGTGTAATATAACTGAATTTTGAAACTGTATTTTATGACCAATGTCCCAAGCATGTTCACAAATTTTGGATTTCTCAAATTGTCGTTTTTTATGTAATTTTTGTGTTCGTTTATTCGAACATTCAGAGGTCTAGAGGTTTCTCCAATATAGAATTTATTATATTCACAAGGGATTTTATAAATGCAATTTTTTTGTATTTTGAGTTGTGTTATTTGGTTTGGTTTTTGATATAATTGATTTTAGTGTATTTCTTGTTTTACATGATGTTTTGATATATCTGTTTCCCACTCTTTTTAGTCTTTTTGATAGACCCTGTATGTATGGTATAGTTATTTTATTAATGTGATTGGATTGGGAGTCAGTGTTGCTTGGTGAAGTTTGATGTTGGTTGTTAGTTATTGCTTGGTATTCGATTTTGTTTAACTCGTTATTAATAAATTTATTTGGATAATAATTGGCAGAAAGTATATTGTTTATAAACGTTTTTTCTTCATTGAATTTATTGATGTTAGAACAGTTGGTTTTTGCTCTGTCATATAGAGATTTAATGGTACCTCTTTTTACTGAATTTGGATGATTAGAGTTAAAGTAGAGATACCTGTTAGTATGAATCGGTTTTCTGTTTCTGGTTAGGGAACCTTCATCAGTTGCGCTTCCCACAATTGAATGTCCTCTCGAACACTTTATGTATTTGATAAATATCGTTAAATATGAAGACGCGAGATGTAAAGACCGACATCTAGGATTTTCGGGGAAACTAGCACATAGAGATTCCTAATCTGGAGCCGTTCCATGTAAATGCTGTTATCCGTAATTCTTAGGTTAAAATGTCACGATGAAATTTTCAGGTTAACTTCACCTGTCAGAGATATCGAATATCTTTGACAGGTGAAGTCAACCTCACAATTTTATGAGATTGACTATTAAATGATTGTCAGTGTGATTAACAGGCATACAGAATGATGATACTCAGATCGTCTACAATATAGTAAGTCCACCTACGTTAGAAGCATTATTAAAATGTTGTTAATACATATACATATTTAGAAAACAAGTTATTGTATTCAACAGTAAACAAGGTTGGTGAAACTATTTTAGGCAACATCGAAAAAGTTAGCTAGATTTGAAAACTGCATCCAATTAAACTATCACTAAAAATTGTAAAATGAATACATTTTTTTTAAACCGACTGAAGTCGGTGCCAATTTGAACAGCGAAGTTGCGAAGTACAACTTATAAATGTACTTCGGACTTCATAAAAAGGATTTAATTGTTGTAGCAAAAAAATATTTCATGCTTTTTAGTTAAGCAATTTTTTTAGGTCGGTTTTTGTTTTTTTATGTATTCATTTCTACAAAAATATACCAACCAAAATATTACAAATTAATTATCCCACTTCTGAACCGAATCAATAATTTAATAGAATGGGGTTAGCCTGCAACCGTCAGCAAACTTCACAAATTAAACTTCGCTGACAATAACAATTTATGTTCTGCATTACATTGTGCCCACAGGTCCAACCGATCTTTGAGGTTTCCAACGTTTGTTTTGAGATGAATCAATGACAATATTTCTTCAGCAAAGAGAAAAAACAGCGACGCTTTGTTTTCACAAGCAGAATAAAACAGTCGAATGAACAGAAATATTTAGAGAAAGCCTTATTGCGTTCCACGTAGCTGGTGTTTGTGAAGTTGATAGGGTCGATATTTCATTCAGACATATAAAACGATTTCCTTTGTTCAACTTATCCTTTTTTGTTTCATTCAATATAGTATTAAAAGAAAATTACGATTAGTGTTTGATTGTGGTGTATTTCATGATGATAGATTTAAAAGATTAGGTGATGGTATTACAAATGGTGAAGGCGCCGGCATTAAGTCGTTTAGTGTTTGTTTTGAAGGCTAATGACAATTGACGAATATAAATTCTTTATTTATAGAGGGCAGCATTAACGTATATTTTCATTTAATGAGAATATACTTCTTGGAAAATAAAATAAAATCCAAGCATGTAAAAAAAAACTGTCACGATTGTTCTATACTTATTTATTACTCTTTATTACACTTATGAGGAATTGAACACATGTACGAGGGTGAATCAAATATGAACCGGACTTTTGTTTTAAAAATTTTGTTGGTACGATCAATACAAATTTTAATACATATTATTTTTCTACATAGTCTCCTCTCTTATGTATAAATTTTTCCCACCGAATCGGAAGTTTTTTAATACCTTTCTCAAAGAATGAAACTGGTCGTGTCGATAACCAATTGCGCACAAACATTTCTACACCTTCGTTGTCCTCAAAGTGGTGGCCTCCCAGTTCTTCTTTAAGTGGCCCAAACATGTGGTAGTCACATGGCGACGAATCAGTACTGTAAGGCGGGTGTTCAAGAGTTTCCCAATGTATTTTGTTCAATTTTCCTTGATGCTTGTCGTGGGACGGCGTGCATGAGGCTCATTTTCCACTGTCTCTCGGCCATCTGAAAACTTTTTGTGCCAGTCGTACACTTGGGTCCTTGAAAGTGTTTCATTACCGAACTGTACAAATAGTCGACGCAAAATTTCAGACGGTCTAACGCCCTCCCGCGCCAAAAATTTGATAACAACACGTTGCGCAACAGACGTATGCACCTCTTGCTCTGACATGATGCTACTAACAGCGCATCGACTACGCCTCGCCAAACCGACGAACTCCCCTCTTCTTAACATCCCTACCTAACATATATCGAGACGTCACGCCATTCGAATTACCTACAGGGCGAGTAACAGAAAAGTCCGGTTCATATTTGATTCACCCTTGTATATATTAATAAAATGTATAATTTAAACTAATCAATACTTTTACATTCAATATTTATTAAAAGTATTCAAAAACTCATTGTCAATTATTTGATATTTGATGTTTCAGAATTTTCAAATGCTTATTTTTATAGTTAGGTGATGTTTCAAGTTAAAAACAGGTTAGAGAAGTTAAAACCTTATTTTATACAGAATAATATATAAAACTGCAAATAAAAATTATATAAATACGGATAGGAATGGGTGTAGTTCAATGTATAGTTCCAATTAATGTGGTTCCGCCAAGATGTGCACATGTGTCACCCCGAAATTGTTGTAGAAATATTGAACTATCTTCCTCGAGAGTCGAGGCGAATCTCTTTCCCGTTTCCTGTCGACCCGATATGTATTTTTACCACAAATACATATGTTTAAGTAGAAATAACACCACAGTTATGAAAATTGTTGTATATTCTAAACATTTCGGGGTCTACTGGTTAAGAAACTATGGATAAAAAATGCACAATTCTAAGATGTAAAATTAAAATATTTGTTAGTATGTATTATTTGATTTGTGAAGTCACAATTTTGAGTTCTTACTTTTTTTCTTCACATTTACGTTAACGTCGAGATTTTTGATGTTTTGTAAAATTTCTGTTTTTGAGATTATCTCATTTTCTCAGAATAATCTTGACATTTGTTATTTATTGTGATGTTTGATGTAATAATATTTTTAACATTTCGTGCTTTGTAATATTTTTTTTTCATTTTTTTTTGTAATTTGTCCCTTAACGCATATGATTAATAGGATATTTAACAATTTTTAGTGTCCATCCCATCCATAAATTCAACATTGGGAAAATGAAGAATAATGTCTACATTCAATTTAAGAAAAGAGTCAATTCTCATCCAATGAATAAATACTTTTCTTGACACTTATCGGGTACGTGATTACACCATATGATTAAATACAATTCTAGTCATTTCAGGAGAAAATCATATATACCAACTCTCACTAAAATCCCATCACCCTATTCAGTAATAGAATTTTCACAAAATTTTAATTTTAAGAATCAATATCGTAGTTCTCATAACTGTATTGTATTCGGTTACCCAGAAATAGTGATCTTTTCTTAAAACTACCCCTATCGAAAACCTGAATTTTCACAAAATGATAAAACCCGCTTCTATTTATTTTAGAAGTATATATATATATATATATATATATATATATATATATATATATATATATATATATCAAAATTTACAGCCGTATTACTTTCTATTTTGAAGATAATGAATTCTCTTTAAAAACTAGTGCCCCCCATTTCCCCAATTTAATATTTTAATTTTTGAAAAATGATGAAACCCACTTCCATTTATTTTAGAAGACTGTATATACCAAGATTTATAGCCGTATTACTTTATACTTAAATCTCTGTGACCCCTTGTTTCCAGGATATAAAATTGAAGTAAAAACTATAGACACCGCACTACCCCCCATTTAATATTTTTGATTTTATCAAAATGACCATTCACAAACTACTTTATTTAAAGAAAGGAATCAACCTGTTAATTCTTATAGCTCTATTACTTTAGGTTCTCGAAATTAATATTTTTTTTCAAAATGATCAAACGCGTTTTTATTTACTCTCTTCGAGGTGTATTTTTTTTTGTACGCAAGACAATATATATATAACATATATTGTTTCTGGTTAGGTAACACTAAGTACTTGATACATATCGTTAAATTTGAAGACACGAGATGCAAAAACCGACATCTAGGATTTTCGGGGAAACTAGCACATAGAGATTCCGAATCTGGAGCCGTTCCATGTAATTGCTGTTACCCGTAATTCCTTGGTTAGAATGTCACGATGAAATTTTCAGGTTAACTTCACCTGTCAGAGATATTGGATACTCTCTTCGAGGTGTAATTTATTTGTAAGCAAGACACTATATATAATATATATCGTTTCTGGTTAGGGAACTTTCATCAGTTACGCTTCCCCAGAATCAATATATATATATATATATATATATATATATATATATATATATATATATATACTATATAGGGAGTTCCTAAATTGAAGGTACAATCGAAAAGGGGAGATTCCTTGAATAGTTTTAGGAAGAAGAAGTCCCATAAACATGGACCGGCAAACGTTTCGTTTTCAAGAGTGTTAAAGTTTGAATTTTTTTCAAGTTTTTTTCTCATAGTACCTGCACTTCACAAGATATTCAAATGAAATTTGGCATAGATATTACAATTAAGAGTTTACACCTTGTGACATGCCAATTTCGATTGCAAATGTACAGGGTGATATTTTTTCGGGAACACTGTCCACTGTTGTTCCTCAGAACTTTTTTTTGGTGAGCCACTGGTACTTTCAAAAATTGAAAAGAAAAGCTTTGTTGTTATACCAAACTTTATGTTCCCTTGTAGTTTTTTCGTATCTACTACCGGTTTCGAGAAAAAAATTTTGAATGATTCTCTTGAAATCCTCAGAAAATTCCGAACTGTCATAGAAATCTAGGTACCTACATAGTAGGCTGTGGTGAATGAATACATTTATTGTTAGTTTTGACACATCAAATTAAACTCCTGTGTTTTGAAAATTAAATATGGTTGCATTTTAATATCAAAATATGCCGAATTTTACGAATTCCGAAATGGCTGACATGCATTTCATGTATGGTCTTGCAAATGGTAATTCAAGAGAAGCTAAGCGTCTTTACGTGGAACGCTATCCCAATAGAGTGATGCCTGGTCATCGAATTTTCTCTAATATTTACAGGCGTCTTTCAGAAACTGGATCTTTTTCTTCGAAAAATATTAATGCAGGTAGACCACGAAGTGTTAGAACACCACGACTCGAAGAGGCAGTGCTGAACGAAATAGAAGAACATCCAGGAACCAGTACAAGAAAAATTAGTGTTACCTTAAATACAAGTCATCAAGTTGTTTGGCGGATCTTGCGAAATTCTTTGCTCTACCCTTATCACATTCAGAGGGTGCAGGCGCTCTTGCCTCGAGATTTTCATCCAAGAATTATTTTTTGTCAGTGGTACCTCAACAGTCTATTGAACAATCCTCATTTTGATTGCCAAATCCTTATTCACTGATGAAGCCTGTTTCTCAAGGACTTCAATCATAAATTTTCATAAGGAACACATATGGGCTGAGGAGAATCCACATGAAATTGCATAAGCTTATTTTCAAGAGGAATTTTCATTAAATGTGTGGGGTGGTAATATTGGCGATTATTTGATTGGTCCTTTCTTCTTGCCAAGGCGACTTACTGGTCAATTATACACACATTTTTTAGAGAACGATTTGCCCTTGTTATTGGATGATATACCTCTTATGATGCGACGTGAAATGTGGTTCATGCACGACGGTGCTCCTGCTCATTTTTCACTTTTGGCTAGGGAGTATTTGAACGAAAATTATGTAAACAGGTGGATTGGACGAGGTGGACATCAGCCATGGCCCGCCAGATCTCCAGATTTAAATAGTTTAGATTTCTTTCTATGGGGCCATCTGAAATCTCTACTGTACATAACGCCAGTGAATACCGTAGACGAACTGAGAAATCGTATAATAGGCGCGTTTGATACAATTAGGAATACTCCAGGAGTGTTTGAAAGAGTTCGATCGTCTATGAGAAGAAGAACAGAAGCTTGTATTAAGGGATTGGGGAGGACTTTTTCAACAATTGCTGTAGTTTAGTTCCTTTGTTGTTATTTAGTTTTTTTATTATGATTAATTTTTGAGTTGTACGTTTCTTGCAGTAATACATTTTTTTTTATGATTATACAAGTTTATCGAATCTTTAAGAATCATTGCTAGTTTAATAATTCAATTTTTTTTTCTCGAAATCGGTAGTAGATACGACAAAACTACAAGAGAACATAAAGTTTGCTATAACAAAGCTTTTCTTTACAATTTTTGAAAGTACCAGTGACTCACCAAAAAAAAGTTCTGAAGGACAACAGTGGACAGTGTTCCCGAAAAAATATCACCCTGTAGATTTGCAATCGAAACTGGCACGTCACAAAGTGTAAACTCTAAATTGTAATATCTATGCCAAATTTCATTTGAATATCTTGTGAAGTGCAGATACTATGAGAAAAAAACTTCAAAAAAAAAGAAACTTTAACACTCTGTATCTTGAAAACGAAACGTTTGCGGACCCATGTTTATGGGACTTTTTCTTCCTAAAACCCTGTATATATATATATATATATATATATATATATATATATATATATGTTCTGAGAGGCTTCCGCGGTCATTATTATGAACTAAGCTAGGTTCCGGGTGAGAACCGCGTCTGAATTTATTGAATACTCGACGTTTCGACTCCTGCTTCGGAGCCATTATCAAGAGACAAAAGTGAAAAAGAGTTTCAGAGTCTAGATCGAACTCGAGGCCTCAATCTGCCTACTCCCCAAGAGTCACTAGGTAACTCAACTGAATTTGAGTCTGCTCTGCTTCTTTTATTTATAGGTAGCGCTGGGTTAGAAGAAGATGTCACGTGATGAGGCTGTGTTGTGATTGGTTGGGTATTGGTGGGCGTGTCTGCTTTGTTTAATCTGGCAATTACGGAGGTCCAAGCTGTGGGAAGGCGAGTACTGTCATCGCGTCTATTTAGACAGAGAGGTCTTTTTTCTATTTCGATAGCTTCGCGAAGAGTGGATGCCCTAAGAGAATTGAGAGATATGATAGTCCTACTGTCCTCGAAGTTGATAGAGTGCCCTGTTTGGATATGGTGATGCGCGAGAGCTGAAGTCGGATCTTTTTTACGAACTGACAGAGAGTGTTCATATACTCGATGGTTAACGCGCCTGTTGGTACGACCGATGTAGCTTTGTGGGCAATCGCGACATGAGATTTCGTAAACTCCTCGATCCTCGTTAGGTACTTTGTCTTTGGGGTTACCGGTTAAGTTGCCTATAGTTTGAGTGGTGTTGAAGATAGTCTTTATTTGATGTCTTTGTAAAATCCGTGCAATTTTGTCAGTGACTCCTCGAATGTATGGAAGTACGGCTTTTTGATGTTGTTGTTCTGTTTCTGACGGGGTTGGTGTGATTGGGGGTTGTTGAGATTGATGAATTATACGCGCAATGTGGTCCGGATGATAACCGTTTTGTCGAAGGATTTGTTGAAGATTATTAAGTTCGTTTTGTCTATTGTCAATATCTGTTAAACGAATAGATCTGAGAGTCAAAGATTTCATTACAGAACTCAATTGGGCAGGATGGTGGTGTGATTGGGCATTTAAGTATCGATTGGTATGGGTTGGTTTTCTATAGACGGTATGTGAGAATCTGTCATTGTTGGTTTTTGTTATGAGGACATCAAGAAACGGGAGAGAAGAATCGGACTCGATTTCCATTGTAAATTGTATATTAGAATGTATACCATTGAGGTGTTGTAGGAAGAAGTCTAATGAATCTCTGCCATGAGGCCAAATGACAAAAGTATCATCTACATATCTAAGCCAACAGGAAGGTTTTAAATTAGACGAGTTTAGGGCCTGGGTTTCGATTTGTTCCATGAAAATGTTAGCCAGCACTGGAGAAAGAGGTGAACCCATGGGGGCCCCACGGACTTGTTTGAACAGAGTGTTTTGAAATGAAAAATAAGTGTTAGAGGAACAGTGTTGTACAAGTTTGATAATGTCAGAAGAGATATTGTATTTTGTTTTTAGAATATCTAACGTTTCTGAAATGGGGACATTGGTGAAAAGAGATACAACATCGAAGCTAACTAGGATGTCATTTTCTGAAATTCTGTAACCACTTAGGATATCTAGGAAGGAAGAAGAGTTCTTTACGTACGAGGATGCTTGCTCGGCTAGAGGTTGAAGGGTTTTGGCTAAGTACCGGGCTAATTCTTGGGTCGGGGATTGTACCGAACTGACAATGGGTCTAAGAGGAATGTCCGGCTTATGAATTTTGGGTAGTCCGTAAATTTTCGGAATTTTAGAAGACTTTTCACGAGGAATGATGATCTTTTTAATGTCAAGAGGAAGTTGTGTCCTGTTGATGATTTCCTTAGTCTTTTTCTCTAAGTAAGTAGTAGGATTATTGTTTATTATTTCGTAGTCTGCAGTGTGGAGTAGGGAATTCATCTTGTGAACATAGTCCTTAGTATTGAGAAGAACAGTCGCGTTACCTTTGTCGGCAGGAAGAATAGTTATGTCATCGTTGTTACGTAGTTGTTTTAGTGCATGTCTTTCGTTAGAAGTTAGGTTTGATTTTGGTGGCTTTGATGTGCGGAGTACTCTAGCAATGTCTTGACGAGTATCTTCAGCCTCAATATCTGTTAGTTCAACCAAAGCTACCTCAACTTGAGAAATGATTCTTTCAGTTGGGATAGTTTTCGGCGAAATTGAAACCTTTGGATAGGACGTGTAAACTGGTAGAGTCTAAGGGGAAGTCAGAAAAGTTATGGACGGTCGTCTGAGGGGGTGAGGTGACAGTGGGTTGTTGTTTTGTAATAAGTCGTGTTAGCTTAAGTTTTTGAGTGACTGTTTTCTTTTGGGCCAGGTGTTCGGCTTTATCGCTCGAAATGCGATTAAAATAGATTAAAATAGAAAAAAGACCTCTTTGTCTAAATAGACGCGATGACAGTACTCGCCTTCCCACAGCTTGGACCTCCGTAATTGCCAGATTAAACAAAGCAGACACGCCCACCAATACCCAACCAATCACAACACAGCCTCATCACGTGACATCTTCTTCTAACCCAGCGCTACCTATAAATAAAAGAAGCAGAGCAGACTCAAATTCAGTTCAGTTACCTAGTGACTCTTGGGGAGTAGGCAGATTGAGGCCCCGAGTTCGATCTAGACTCTGAAACTCTTTTTCACTTTTGTCTCTTGATAATGGCTCCGAAGCAGGAGTCGAAACGTCGAGTATTCAATAAATTCAGACGCGGTTCTCACCCGGAACCTAGCTTAGTTCATAATAATGACCGCGGAAGCCTCTCAGAACATTTCATTCGCCTCTACGGGGAGGATTTCTTCCAACTCACCAAAACATACAGCAAACTTCTTATTCGAAAATCTCTGCTTCTTTGTGATCTTGTTTTCCTCAAATCTTGTAGAACTTATAACGTCATTCCAAATACTTTCAAACTAAAACATCACACCTCTTCACGTTCAGTTTCCAGTATTCTTAACAAAGCAAGTTTGGCCCTCTTACGAAATTCCATCCATTCAATCAGATATCAACTTGACCAAACCAACCGAAATTTGTATCACTGTTATTCATCATTACATACTTTCAATCCTCATCCAATTCTGTGGGACAATTTTAATCGCATTTCGAGCGATAAAGCCGAACACCTGGCCCAAAAGAAAACAGTCACTCAAAAACTTAAGCTAACACGACTTATTACAAAACAACAACCCACTGTCACCTCACCCCCTCAGACGACCGTCCATAACTTTTCTGACTTCCCCTTAGACTCTACCAGTTTACACGTCCTATCCAAAGGTTTCAATTTCGCAGTGACGCCGAAAACTATCCCAACTGAAAGAATCATTTCTCAAGTTGAGGTAGCTTTGGTTGAACTAACAGATATTGAGGCTGAAGATACTCGTCAAGACATTGCTAGAGTACTCCGCACATCAAAGCCACCAAAATCAAACCTAACTTCTAACGAAAGACATGCACTAAAACAACTACGTAACAACGATGACATAACTATTCTTCCTGCCGACAAAGGTAACGCGACTGTTCTTCTCAATACTAAGGACTATGTTCACAAGATGAATTCCCTACTCCACACTGCAGACTACGAAATAATAAACAATAATCCTACTACTTACTTAGAGAAAAAGACTAAGGAAATCATCAACAGGACACAACTTCCTCTTGACATTAAAAAGATCATCATTCCTCGTGAAAAGTCTTCTAAAATTCCGAAAATTTACGGACTACCCAAAATTCATAAGCCGGACATTCCTCTTAGACCCATTGTCAGTTCGGTACAATCCCCGACCCAAGAATTAGCCCGGTACTTAGCCAAAACCCTTCAACCTCTAGCCGAGCAAGCATCCTCGTACGTAAAGAACTCTTCTTCCTTCCTAGATATCCTAAGTGGTTACAGAATTTCAGAAAATGACATCCTAGTTAGCTTCGATGTTGTATCTCTTTTCACCAATGTCCCCATTTCAGAAACGTTAGATATTCTAAAAACAAAATACAATATCTCTTCTGACATTATCAAACTTGTACAACACTGTTCCTCTAACACTTATTTTTCATTTCAAAACACTCTGTTCAAACAAGTCCGTGGGGCCCCCATGGGTTCACCTCTTTCTCCAGTGCTGGCTAACATTTTCATGGAACAAATCGAAACCCAGGCCCTAAACTCGTCTAATTTAAAACCTTCCTGTTGGCTTAGATATGTAGATGATACTTTTGTCATTTGGCCTCATGGCAGAGATTCATTAGACTTCTTCCTACAACACCTCAATGGTATACATTCTAATATACAATTTACAATGGAAATCGAGTCCGATTCTTCTCTCCCGTTTCTTGATGTCCTCATAACAAAAACCAACAATGACAGATTCTCACATACCATCTATAGAAAACCAACCCATACCAATCGATACTTAAATGCCTAATCACACCACCATCCTGCCCAATTGAGTTCTGTAATGAAATCTTTGACTCTCAGATCTATTCGTTTAACAGATATTGACAATAGACAAAACGAACTTAATAATCTTCAACAAATCCTTCGACAAAACGGTTATCATCCGGACCACATTGCGCGTATAATTCATCAATCTCAACAACCCCCAATCACACCAACCCCGTCAGAAACAGAACAACAACATCAAAAAGCCGTACTTCCATACATTCGAGGAGTCACTGACAAAATTGCACGGATTTTACAAAGACATCAAATAAAGACTATCTTCAACACCACTCAAACTATAGGCAACTTAACCGGTAACCCCAAAGACAAAGTACCTAACGAGGATCGAGGAGTTTACGAAATCTCATGTCGCGATTGCCCACAAAGCTACATCGGTCGTACCAACAGGCGCGTTAACCATCGAGTATATGAACACTCTCTGTCAGTTCGTAAAAAAGATCCGACTTCAGCTCTCGCGCATCACCATATCCAAACAGGGCACTCTATCAACTTCGAGGACAGTAGGACTATCATATCTCTCAATTCTCTTAGGGCATCCACTATTCGCGAAGCTATCGAAATAGAAAAAAGACCTCTCTGTCTAAATAGACGCGATGACAGTACTCGCCTTCCCACAGCTTGGACCTCCGTAATTGCCAGATTAAACAAAGCAGACACGCCCACCAATACCCAACCAATCACAACACAGCCTCATCACGTGACATCTTCTTCTAACCCAGCGCTACCTATAAATAAAAGAAGCAGAGCAGACTCAAATTCAGTTCAGTTACCTAGTGACTCTTGGGGAGTAGGCAGATTGAGGCCCCGAGTTCGATCTAGACTCTGAAACTCTTTTTCACTTTTGTCTCTTGATAATGGCTCCGAAGCAGGAGTCGAAACGTCGAGTATTCAATAAATTCAGACGCGGTTCTCACCCGGAACCTACCTTAGTTCATATATATATATATATATATATATATATATATATATATATATATATATATATATATTTAAGTTTTCGTGGGCACTAAATGTTTTAGGTGGTTTCCGGGAATTCATCCGCGTAGTTGATAACTGATCACTGTCGGGATCGATGGTAAAATGAAGACGTTTCGGCAGAGTCACATCTGCCCTCCCCAGGTCGGTTCGCATAACCCTCGTAGCCTTCCGCCCCCGCCTCTAGTCACTCGATTTCGAGTATATACACCAATTTTCACTCTTGTGGCACATTGTGTTTCCAAGATATTAATTTGAAGTACAAAATAATAGTCACCCTTCTGCCCCCTATCGCGTAATCAAAAATTTTATCAAAATAAAACGTAGCCTATGTTACTCGCAAATGGTGTAGCTTTTTATTGGTGGACGAATTTTTAAAATGGGTTCACTGCTTCTAGAGATTACCCCCTACAAACAAACAAACAAACAAATTTTAGTTCTTTATTATATTAGTATAGATTTTATTTTTCTCTAAAAATAAAAAAACACAGAGTGTATAAACCAATTTAAAAATTCAACATTAATAAATTTGTTATTCCTAAAATTCCAGACCCTTATTTTCGATACCGAAAGTGTTTTGTTGTTTCGCTTCCTCTTTCGTTCAAAGTGGACGTGAATATCCTTTCTTTAATGGAATCATGTAAACAGTGAATAGCATTCCTTCGTTTAATGGGGCGACTTAATTAAGTAGGGGAACAGGCAACCTGATCTGTTACTGAATTTAATGAATTCCCGACGTTCGTATCCTGAAAAAAAGGAAATTATATGCCGTGATGTATTAATACCTGTTATAAACGGTATCTTGCTCAAGTAAAGTGCCTGCGACATGAACAAATGCCAGCATAAATTAAATTTTCCTTGGATGTGAGGAAAATTTATAATTTATCAAGGTATTTTTTTTAACCCATATTTAGTTCAAACTTATTCGACATGTGTTGTTTGCATAATTGTATTTGTATGTCGCAAATAGGTATAAATAAAATTATTGTACACTGAGGTCCTAAACTAACGGCTATTTTCAACGTAATTATGAATATAAATGAAAATCCTCAAAAAAGTCAATTTTTATAAGAAACGAAAATGCACTTCGAGATTTACACTTTATTTTTACAAAAGACATGTGTTTCGGCATACCTTTATGAAGTTTCACAAAAATACTGAAGACTTATTCTAATTACACATTATACAGAGTGCGGCAAAAGTCAGTCAAATAAACATTGATAGGCTGCAAAAATGTGTTTATTGTCAAACTACAATAAATATAAAAAATAAAGTTTATGAGTTAGATCTTCTGTTCAAACTTCATACCACCTTCATCAGTGTATTTTTGGCATCGCTTGAGCACCTAAAGATATGTTAAAAAAAAACTGCGTTGACACGGAGAGTTTCGAATTCCTCTTGAATTCTCTTTTTCAAGTGTTCGATATTTTGTAGTGGGGTGGCGAACACTTTATTCTTCATGACTTCCCACAAGGCAAAATCGCATGGCGTTATATCTGTCGACCGCACGGGCCATTCGATTCTCCCTATCCAATCGACAAACTCGTCATTGAGAACACCACGAACTTGTAGTACGTAGTGTGGCGCCATCTTGCTGAAAATATAGAATATTTCCTAACTGCGGATTATTTTCAAGTTTTTTAAGTCTATGAGAAGTTTTACATAATTTTCCGCATTCAGGCATATACGTTCGGCTGTCGTATACTTAACACGTGACTGGTTTGCTATAGCGATGTGAACTAGACGAACGTGACTCGTATACTAAACTATTGCCGTCCCGCTCCCACTAAAGGTGCTGGACGACGCAGATCGCGCACGCGTAGTTCTTTATAGCATTAACTGACTTGCCGCATCCTGTATATATACATTGTATTTTTCCTAAATAATTACACAGAGTTATTAAAAAGATTTAATAGTGGGGATGGATTCTAATAAATTAATTTTATTGGGGTTGTTTTCTAAATGTAATATTTTTACATTATCATTAAATCTATGATTATCCTCTACTAAATGGAGTGCATAATTAGATTTATTTTTAAAATGTATTTTTATAAATTTGAATCAAATTATTCACCTACCCCTTCAAACCCCTAGGTGTAACAATAAGTACGAGTAGAGGGCTGCCTTTAATACTTCGGGATTAGAGAACAAAAACAAATATTAATCATCGAAAATCGCTTTATTGTTTTTCAAAATATTCCCAATGAAGATCTATCCACTTTTGCATGCGTTTGAACCAAGTCGAAGCACTTTTTCCACTCTGATTGAGATATCTCCAAAACATGCATTCTGAACGCAGCAACCGCTTCTTCAGGTGTCGAAAAACGTTGACCTCTCAGTTTGTTTTTTACGTACGGGAATAAAAAAAGTCATTTGGAGACAAGTCAGGACTATACGGCGGATGACTCATCAAATCGATGTTTTGAGTGGTCAAAAATACAGTTGTTTGAGCCGATGTGTGAGAGCTCGCATTGTCGTGGTGAAGAGTGATCGGTCTTGGGCGGTTGGTTTTCCTCATTTCTTGGAAGACAACTGGCAAACAAATGGTTGTGTACCACTCAGAATTGACTGTTCTGCGTTGTTCTAGTGGTACGGTTGCGACATGTCCAGTTTTTCCGAAAAAACAGCCGATCATTGCTTGGAAGTGCTTCGTGCGCGAACAACTTTTGTTGGATTCGGCTCATCTTGAAACACCCATACAGTCGACTGCTGTTTACTTTCGGGCTCATACGCGTAAATCAACGATTCATCACCTCTCACTATGTCGTAAACGTGTTTTGAAGCACCGCGATCGTATTTTTTGAGCTCGTGATGGAGTTTCCTCGCCAAAAATTAAATTAAGTTCATTCATGCACTCTTGCTGACTTAATCCACGTCGAAAGTTGTAAAAAATAATCGCACGAAAATGTTCACGATTTTATTGCATTTTTTGGCCGAGATGAATCCTTTAAATTACTGTAAACAACACATGGCGCTCGTATATTAAAATGTTCTGAGTACGTATAACCTCAAAAATGTCAAACTTTACGATAGAGCTGTCAGTTGTCAGATTGCAACACTAGGGTTGTCCAATCCCGAAATATAAAAGCCAGCCCTCTAGAACGGGTAGCCTGTGATACCGCGTTTTAAATGCTTTTCAATTCTCTATTCAGTGATATAGGATTTTTTTATTTTTGGACCTGAAAAAAGTAATTTTATTTTATACAAGCAAATAACCATGGAGTCACATAAATTTTACAATTTACTAGTCTATTAGTACTTAATATTTTTGTCAACAAAGTAAAATCGGATCTTATCGTTACGCTTAAGGTGTTTTTAAAATTAGCTTGTGGTGACACTTAAGACCTATTTAATATTTATTTTAATTCGCTAGACATCGTTAATAGTTTTTAGTTATAAATTTAAGAATTTCTAATTCGTGAATATTTTTTAAATGAGCCTTTCTGAGACCCAGCGAATTGAGATATTAATAATAATTGGAGTGGGTAATAAACCAAGAACTCATTCTGAGGTATGCAGAATATTTAATGAGAAGTATTCTGACGTCACATATCTCAATCTACTGTGACTAGAATAGAACAAAAATTCCGTCAATTTGGAACTGTCAAGGATTTTTCAAACCTGGGAGATCAAAATTAAATGACTGCAGGAAATGATATACTAAGAAAAACATTTACGTTGAGAATTTCGAAGTGAAATACTATTCATATAAAATTAAACTGGTTCTGGGACTAAATGACCATGATCCTGATTGTAGATTAGAATTTTGTGAAATGCTTACAAATAGAAAATACTCACTGGATGAGGGACGCACTCAGTATCCTATTAAAGTGAAAGTGTGGTCTGGAATAGTAAATTAAAAAGGGTGGAGATACACCGCATTATGCAGCAACAGTACCAGCTTACTCAATCGTTTTTTCCGCATCTATGTTTCGGTAGATGTAGCGAATTTAAATGGTCACCCTGTTCTTCCGATCTCACTCCAAATCAAAAATCTACAATCTAATATTGATAATTTCATACACCAAATAAGGCAAGAAATCAATCAAATCAGCGCAAATAATGTCGATTTCTGAATTACTCCCTGAGTGAGTTGATTTTAGAGATTATATCGGAAGACGGTAAAAGAACGAGTGCAACGCGAACAACAACTCTGGTTTAAGAAAGAATAGAAGGTAATATTCTAAGCGAAACAGGCGAAATACAAATTGAGGAATTGTGTTTTTTTCTTGGGATTTCACTTTGTGTTGGTCTAGTCTCCTGCAATCAGACATGCTAAAATACTATTTAAGGGGACGCTATATCTCTGGAACCCCACTGAGGATGTTCTGAAATTTTTAGGTCAACCCTTGATGCTATTGCAACTCCATTTCCGTTTGTCTTTCTGGCCAGAGTGATGCAAACGCTATATGGGCATCTCAGTTTTTGGTAAGTCTCCACAAACTTCCTGTAGACATAGTGTCGAAGGACATTTTTCTAATTAGAAAAAGGGACTATTGCTGTCATGATTAAACTAGCGTGCTGTTGTTACCTTTACCGAAACGATTCATTGTTCCGTATCATCAAACTGTTCCAAAAGATTTGAGTCACCATCGTCGGTACAAACGTATCACTTGGACGTGTAACATCTCACATCACAGTTGTTCATTCGGTCATTTTGCTCTTCGCATCAATGACAATGCGAGACAAAATGATTCAAATGACCCAAAGTATGCCGGCGCGATACTACAATGAAACTTTTACTTTGTTTCTCTTGACTCGTCTGTGATTCGTGGTATTAAGTTATTCAACTTCAACAGCTATTTAGTAAAAAAAATCTGGAATTTGTTAAATATTTTATTTGAACTGAAAATATAAGATATGGACTGCATCACATGATGGTGGTGTGCCACGGAGGATGACTTCGAATAACGTTAACTTGACCGATGAACAAAGCATTGCAGATGCCTTTGCACAATATTTTCATTCTGTGTTTGAACCAAGTAAGATCGATCAGCAAGATCTTTATTATAGAGGGGGTTTTTGTTTTCCTGAAATAACTGATAATGACATTCTTTCCTGCATAAAAAGTTTGAAGTCCAAAAAAACAACTGGCCCTGATTATATACCATCATATATCTATAAGGGGTGTGCTGATCTGTTGGTTACTCCTCTAAAATATATCTTTAATCTAGCTCTAAAGCAGCGATGGTTTCCTGATAAGTTTAAAGAAGCAATTATAACCCCAATCTTCAAAAAGGGGCGGAGGGAAAATATTCATGACTATCGACCTATCAGCTTATTAAACAGCTTAGCTAAAATATTTGAAACAATTATATATAACTTCATACTTACCCACATAGCTGACAAAATTTCAAAATACCAACATGGTTTTCTTCCTAACAAGTCAACAGTTACAAATCTCTGTATCTTCTCTGAATATGTATCGGAGGCAATTCTAAACAAACAACAGCTGGATGTCATATACACAGATTGTGCGAATGCATATGATAAGGTGGATTTCAGTGTCTTGATAAAAAAACTGTCGGTTCTTGGTTTTCAAGTGAAGTATTGTCATTCATAACTTCATACTCGCACGAACCCAAAGGGTAAAGATAGGTACTGTCTTCTCCCGTCATTATATTGCCACCTCAGGAGTACCCCAGGGTAGCATCTTGGGTCCTCTCTTGTTTTTGATTTTTATCAATGACTTTCCCGATAGCCTGAAGACCTGCGTTGGGTTGTTGTTTGCTGATGATTTCAAACTATTTAAACCCATTAATGGCATAAATGATGTTGCTTAAATTTGGCGCTTAATTGGTTTAAAGAAAACAAAATGTTTGTTAATACCCAAAAATGTTGTGTTGTTTCCTTCTCCCGAAAAGTCAATATGTTTATGGAAGACTATTACACTGGAAATTGTAAGGTTAAGAGGTGTAAAGAGGTTAAAGATCTGGGAGTAGTCTTTCAAGATAACTTCAAATTCAATACCCATTTCAGCTACCTGATAAACAAAGCATACAAAGTTCTTGTGTCATACGTAATAGCCAAAATTTGAGTGTAAAAACAACCATAAGACTTTATACATCTATGGTGAGGCCTCACCTTGAGTATGCCTCTAACATTTGGTCACCAAATTGTTACACCCAAAGTAACGAAATTGAAAAAGTTCAAAAACGTTATCTACGCTATCTCTATATCAAAGAGAATGGCATATATCCCTTGATGGTATCTTATAGATCACTATTGGCAACCTTCCATCTCTGTTCTTTGAGTACGAGGAGAAAGACCCATGCTGTTATCTTTATATATAACATTCTAAATAACAGAAAATATTACGATTGTGGCTTGATCAATAGCGTTAAGTTTAGGATCCCCAAAATTAGCTTCAGACTACTCTCATCTAATCTCTTCTAGATTAACAACGGAAGCCCTTCGCCCTTCACTTATCTACTCAGTGTCTGCAATGATATGCTGTCCAATAACATAGTTCCTGGCCTATTTAACATCAAATTTGGTGAGCTTAGGCGCATATTGCTGCATCAGGATGCAATCCCTTCATGATATTGGCATGTCTGTGACACTGCTGTGTGTACTGTTTAACCCTTGACATGTAAGTACCTAGTTGGTGTGTGTAAAGAGAATAAATAAATAAATAAATAAATTTGTGACGTAACTAACGTATTGTTCTGTGACGAGTGCTGAGAGCATATACTACTATACAGACTCTCAGTTTTGATTCTTAGATCTCTAACATTCTGATAGTACACAGTAAGTGTACGCGCACCAGCAGGGCAGTATTTACAGTTACAGTCATTATTCAGGACCCAATTCCTGATTTGGCGTCCTCTTGTTGGCAAAAAAATTTGAAATGACTGCACCACTAGGCCAGATCTCTTTGTTCCAAGCAGTAGCTAGATTTTCTTTCCAAATATTTACCTTTACTGATGCATAGAAAAATGAATGATCTTTATTTTTATTTAATTCCCCCCTATATTACAAAATATTAAAAAATATAAAAAAAAATCCTACTGCAAGCTTATTACAACATTATTAACAATTTATGTTGGTTAACAAAAGTAGTCAAATAAGCAAATATGAGCAACCAGATATGATTGAATTTTACTGAACCACAGGCGACACAATCATCGTCATTTAACATAATCAAGGCAGACACTTTTAATTTCCTTTTTATGTGTTGTGTTGTTCTTGGTGCACTATCCTAGAGTTGTTAAATTACATTTTATTGCCCAGGTCCCAAGCATCTTCACCAATTTTAGATTTCTCGAATTGTCGTTTCTTTATGTAAATCTTATGTTCATTTATTCTTAAATTTAGAGGTGTACATGCTTCTCTAATGTAAATTTTATTACCATTAAAAGAAACTGGAAAGTGCCACTAATAAGCTTCAACACTGTAAATTCACAGCTGTGTTTGTACTTTTCAGATGTTCAACAATTATATGACTGTCCTCCTCGTTTCGTTTGTATGCCAAGGGATGCTTGAAAGGACTTTCGTCCTTCGTGGATAGTTAGATTAAACCCACCCGCGTCGTGCAACAGCATTCAGGCGCTAATCGTTATGTAAAGAGCGCTCTATTTACCCCGCAACTTAGGCCGGCTCTCGGGATAGCCAGGATCTATTGATTTTGTCATCGGCTTTCACCTGATCAGCACAAAGTACCAAATATGTAGGTCAATATTTAAAGATATTGTTGAAAGGTCATCAAGAGACATCGCAACACAACAAACGAAATCAATAATTTACGTGGTGATCCTCTTCTCGCACCGTGTAAGTCTTTTACGTGAAATATTTCAACGCAGCCGAGGGTACGTCGTCGAGGTGCGCATGTCCTTGAAATAGTCACTGAAATCCTGAAATTTCAGTGTTCTTCAGTTTCGCGAGCCAGACGCCGTAACGGGACTTTATCTGTTACGTATTCACAGAGTTTATTATTGGAGTGGTTGTGATTTTTTCCTGTGTACTGAGTGTAGGACTTTGTATTGCTTTGGTGTATTTTTGATCCTATTTGTGACTTAAAATTGAGGTGTCAGTACGCTATGACCGTCCTGCTTGTGTTTATCAGGTGAATAAACTCAAAAGTTTACTTTTGTTTATTTTATTCGGTCTTAAAAATGTTATTTTAGGACATAAAATGTAAACAATCTTTTGTAAGGCTGACTCCAAGAATATTGTTTTGCCTAGAGATTTTTTACTTTTTACTGAGTTTTAGGTATTTGCTGTAAGATGCAAATTTTGATAAATTATTAAGAACAAGCTTTGAATAGATAGATTTTTGTTAAAATGTTATAAAGGGTCCTAACATTTGGGTGGTTAATGTTTTGCCTATGCTTTAAAAGTTGTAACAAAGATAATGAAGTTTTATTGAGAACTCAAAAATACTTTTGAGCTGTTATCGTTTTTTTACATTTTTGTCTTAAATTAATGAAAAAACAGGGAAGTTGCCAAATTTGATTGTCGGAGCCTTAGGATCCAGGTAGAGCATGGTCTGAGTTGTGTACAACCTTGACCTACATATGTTGCAGAGCTATTATAAACCTAGAAGTATAAAAAAAATTACTTGCTTCAAGTACGTCTCTTCCGATTTTGTTGTATCTTCAACGTAGTTCTTACAAATATTTGCTAAAAATGGTTATTTTTGTGTTCTTAAGGCTGGTGTTGCATTGTCAAAGATCTTTGACAAAAATCTTTTATAAAAGATCTTTGAAATACAGTTTGTGAATATTTTTTTTTAAATGACATTACACTACATCAAATATTTAACTATTTTCTATTCACTCAAAATGCAGATTGTACAATTCCATGATTCGGCCCTGGTGTTTTTTATTGTTACAGTTTATGACATTAAAAAAAGCAGCAGGCATTTAGGGCTGAACGATGGAAGCGAAAGCTTCCTGCGAAATATACTTCCCGTTTCTCGTTATCACCCTGTATCTGTTTCTCTTTCTTTGTTCCATTCTTAGCAATAGATAGGAATTTCAGAAGAATTAAAATATGTGTCACTATACTGTTACGACTCAAGTATTAATCCTAATGTGTAATTTCATTCTTGATTTAAATTTAACTGCATATATTATTTAAATTAATTTTTAATAAATTTAAAACTTGTTAAACATTATTTGAAAGCTCTTGACAAGCTTTAAAAAACAATATTGCGTCCATAAAAATTTGAAAACACAGGAACAAGTGTAGTTTTACCTGATTATCTTAAAAACCTACACATATGAATCATATTTTCGAGATGGAATTTGCAATAAAATTCTCTACAACTTTTCTAATTTAGCAATACATGCAAGCTAAATTTTTTTCTGAATGATAGTTACAGTAACTTCACGGTTATGGAATTTTTAGATAAGTAAATCTCGCGACAAGCTTTTAAATCATATAAATTGTGTGATGAGTTTGACTCAATTTAAGGTTTATTTTCTTCTTTTTAGAAAAGCTTGTTTTTAAAAATGTTTTTAACTATTAATTTATTCTTTACTTTTTAGTTAACGCTCTGTTATTGTAACTAAATCTTTCTGCTTAAAGCTTACTTGTGCCTAACGAAACACAGTTCTGGATTTGATTTTGGAGCTTTCCTTTCCATAGACATGTTGGCAACCAATCCTATTGATACTCATCTCGCCTAATTACAAAATTCATAGTATGAAGCCAATCAAGGCGTACCTACTACTTTAAAATTCGTTCGCAAGATTTGACCCGAACTATTCGACCCCAAAAACATAATCCGCAGCTCTAAAAACTCTGGGATAACAAAATTTCAGACCTTTTGGACCTACTAGGTTTTCGAGCACCATCTAACTAAGAGCTGAAGGGAGTACGTCAGTTTATTCTTAAAAATAACTAATTCGCTATCTCGGGCAGTCCGCCATATTGAATTTAGAGTAAAGACATGTTATTTTGGGTATTCTTAGCAAACTCTTTCATTTAATAACCATATTATGGGAGTGCTTAATAATAATAACTAATCCGCCATCTTGGGCGGTTCGCCATATTGGATTTAGAGTAGTCATTTTGTTTTTCCTATTCTTCTCAGCAAACCCTTTCACTTGAAACCCATTGCATGTTACATTAATAAAATATGTTTTTTATTTCCCGTTTAATTCTATAATTTGTCCTCCAAAATTAATATTACGAGTTTCTTCCTATTTTTCCTGTAAACAAAAAATGTTAGGTTTTGTAATTTGGGGAGTAAAGGGGGAATGGGTAATTTTTTTAATATTTTTGTCAATATATTTTAAAATATTGATTTTAAAAATATTTGGACTCGTCATAATGAGCCCTTTGATTTGATGATGCCTTCGAAATAATTTAAATTTTATGTTTTCCATTTAATGCTGTAATTTGCCCTCTAAAAAAATGCTAGGGGTTTCTCCTTATTTTTCCAGTAAAGTTTAGCTGAGGTCCTATATCCCTATTTTTTTCAAATTTTTACGGCTTATAGTTTATAGATAAGGTAGGGGAAATGAGTAAAAATTTTTATATTTTTGTTAATATCTATTACATAATTTATTTAAAAAATATGAAAATAATACGTTTGTATTTGTCATAATGAGCCCTTTGATTTGATATATTACGTGGTCGTTAGAAACAATTTTAATTTTATATTTTGTATTTAATTCTGTAATTTGCCCCCCAAAATTAATATTTGGGGTTTCTTCTTATTTTTTCGGTAAAATTCAGGTGAGGCTATATCTGCTGCTTATAGTTTCCAAGATAAGGGGGAATGGTCGATTTTTTTAGTTTTTCCCCCAAGAGTACCTCTAAAATCAAAATTTGTCCGTTTACGATAGGTACTCCTGATCGGGTCACCAAACTATACACTGATACCAAATTTCAACCTTTCCCGTCCAGTAGTTTAGGAAAAAATTGTTATGATGTGAAGTAGAGATAACTCTGGAGTGATATTTTAAGGGTATCCGTATATTGTATAGTGTATAAGTGGCAAAACTGAGTTGGATTGATGAAGCATAAAACAGAGAGAGCGAGTTAGAGAGAAGGATGTTATGCTCAAAACTGGACACAAAAAGGCTCATAAAAGAAAATTTCAAACCCTTCCTTTACAAAGAAACGGTACATATTTTGTAAGCGGATACTTCTAAGTAAAATGGCTTATCAAATTGTAACGCGAAAATTAAAAGTGTCATTAGGTTTATTCAAAATTTAAGTAAAAGATGGCCCTCCCTTTTTGAAATAACTAGCATCTAAACGTATTATCAAAAATCATTCTTGCATTAATAGAATGTCAAAATCTGAAAATCCGTGCAAAGTTAGATCTGAAAAGGTATAAAGTAATAAGTTTCTAAATTAAATTCACACTCTATTAGAGCTACATCACTTTATTAAATATGCTTCCAACTAATTTAATTGGTTATATAATCATATTATATAATGTTTTCCGAATATACACTTTTACACCCCTATATAATTAATTTATCTTCATGTTTTGTTAACATGAAAGTCACGCTTACATTGCCCTGTTCCGACGGGGGTCACTAACCGTATAAATATTTTGATTTTAAGGTAGAGTTGATGGAAACGAAAATTGTTATTGACTAACGAATAAAAATGAAGGAATTACTGATTTCACAAAAAGCTCTGAAAGATTAAACCGTATTGTGTATTAGAGTCACGATTTTGTCCAAAACTCCGTAAAGCTATTTCAGGAGTTCTTAGGTCTATTCCATTTCACTTATTCTCATGCTGGCACTACCCGGTTTGATGCTATTGTTTTAAATTATACAAAATGAGTAATACAGCAGCTCTATCAGGAAACCGCTTTAAAAAAACCTATTTTATGATTTAAAATCTCGCTATTGTAGCATTCTTGCTATACTGCAAAAGAAAATAAAACAAATATTTTGGTGTGTCTGAATACAATAAACTACAATCAATTTAGAACTTATTCCAAAATCATTGAGCGTATTATTACTAATATTTCTTAGTTTAAACATTATCAATTAAGTTTTCTCAGTAACTAAGAAGTGTAGAGTCATAGTTACGACCACGGACTCCTCGTGCCGCAAGCGACTCGGATACTAGTGTCAACCTTAACTTTGTTTGAAGCCTCAAAGCTCGAGTGTACACACCACAGTATTAGCCACTGTTACAGCATTTTCTAAACTCACCGCATTAAAGCTTACGCAGTCTGCAACAGCAGCAGCTCGTACGTCAGATTAACGAGGACCGCCATCCAGCCCAGGGTACAATCTAGTTTTTGCCATTGCCCGTGCAAGGCTCACCCAAAATGTAGAGCCACCGGCAACCTAACCCAGTGGAGGCTAATCTCCACCCGCACTACCCATTTTGGAATCTTGCGAACACCCCAGTTCGTTTAAGATGGTTCACGCCGATGGGTGACATGTTCGACTCCCTACACGTCTCCCCCTTTAACTTTTCTGGACGAGACTGAGATCCGATTTCGAGATGTAGGTGCCTCTACTTGCGGGGCGCTTTGGCCCAGTTTTAAGAGTAACAGGGCTACGACGCGACATATCAAGCGACGGTCCAACGGCCAGGTCGTCTCATCGCCACAATCCTGAAGGAAAGCAGGTCTGACGACTACTTGTAACTTCCGTCCCCACACCGGGACCATACACCAGGATCAAATATCTGGTTCTGACACTTTTTCACATTGAAATTTTAGAGTATATACTACTGGAGGTAGCAAACAAACAACAAAATTTTGTAAGTTTAGAAAGAGACAGCAACAAAGAGAGTAGCATACTATTTGACTCAATTGTCACCTAAGTTTCCATAGATTGCAGAGAGCAGTGAGTGAAATAGCATGTTGCACTGTTTACTGCTCTCTCTTTCTAAACTGGTCACTGGTCATTGCGCTTTGCAGGCTTCGTCTAGAAGGTAAATGCTCTAAGTTTAAAACAGAGACTAAACTTATTTCAAAACAGCGAATTTGTCATTTAAGAATATTTGATATTGTTTTCTGAAGGTTATTTGTGGCATATGTTTTCAATTATATCAAAACAAAACCAAAAAACACAAGTAAAAATACAAAAAATTGCATTTATAAAATCCCTTGTGAACGTAATAAATTTTATATTGGAGAAACTTGTAGACCTCTAAATGTTCGAATAAAGGAACACAAAAATCACATTAAATTTGTTTAAATAATTTAGCAACAAATAAAGTTGAGAGAGTAAAAAACATCCAACAAAGCAGTAAAACAATGTATTCTAGGACGTCGAATTTGATCATGGAAGTTGTTTAGAACCATTCAATTAGATGTAAGGAACCACATAAACATTATTGAAGGGCGCGGCGGGAATTTGTTTAAATAATTTAGTTTGAAAAATCCAAAACTTGTGAACATACTTGGGACCTTGGTCATAAAATACAATTTTAAAATTCAGTTATATTACACAAAGAAGAACACAACATGAAACGAAAACTAAAAGAGTCTGCTTTAATTTTGTTAAATGAAAACGATTGTATCCTTATGCACAACCCAATATCGGGATAAGTTCATAAGTTTTTTCCTAACTTTTCCCTTATGATTTTAATGGGATCACTGGATCAGCAATATTCTTTAATGGCATTTTTGGAGAATGCACTATCTCAAAACAAAATTACACCTACGAGCACTACATAAAATTCTGAATATCACCCCTTTCAAATTCTTTAAATTTGAAAGAAACTTTAGTTTCTTTGCCATTGACAACAGAGTCTGACCTAGACCTCATTTTTGGTGAATGGTCTATTTTATAACAAATTCGTATCTAGGAACGCCACATGAAATTCTGATAACTCTTTTAAATTCTTCCAATTTGAAAGACGTTTTGTTATTTCACATGATATTTTGAATTTTATAGTGCTACCCAGAATATATCAAATTAGCAGGAAATGTTCTTAGTTGTTTCAGTTTTCCGCATTTAATGTCAAATTCTGATTTACTTAATTTGCCATTGAGACCCTTTTGATTTTTTTATTTTATGGATCAGTTCTATTAAGTTTTATTACCATTCCAAATGGCGCCTGATTTATACTCTGAAAAGTTTGTATTATTTGAAATCTACGCACTTTCTATCAATTGTGGTGTTATTCCCAAATAATCACAAAAATACAACCCACGATGCAACAACTATTTTTCACAAAAAACATTCCTACATATTCACCATGTCGTACTAAAAAGTTCTCTCCCTGATTTTGATTTGAGTTAAATATGGGATTTCTAGACATACCCTATACAGTACTCAATACTGTAACCAACCAATAATATTCACTACATAACTGACAGCTCAATTCTCAAAAATTCCAGCCATTTTCGAACTTCCAAACGATGTCAGGAAATGAACGGCCTCCACAAATATTTTTTACGACTGATATTATTCAAGTCTTTTGACGTGTTCATTTAAAATACAGACTAACCGGATCTATCGATTAATCGATTTTCCGATGAAGTAGAATGTCTTTAATTCCTAATCTTGTAATAACGATAGTTGTAAACATATAGAATGTAAATGAAAGAACAATTAGCAAAATAGAAAAGCAGTTTCGCGAGCTTGGTCATGTTGAACAGATAAATAAGTAGCTGCTACTGCTGTAAGTGATAATACGAAATTGGATATTATGCTTGAGTTTCAAGAAAACCCACATAATTCTGGTCGAAAAGCAGCCCCACTGTTCAACGTTAGCCACAATTTTTTGAGTATTAAATGAAAGTAAAATGCATTCTTATAAAATGATGCAGACTCAGGAGCTCATGGAAGACGATTTCGATAGGAGGACGTATTTCTGTGAACAAATGATAGTACCGTTAGATACCAATGTGATCCAATTAGAAGATGTTTTGTTTTCTAATGAGAGCAAATTTATACTTCACGGTTATGTTAATCGTCAATTTACCGCTATTGGTCTAATGAGAATCCCCACTGGATGACAGAGAAATATACGTAATGATCTGAAAAAGTTAATATTTGGGCAAGAATTGATGGAAATCGTAGGTCCTTTTTCAGTGATGGCAACTTGAATGGAGATAAATATTTAGAACTGCTCCAAAATAATGTAGTGCCAACTTTGACAAATATATCCTGATCCAGTAAACCTACAAGTTCCTGCCAATACAATATGGTTTCAGCAAGATGAAGCACCGCCCCATTACGAAATTAATGTTCAGGAAGTACCTGAACCAGAATTTTCCAAACCCGTGGATTCAGAGGCTCGGATCTATAGAATGGCCAGCACGATCTCCTGAGTTGACTCCATTCGACTACTTTTTCTGGGGATATGTCAAAAGTACCCCTAAACTAAGATGACCTAAAAAAAGAGTAGCGTTAGAAGGCATTTCTATACGAGATTAGCATGTTGCCAAATCGTTCGCGGAGAGTATTTTAAACAATTCCTATATTGGAATTTTTTTTTGTTTTTTTTTTCGTATTATTAAGAAATAATCAGTATTACTTATTAGATTTTTAGTGTAATGTAGCCACTTAATATTTCCGAAACAGTTGAAGATAGGTGTAAGACATTGTATATTAATTATGTCTAGAATTTTCTGGAAAATCCAAAAAATAAATAATATACAGGGTCGCATGACACACCCTATATATTTTTTTTGTTGAAAAAATGCGCATTTAAAAATACAAATCGACGTGTCAAGCGTTTTTCCCAACAAGTCCTCCTTTAGTCGTTATCAAATTTATCCATTTATCTGTTCCACACTGTATGTTTCAGTCTCACATAATAAAACTGTAAAATAAAAGTAAATATCGACCAGTCTACTTTTTTAAATACCAATATTACTTTTATTTAACTTATCCGCCACTTTAAGAACCATGCCGAGTTTTTTATGATCAACCAGTTTATTTTGTTTTGAAATATGTTTCTAGATTCACCCATTGTAATGAATTCTATTTTGATACATTTTATTTTTCTAGCTTCATATAAAAGCTACATTTCGTATAACTTCCGTATCATGTTAAGTGATCGAAATGTGATTGTGTCATGTTCCCAGATGCTAAAACTAACTAAATTATTCCGGGTAAATGGTTTTTCAACCCGTTTCGTCTTTCTACGGCACACGAGGGAAAGCGTCTCGCATCAAGGCAAACTGAAAAATCAGATCGATAGAAGATAAGTTTAGAAAATCGTATGACATTCGCTGTACAGATTTGTCTCCATCCTCTGAGAAGCTATTATTTATGCAAAGCGTCAACTGTGAAATCCTCTCGTCAAGAAGAGGAAGAGGATGTGTTTATTTGACATTCACGTATCCAGATGAGATAAATTATGATAGATTTGGTAAAGTGTATACAATGTTTGTACAACAAACTCGACTGCTTGTTTAGAATTGAACTGTTCCACGCGTGTTATCAGTCTGTGAGAATAACTAAATTGGTTTTCCACATAATTTATTAATTTAAGCAATAACTCTTTGTTTTAGATCAAAATTGTTTTGGTGATATAGTGAAATAATTGTCTTCTAAATGTTATTTGTGACATGTTCTTGATTATTTTTATGTGTTCTTGGGAAATAACACTACAATCGAAACAAAAATCTGTTAATTCAAGGAAAAACCAAACGTTTCCAGGTCTATTCTGACCTTGTTTTCAGTGGCTTTAAATATGTGCTGAAAATATAAAATGCAAAATGAAAGAGTCAGAAAAATTTGTTGTTTCTAGATATACAGGTAGCACAAAAAATTCTAAAGATCATGTACTCGTATCTATATATAAATGGGCAAAGACAAAATGGTTAGGTACCATTTTCTCCTCTGTCTCTCAACCGATTTGCTTTATTTTTTGTTTTGTTTAGTAGCTACTAACGATCTTCAGTGCAGACTGCTAATATTAATTTATCATATTGGTTCATTCATTAAATAAAATAGAATAAAAAATTCATATTTACGTCCATACTGTTAACGCCAAACAAATAATACTCACAGTGCCGCCAGACGGTCAAAACTCAAAACATTGAGTAATATATGGAGAAAGCGAGCGTTTGATGGTGTGATATCCTTAGAGCATGTACTTCTGGATGCGGCATGCAATACACAAATGTCGTACCAAGAGTAATATGAGAGGGAAGTAGAGACAGCAAGAGGCTATCTCACACGATTAGGAGGTGCAGCCATTGAACTACATATTGTAGCTCTTTGGATGCAGCTTTTAATCGAGTGAAATAGAATTGTGCCCTCTCTTTCTAGCCTTTGCATGACATTTTTGCATTGCTAGCAACCGCCAGAAAGTACAAGCTCTATGATTAGATTGGTTGACAGTGACAGACTACTGCTCTTTCAGACCATCATGCGAAGACTATCTTGGATAGTTCAGCATAAAGCGTTTGATATTGTTTAGTGGTAAAATAGTAAATAGTAGATCAGTATTGATTTTTCGGACGCATTTCAGTAACTTTCATATTAAATATTGTTTTTAATGTGAATTTAATTATTTGATTAATATATTATTATCACAATCTTCCCGGAGGTGTTATGTAATAAATTGTCAGCCAGCGGACAATAGAGAATATATTAAATATTGAAGTTCTCATAGGCTTATTGGTCATCTCTTTTCTTTAATATTCATGAACTCGATTGAACCATAAATGATGGAAACTTTTGGGTTGCAAAGAACAATCTTCCAATTATTATATCCAACATTTGGCCAGGAGCGGTTCCAGTCAACAATTTGGGGGGTTATTCATTTGTTAAAAATGTTTTGAATACCGATATTTGATTAATTTTTTCAATAGATTTGTCAATATGGGTGAACGATTTTGGTCATTTCATATACATACTTCTCCGATTTCTCCACAACTTTATTTCTTATAAAAATATACTTTTTGCAATTTCATGAAATGGGGTCGAATTTCGACCACTGGGCGACCACTAGTTAAAGTTAAACACCTTTCAAGTTGGAAGAATTTGAAAGAGTTGTCCTAGGTACGACTTTGTTATAAGATAGTGCATACGCCAGAAATGTGATGAAAAAATTCTTTTATTTCAGTGATCCCATTGACATCATAAGGGAAAACCTAGGAAAAATCTGATAAACTATTCCAATACTAGGTTGTTCAAAAGGAGATGACCATTACTAATTTCCTCCTTAATTGTCGGTAACCAGATACGATTGAATTCTGCAGAAGTAGAAGCCATACAATTGTCTTCATTTAAAACTATTAACGCAAACTCTTTTATTTTTCGTTTTGTGTTATGTTGTTCTTTCTGAAGTATTTTGATATTTATAATATGATGAGCTAATTATGTTTTACGTGTTTAAGATTTTTCATATTTGATCTTGAGGTTTTCTCGTTTTCCATTTTCACTTTGGTTTTTTTTTACATGCATTAACATTGCAATTTTTGACATTATTGGTATTTTTGATATTTTTAACTTTTTTGATGATTTTTTACATTTTTGACTTTTATGACATTTCTTTGAATTTTTTTGCATTTTTGACATTTTACTTTTTAAATTTTTGAATTTTGACATTTTTGATATTTATCACATTTATAAAATTATTAACTGTATTAACATCCTTGACATTTTTGACATTATAAACATTTTTGAGATTATAAACTTTTTTGACATTTTTTACTTTTTCCACATTTACGGTGATGTTGAAATTTGGACGTTTTTTATATTTTAAATTTTTGAATTTTTGAGATTTTCTCATTTTAGGTTTTAGAAAAATCATTTTTAACAATGTTGTCAACTTTTATATTTTTGTGTTTTTCGATGTAATTAATATTTTAAAAATTCCCTGGATTATAATATTTGTGTCAAATATTGGAACTAACATGATTTATATTTCCGACATTTTCTATCTTTTGTAAGTCACCTTCACCATGATTTGAAAGCATTTCCGCACTACCTTACAATAATGTCTATATGGTTCCTTAGATCTAATGGACAGATTCTAAACAACTGTCTTGATAAAATTCGACGTCCTAGTGTACTTTGTTTTAGTACTTAGATTGACGCTTTTCACTGTCTCGGCTTTATTTGTTGCTAAATGATTTGAACAAATTTCCGCCCCAACTTCCAATAATGTTTATATGGTTCCTTAGATCTAATGGAAAGATTCTAAGAAACTGTCATGATCAAATTCGACGTCTTATTGTACTTTGTTGTAGTACTTAGATTGACGCTTTTCACTGTCTCGGCTTTATTTGTTGCTAAATGATTTGAACACATTTCCGCACCACCTTACAATAATATCTATATGGGTCCTTAGAAAGATTCTAAGGAACTGTCATGATAAAATTCGACCTCTTAGTGTACTTTGTTGTAGTACTTATATTGATGATTTTCACTGTATCGGCTTTATTTGTTGCTAAATGATTTGAACACATTTCCGCACCACATTACAATAATGTTTATATGGTTCCTTAGATCTAATGGAAAGATTCTAATCAACTGTCATGATCAAATTCGACGTCCTAGGGTACTTTGTTTTAGTACTTAGATTGACGCTTTTCACTGTCTCGGCTTTATTTGTTGCTAAATGATTTGAACAAATTTCCGTCCCACCTCCCAATAATGTTTATATGGTTCCTTAGATCTAATGGAAAGATTCTAAACAACTGTCTTGATAAAATTCGACGTCCTAGTGTACTTTATTTTAGTACTTAGATTGACGCTTTTCACTGTCTCGGCTTTATTTGTTGCTAAATGATTTGAACAAATTTCCGCCCCACCTCCCAATAATGTCTATATGGTTCCTTAGATCCAATGGAGAGATTCTAAACAACTGTCATGATCAAATTCGACGTCCTAGTGTACTTTGTTGTAGTACTTAGATTGACGCTATTCACTGTCTCGCCTTTATTTGTTGCTAAATGATTTGAACAAATTTCCGCCCCACCTCCCAATAATGTTTATATGGTTCCTTAGATCTAATGGAAAGATTCTAAACAACTGTCATGATCAAATTCGCTAGGGTACTTTGTTTTAGTACTTAGATTGATGTTTTTCACTCTCTCGGTTTTATTTGTTGCTAAATGATTTGAACACATGCAGACCCGTACTGTTTTGAAAAAGTTTATTTCTTAAATATTTCATTACCCAAATCTAGCAAATCGTCGACATAACATAATGATTAAAACAAAATTCTGCAGTAAAGGTCATTTTTTTACTAGTAAGAGAAAAGAGTAAGAGTGAAAGTATATCGCCGATAAGCGATGTTGTCGCATCGACAATAATTTACTTAACATATATGTTGTAATAACTTGGTTATTAAAGTCCATAAACCATTGATTTATAAGATTTTTTGTTTTATTTAATGTGTATTATCTCCACCTAAAATATATGCACTCATACTGTTTACTGTATAAACTGGTCCATGTTTCTTATACACAATACTAAGTTGTATGGGTATTTCAAGGTCAAAGTACTGTCTTGTCGATCGACACTAATCTTGTTTTTACATTTAACTACCATACTTATCTATTTTCCTATGTGTAAGGTGTAAGTGTAAGGTAATTCAGAAAGAAGGGTTATGTTGTCATTTTATTTTCATATTTCTAGACTACAATAATGACACCTTGTATATACTATATTATTCGGCAGCATATATAACATTTTTATCGTTTATTTCTTTCTAAAATTAGATGTTACCAAAAAACCTCAAACCTAGAGTCTTGTTCACAAACAAAAATTAAATCAGAAATAACAAGGCACGTATTTTCAAACCGAAAACCGAATGAATCTGAAAACACGTCACTATATCTTTCGCAGAATCCCAAAATGAAACGAATTCCATTTTCATAAGATCAAAAGCCACACAACTGGCCCGAAACATTTTCACACGAACGTTCTCTGTGGAATAGCTGCGTTCCCGGTAGACGAACTTTCCCAGCTGTAAATGGAAAAAAATGCTACATGAAAGAAAACCGTTTGAATTATGAGGTCTTCAGTTAGTCCACCAAAGAAAAGCACTTTATTTGATGGTGGAAGTTTGTAGGGTTTCGTTTGTGGTTTAAACATGATGATCTGGGTAGGTACGGCTAGCAAAAAGATGCGTGGAAAACAAGTATTAAAACGTAGCTAGTCCAGTTCTTTTGCTGTAGTATTAAATGAGATCTGGAAAACGTATTACTGTGTTGAAGTGTGCCTCAAAGAATGATCGATGCTTGATGTCAGGTTGTTTTTATGATACTTTTGATATTTAACAGATGATTTTTACTACACCAGGTTTGTCTTTTCCCTTAATAGTATAACATTAACAGCCACTAAAACTGCTACAGGTAATATGATCATATCTTACATTCATTTATTTAAATCCAATCCACATTGTGGCGTTCCAAAGGAATATTAAAACTAAATAAATAAATTTCTTCAAAACAATGACCTACCTTGATAAACACGATAAAATGATAAAAGTAAATTTTACTGAAATGTGGAACATACCTTAAAACTGACAAATATTGATATGAAGTTTAGTTCTTTAGCTTTAGATAAATACGCTCACTAACAAGAATTTATCGATGGTGACATATGCCTTCATGTTAATGTATAGTGATTATTATATCAATATTTTCATTGGACTTAAAAAAAAAATTTAATTTCATTCAGTCCGTCATTCAGTAGGATCAGGTAGAAATACACTGAACGAGTACCAATGAGAATATCTCTATATCATTTGAATATCCTAACATTAAATCTTCAAGATAAATCAAATAATATCTTTAAAATTCTTATATGATGTACAAATTATTCAAAACTAAATCTACAAATGTTCTATCATGATTCAAGATATTTTCTGGGATGTCTTCGAGAAGATATATGTATAATCTGTGGACAATATTAAACCGTACCTTGTACAAGTGAAGATCAGTAATCCTTATACCCTATAAAAAACAAGTGATATATCTGTACTTCATAGTTACTTTACACTATTGTCTGAAAACTCATAGCCACTGGATCCGTCCAAATTACAGTCTTACTTCCGGAATTCATCACCATAAAAGGAAGCCAAAAATATCAAAACCATTCAACTTTTACCGCATTATTAACCATAATTGGTACACTCAGTACTAAATACCGTAAAAACCAATAATATCCACTATACAACTGACAGCTCAAATCTCAAAAATTCCAGCCACATTCGAGCATTCACACGAATCTTCATCTTCAGCTAACAGGCCTAAAGAAACTAATGGATAAAAAAATTACTACCTTGATTTTACAATCTGTTGGCTTTAGAAATTAAACAAATTGTGAATAAAAATAAATATTAAAAAAATTACCACAAATGAAAATTTAAAATTATTTTTAAATTATCTTAATTGAAAAATAAATAGTGAACAACTCTCATTTGTTTTTTACCACAATACTTATTTGCCTTGTTACTTTTATTAGAATATATTTTACTTATTTAAATATTTTTTAATATACAAAAATCTTCTGTAGAAAAGTGACTGTACACAAGCCATGCTTAAACAGTCACTATCACTACAAAATTTTAAAATTATACTGTATGTAACTTCACTTAATATGTAGATAACATGTATTTATATGTAATAATTTTAACTAGCTGTCGCCCAGTGGTCGAAATTCGACCAATTGTGTCAATATCTCTGGCAGGTTAAGTAACCTGAAAATTTTATCCTGACATTCTATCCTAGGACTTTAGGGAGAACAGCAATTACACGGAACGGATCCAGATTCGGAACCTCTGTGTGATAGTTTCCTCGAAAATCCTAGATGTCGGTCTTACATTTCGCTTCTACAAGTTATCAAGTTTTATTTTAAATATAATTCATAGGACTTTATTTGTGTTCAAATTCGTAATTCTTATTTTAATATGACAACAATTCAACCGCTAATATATTTATTTTTTCTAACCTCCCTGTATAACTATAATTGCACTCAATTCTCTAACATTTATTAAAATCCTCATTACAATAATTACATCTCGTTATATATTTCCACCACCCTGTATAAGCAACTGCTCATGGACCACGCATATATTTTTTAGCATTTTTGAACCACCCTGTATACCATTCTGTATATGACACTGCCTATGAGCCACCGTATTTACTCTTTTTGTTTATGAAATTTTTAACTATCTTCTGTAACTATAATTCTACTCCGACCTATATTTCAATCATCATATATATGGAACTCTTCTTGGGCTACTCTATAAATTATTTCCTTTTCTAACATTTTTTATCATCATCCTGTATATCTATATATACAACTGCTTATGGGTTACGAAATGTTGCATTTCCATTTCCGCCACCCTGTATAAGCATCTCTGTATAATTTTTTTTGCACCACCCTGTGCAACTAATTCTACTGCAGATTCTATTCTATTCCAAGAACCCTGTAAATTCAACCGCTAATGGGCTTCCGTATATAATTATGTTATTAGTAATAATTGCACTCTTCTCTATATTTTAAACACGCTATATATGCAACTGCTTATGTGCCACCTACGAAGAAAATGATTTCTAATATATCATATCTAACATATATAATTTAAATATATAACAGCATTGGTCCCTCTATATATAATTACTCAATGTTTTGAGTCTGGCGGGGGCGGCACATTCAGTTGTTTGGCGTTGACATTATGGACGTAAATAATGATTTTTATTATATTTTATTTAATGAATGAACATATTATAAATTAATATTAGCATTCTGCACTGAAGGTCGTCAGTAGCTACTTACAAAAACAAAAATGAAGAAAATCGGTTGAGAGACAGAGGAGAAAATGGTACCTAATCGTTTTGTCTTTGCCTATTTATATATAGATTATATCACCTATTTCAATTTTTTACATGGTACAAAATGCTCAACGCATTATGTTGAAACTACAACGGAAAAATATGTAGTCATTGAAATGTTTAAAATGTCAAACAAATTTGGGAAAAATATCCGAAATGTCAAAAATGTTAAATGCCAAAAATGTCAGTAATATGAAAAATATTAAGCATGTCATGAATTTCAAAAATATCAAAAATGTAGGTAATTAAAAAAATACTCGCCATTTAAAAATTATCACAAATGCTAATAATAAATCACAAAAAAAAACAATTTTCACATTACTTTGACATAAAGCAAATTAAAAAAAAATAACCATCAGAGTACTCATTTGTGGCGACATAAGCTATACATTTTCTGATGTTTGAATGCAAGACACTTCAAAGGACGTCTCGACATCGCGACGCCGTTCAACAAAGGAAGTAATAAGGCGCAAGGGTGATTATAGCGGTTCTTAATCAAACACATTTTTCCTCTTAGCCCGAATTACACAAATATTTAAGTTCGATTTTATGAATTGCATTATATTTCGCATTACAAAAAAAGTCCTTTGTCACCTCTACTTCAAAAGATATATAAAAATGTATAATAAGGAAATACCTAAAATACAATGCTCATTCCTGAGTTCCTTATCACTGCTACTAAAAAGCACATAGGAAGGTATTCACAGATCAGGGCAAAAAAGGTTTTGTGAAAAGAAATCGTGACCTGAATGGAATTTGTTTCGTCGAATGAAAGATAAGGGAGGCTATTTGGAATAAACGGACGGCATGTCATTTGGGAAAACCTGAAAATGCGTAAATTGATTTAATTACCGTCATTTTTGAACGAAAATATAAGGCATTACCTTTAAAAAATAGAGAAATAGGCTTGGCTCTTTAGTGGGTGTTAACTGGTTTATTTGGTGTTAGTTTATTTCTATGTTGTTTTTGAGAAAATATCCCCAAAGAGATAAAAAAACTTTATATTTCATATCTAAAGATTTCGAGGTCTGAATGTCGATCTTAATTATAATAAAATATATATTTGTATTTTTAAATATACAATTTAAGTGTCAATTGGTGTTACTTTCTCAAAAACCATAAAAGTAAAGTAGAGGATGGCACAAACAACCTTCAGGAAACCATTTGGTGTTAGATCACAAAATCTTGATCCTATACAAACAGGGTGTTCCAAAAGTATGAAAACTACTGAACACAATTTTTTGAAACATGTCAAATACAAAAATTTTACCATATTCCCTTGCCATCTAACGATGACGTTGACCTTCACCCTGAACTAGACGGTCATATCAAGGTCAAATGCATTTTTTTTTCAAATGAAAACCCCTATTTTATATTCCAGACTCGAAAAAGCCGGAAAACTTTACATCCAAAATAACCTTGATTCTCATTTTGGTAATGACCTTTACCAGGACAAAGGTCAGATGAATTTTTACATATGGTTGTCAGTGACCATAAGCTTTAGGGTCATATTGAGGTCAATTGCATTTTTACAGACGAGAACCCTCATTTTTTTATTCCAGATCAGAAAAAGTCTAATATTTTACATTCAAAGTTTCCTTGACCGTGACCATAGTCATGACCTTGACCACAACCAAGATAAAATATTTTTTTTAGATTAGAACTCCAATTTTTAGTCTGGATTTTTAGGGAGCGCAGTAAAGGAATGTCCAGACAGGACCTTCGGTTGTTCTTGACCAAGAACTTGATGGTATTATCAACTTAAAAGGCGCCACCTACAAATCCAGGCGAAAATATGTGAGTTCTAATTTAAAAAAATCTCTTTGACCTTGGTCCTGGTCAAGGTCATGACTTAGATCACGGTCAAGTTTACTGTCATTTGAAAAAAATGCATTTAACTTTAATATCAGTGTCAGGTTCATGGTCAAGGTCATGGACTCGCCAGAAAAACAAATTTTGGAAAAACGTTTCGAACCATTTTCCTGGCAACTTAATCGTAACCTTGATAATTGCCTTGTAAATAATTGAAAGTTTTCCATTAGAAATGACCTTGGTCATGATCTCGACCATCATGGAGGTCGCAAAAATGACCAAAAATCGTTATTTTTTCATACTTAGTTTAGGGTTTCTTGGAAACAAGCGGCAATTTGGACCTCAATAAAATGTTGGGTCTAAGAGGTATTGGCCTGTACAATTATCGTTATTAATAAACATTATACAACGAAAGTTATAACCAAATGGCACAATTGTCCCTTATCTGTAATAGCCTTGACCCGTAATTACATTTGTTTAATAATATTTTGTTTAAAAATATTTGTAACTGCTCACAACACATTTTGTGAATAAATTTTAGTTTTCCTGGTTGGTTTTCCGCTGTCTTCCGAACGAATCATCTGATTCCTTTTCTATTAAAAATATTTTGATGTTTACATATTTCGATGATTTTCCGTTGGAGGCGATAATGGGAGTGAGAATGCCTTCTTTTTTCACCATATTAAATTAATTCCGTGAATGAATACCGTTTAAATGTAAAATTCCAATAGTGAATCTTACTCGTGACTTCAAACCACGAATATGTTATCAATTTAACGTATTTTAGAGCCAATGGGAAGATTCACTAATGGACACTCACACAGAATGAATACACGGCTCATGAGATAAAGAGCTTCTCAACATAAAGACATAAATTGAATTAGAAAAAAATCAACAAACACAAATTTTACGGACCACTTACTTGCTATAAACTAAATATACAAACGATCACATTGTGAATCTGCCTAGAAAACGTCAAGTAAATACTTTGCCACATATTCCGATCTCTTAAAGATCCCAGCAACCCACTGTTATCATCAGGAATTTACTTTATTCATGTGGTGCCACACAGCCGATAGACAAATATACATACATTGTATCCCTATCTACGTCGCACGAAATCAAGACCCTCGACGAGACTCTCGGGTCCCACCCCCTTGATTGCCACTGGTTAGTCAGGACACGCGATGCTTCAACGGCAGGAATAAATTCTAGTTTCCCACGTACGCACTCTTCGCTAAAGATCTCTGCCACTGGTTCAGGTGAAAGGTTCAGAAGAAATTACAACAGCTAGCCCAGACTTCGTTACCTCTGCCCTTTGAGTAGCTGTGCGGTGTTTCTTAATCCTGGTGTCCAGCAGTCGCTTTGTCTCTCCAATGTAAAGATTGCCACATTCACACGGTACGCTGTATATACAGTTATTCGGTATTGCTCGTGCGTCGGGCCTCGTTCTTGTTATCATGCTCCTCAAGGTGTCGTTGCTTTTGAAGATTTGGAAACAAATAGGCAATCTACTGCAGTATCCAAATTTCATTTTGATATCTCTAATAATTCCAGAGATATTACTTGGTTCCACACATTTGCCCATCACTGTATAATAAACATATTTCTACAATGTTTCTCTACTAACGTCGAACTGTACGTTTGTATTAATCCAAAATGACTGCAAGAGGCAAAGGTGACAAAGGTTTAGGAAAAGTAGGCGCAAAACATTTTCGTAAAGTGCTAATATCCAAAGTATAACAAAACCAGCCATAAGACGTTTAGCAAGACGTGGTGGTGCTAAACGTATATCAGGATTGATATACGAGGAAACTAGAGGTATGCTAAAAGAATTCCTTAAAAATGTTATAAGAGATGCTGTCACATACACTGAACATGCCAAGAGGAAAACAGTCACAGCTATGGATGTTGTTTATGTAATGAAGAGAGACCTTGTATGGTGTACACGCAACCTGGAATTCTTAGTCGAGACTTCATAAGTTCCGGGAAACAATAAACATGTGGAGAAATCTCAAATCCTTATCATAACTATGATTTTAATATGTAAAAAGCTTTGTGCCGCTACCACAATATGGTCGATTTCAAATTCAAAGCAATACTGCCTTTGAGAATAAAGATGTTCTAGCGATTTGACTCCTTCAACAACTGAACTAGGAAGTTCATCACTATATTTACAAGCCAGTATTGTGACACTCCTAATAAGGATCTATTACAGGTTTATTAAATACTAGATAATGAAAACTGAAAACTATCCATTACGGATCAATTTACCCCAGAGCCTTCGCAAATTTTGATAAATCGATGCTGGCAAATTATCCGTAAACTCTCGATAAATTCCAAACTCTTCAACCAAAATTGGAGTTTTAGTTCCACATCACGTCGGTCAAAATTCTATCAAGAACTTTCGCACCCTTATAATATTTTTTTCTGCTAAGCTCTGACATGGATGATTAATGGACAGCTCAAATATCTCTATTGAAAATACCCAATCGATGCCTAAAGGCCATGTTTGAGTCAGGATATGACAAATTTCTATCTGACGCAGAAGAATCCGGTGAGAGGACATTATTGAGTTTCAGGATTCTCCTTAATTGAGTATTTTGAAAATGTAATGGACATGTTAAATGAATTAGTCTTTAAATACTGAAACCAAATCGGTCTCAACCTAATGATGATGCCGATGATCTTATACTTTGTATTTAATATGTATTTATACTTAGAATAAATAAAATAAAGCTTTCAGAAATTTTAGTATGAGAAGGAAAAACAAACGTCATAAGGGAAAACATAGGCAAAGCTGTATTTACTATTCCTATAAAGCGATTTTCAAAAGCAGATGGCCACGTTCACAAATTTGAGAATTTTCGAATAATCGTTTGTTTATGTTATCTTTGTGTTTACTTGTCCGCCTATTTAGAGATCTGGACGTTTCTCCAATGTAAAATTTATTATATTCCGCAAGAAATTTTGTAACTGTAATGTTTTAATTTTTCAGTTTTGTTTGTTTGTTTCCTTTTTTATGTGCCTATTTTTTTATTTCAGTGTTTATATCTTATCAGCTACAACAAGAAACGTCAAAATTGTTCATTATAAAATATCAAATCAAATCAAAATGTAATTAACAGCAGTCATTTGAAACTGAACGATGGAAGCGAAAGCTTCTAACTTCGGACGTATCTCTACTCTCTAATTTGCAATAACATAAAAAGATAATTAAAATAATTATTGCAACTGAAATCAAGTTTTGTGCTGTTATTGTACATTAATTAAATGTTATGTTTATTTACTACAATTTATTGATTTTCTATAAAACAATTGTTTGAGTACTTCCGGGTCAAATAAGTGCCGGCACGTAGTCTCGGGGCAAATTATAATTTTTGTTAACAAATATATTGACGACTTTATGAGAGAATAGAACAGTGGGTAAACAGAGATTAAAAACCAATAAAATATCACATATACTTACTGACAAATAAATCGCAACACCCAGAAGAAGTATTTTTATGTTTTCTTGGAAAATAACACCACAATCGAAATAAAAAGCTGCATATTGAAAGAAACACCAAACGCTTCAAAGTCGATTCTGACTTCGTTGTCAATGGCTTTAAAATATGTATTGAAAAAGTAAATTGCAAATTGAAACTTTCAATTCAATAATATCAAACAAAAAGGTCGGAAATGTCAAAAATGTCAATACAATGTATTTTTAGAAGCCGTTGTTGCTCCGAGCCCAACCTAAGTCGACTTTCACCGAGCTGATAATAGAATGAAACATATTTTATAATAAATTTAGTAAATTAGAAAATATATTAAAAATGAGTTGCCTAAAAAAATCCAGGACAGACTATTTTTAATTACTATTTAAAAAATTATTTTTAATTAAGTCTTGCATTATCAAGATAATAAGAAAATTTTATCCTGGGTAAAAGTCTAAAACGTATAGATTATGCAGGCCGTTGGGTTGCCTATTATTTACCTAGACGAACTACTGGGCTGTTAGGCATTAAACGCTATGTCGATGCCAGTTACTTTCACTTGATTGGATAATAGAAAAAAATTGATATCAACACAAGGGCCGTTTTCTTGCGAACACTTTCATATTTCTGTTGATATTTTCTTTGTGGCTTAGCAACTGATTCTATACATGGCGTCAATTAAGTCCCGGGATGGCTGAATATATGCTAAAGTACTTCATTTCTAGAAAAGGTTAAGGTCATTCCTTTAGTAACTTTGACCAAGAATCTCATTTTTGAGGTTATTTTGAGGTAAAACAAAACAAAGGTCACACCCTAGGTAAATCATAACGAGAACCTCAATGGTGACTTAGGATTTGACCTTACATCCCATTTTCAAGGTCATTTGAAGGTCAACATTATTTTTTTCATGTAGAAACCCTTATTTTTGATACCGGATTCGAAAGGACTCTATTTGACCTCTAGCGGTTCCCTCAACCTCATACCTGCTCTTTCCGATTTGTCAATAAAAATAGGGATTTTGATTTAAAAAAAAGAGGTTGACCTCTAAATAATTTCAAAAATGAGGTTCAAGGTCAAATCCAAAGTCACCATCGAATTCCTTGTTCAAAGTTACTAAAGGAATGACTTTGATCTTTTCCAGTAATGAAGTAACTTAGGTATATTCAGCCGTTCCGGGACTTAATTGACCCCCGGTATGTGCGAAGTTAAACCCTGAAAACTACGGTTGGCATTTAGATGCTTTTTGAAACCAAAAACGTTTTATCGGAGATCAAACTTCAGATGAATTCGAAAATCACAATTACACTTCTGATGAATCAGATTTTGAATAGAAAATATTTATTAAAATTTATTTTTCAATAATATTATTTTTTTATCTTTCCTGTTCTGTAACAAAATTTTTAAACTCAGTAAAAAATCTTTACTCTTTTTTTTATTTTTTAATTAGATTTTTCCACTGTCCACTTGGTTTCTCTTTATCTTTTTCCAAAAAAAAAATAAAGTAAGTAATTGATATTTTTATTATTCACTTTATCATTTTTAAGTTACAAATACTTTTCTATTATATATATTATTTTACTTTACTAGAGTATCGCTGTCATTCTGTGTCGCATAAATAATGAGCATGCCCAATTTTTTTATATTCGAGGACCCATCACGTTCGACTGCAACGTTAGGTCCTTTATGTTTACACGGTATACTTACCTCAGATCTCTCTCACACATTTCCACTCGCCTTAAAATTGAAATCTTTAAAATTTGCAAACCCCTATTAGGAAATAATTTTTTGCAGACAACCCTATATCAACGTGTTCGCAAGAAAACAGGGCTTATGTTGATATAAGTTGTTTTCTACTATTCAGTTAAGTGAATCTAACTTGTATCGACATACGTGTTTATAATAGGAGAGATAGAGCGGGATTTTTTCCAAAATTGACTGCATACAAGATTGTGATATATTTAAGCAAATTCCCAAGAGGCGTCTGCCTAGAACGTTACCATGAAGCTAGAGGACAGGAGTAAACTTGTCAAAAATAGTGATCAACTTCGTCATTAAGTAAAAAGAACTCCATTTGCACTACTTTTTGCTTACACCAAAGAAATCATAATCCAAAAGGACGTATAGCTAAATGACATAAACATATTTTTCATGACGTCATTAATGTCATTAATATGACGTCATACACAATTTTTTTAAATGCGCAGCCACATTTTAATTGAGGATTCGGAAAGAGCGGAAAATTCATGTCCGAATATGACTTTGACCATGACCTTAAACTTGATCTTCCGGGTGATTCCAAGATCAAAGTTTTTTTTGAAAAGTCAACTAATTATAGCTAAATTGGGTGTCGGGGATTTTCAACATCGCTGACTTCGAATCTGAAATCAGTTTTTCAAAATTCACAATCCAAGATGGCGGACCAATTTTTTGAAAAAAGCCAACCAATTGATGCACAACCAAAATTAAGAGGGTATTCCAAATTAAAAACAAATTTGACGTTGAACTTGGCCACTACTTGTTTTGAAAATTTTCAAAAATTGATTTCATACTCGTAATCATCTACATCGAAAACCACCGTATCCCAAGTTGGGAGTAGGTTAGTTGATTTTTTCAAATTGCCAATTTTCAAAATCTTATTACGAATCTGTAATCAGATTTTCGCAATACGGAGGGCGGAGATTCGAAATCAGCGACGTCGAAAACCCCCCGTACACCTAATTTGGCTATAATAAGTTGATGTTTCAAACAAACTATGATCTTGGAATGACCTTGAAGGCCAAGTTCAAAGTCATGGTCAAAGTCATATTCGGACCTGAATTTTTCCGCTCTTTCCAAATCAGTAATAAAAAATATGGCTTCGCATTTAAAAAAATTGTGTATGACGTCATACAGACCACATTCATGACGTCATGAAAAATATATTTATGTCATTTAGCTGTATGTCCTTTTGGATTATGACTTCTTTTGTGGCAAAAAAATGGTGCTCTTTTGGCGTTCTTTTTACTTAATGATGAAGTTCACCTTTATTTTTGACAAGTTTACCGATGTAATGATGGTAACGTTCTAGGCAGACGCCTCTTGGGAATTTGCTTAAATATATCACAATCTTGTATGCAGCTAATTTTGGAACGTTTACTCGATGATGAGCAAGACCAAAAAAAATTACCACTCTCACCCCCTGTAACTATCCTCGGTTGGCACTTCCACTGGCGCCTGCCTAGAAACGTGATTTGGTTCAGGAATTGAACCTAATACGATACATTCTGTCCATTTTCTCGATGACGAGCAAAAACCGGCTCTATCTCTTAGAATATTGTACCTGATAACTCAATAAGCAGGAAAATAATAGGCAACGCAACGGCTGCGCATTCTATACGTTTTATATTTTTACTCAAGATGAAATTTTCTTATTATCTAGATGATGCAACATTTAATTAAAAATAATTTTTGAAAAAATAATTAAAAATAGTCTCTCCAGGATTTTTTTAGGCAAACCATTCTTAATATATTTCCTAATGTACTAAATATATTATAAAATATGTTTGATACTATTATCAGCTCCGTGATGGTAGACTCAGGTTCGGATCTTAAGACTAAAACGGAATATGAAACTTACCAAAATGGAAAAATAAATACGTCAAATACGCCGATTTGTCTAGCTCGTGCAAAACCGGGACGGGTCACCTAGTCACATATTAGACCAATCAATAGAGCAAAAATTAACTGATAATGTGTAAAAAATACTATCAGCATACCCACTGTGTCATCACATGAACAAAGATTCCTAGCGATATTTTGTTATGTTTTCCACTCGCAACTATGATTTTTAACTTTGTTGTAAACAATTGAAGCAAGAAAATTACGTTTTCTTTCTTAGCATGTTTATAAAATCAAAAATAATAAACTAATCTCAATGGTGTTAACAGGTCAATTGTAAAGCATGAAAATACCAATGAAATGAGCCCCGGCTCGATCCGATTAGATCATTAGTAACAGGGAAAAACAAAAAATACTGAAAAATTTAGGATTTTTCTTAAAAATTCGTATCTTCGTCACTTTAGAAGCTGTAGAACTGGGCTTGTAGGAACTGATAGTAATTTACATCTATTTTATGTATGCCAAAACCAGGCGCTACCGGTTTATTAGTTTTTGAACAATTGTGATATAAAGTTTTCTGTTCACTATTTTTGCATTGTGCCCCCATGCGTTATAGATATTCAAATTTCAATTTTGAAAAAAGTTGTTGAATGTAGAGATGTGATTCCACAAAGCCTCTATTCTCATTTTTCACTAAATGTCTGTGAAATATCTGAAAAATGTTAGCAAACATGACAAAAAATGGGCGAGCGTATGAATCTATCTAAGGAGTGGGGGAACATGGTTGTTGAGGGGAAGCGTATAGTAATATATAGTAGAGGCACATACATAGATCGTTTTAATATATATTTAAAATCCTCACAAGTAAGAATTTTTTTAATGACTGCTCTCCGTAAACCTAAAATCCACAAATTAAAGCAAAAACGTTTCCGAGAAACCATTTACATATAAATATATTAATAAACAAACAGTTCTCATTTGATATAATAAAATCGAACAAATCACTCTGTATAGAAGTTTTTTAACGATTAAATTCTTTCACCATCTGTCAGAGTGACAGTTACAATCGATAATAATTATTGTTAGCAGTTCCCCTCAACAACCGTGTTTCCCCCACTACTCGATCACATACATACATACGCTCACCAAATTTTGGTAATTTTTGCTAACATTTTTCGAATATTTCACAGACATTTAATGAAAAATTAAAATAGAGGCGTTGTAGAATGATACCTCTACTTTCAACATCTCTATTCTGAATTGATATTTGACGATCCATGTCGCATAGAGACACACTGCAAGAATAGTGGACTAAAAACTTCAGATCCCAATTATTCAAAAACTAATAAACCGATAGCGTCTGGTTGAGTCACGCATAAGGTAGATATCAATTACTATCAGTTCCCACAAGCCCAGTTCTACAACTTCGACAGTGACGGAATTATAATAATATAAATAAAACCGCTAAATTTTCCAGTATTTTTTGTTTTTCTGTTACTAAAGATCTTATCGGATCGATCCTGGGCTCATTTTATTGGTATTTACATGCTTTACAATTCACCTGTTGACACCATTGAGATTAGTTTATTATTTTTCATTTTATAAACATGCAAAGAAAAAAAACGCAATTTTCTTGTTTCAATTGTTTATAATAAAGTAAAAAATCATAGTTGGGACTGGAAAAGGTAGCAAAATATCACTACAAATGATTCTTAATGTGATGGCACAGGTAGTATCCTGATAGTATGTTTTGTACGAAAAAATCTCCATTGATTGGTCTATATAAAACACGATGGTCTGCCTGTGACGTAAAACAGCAGAAAATGTCTATAAATAATTCGTATCAATTAATAGCGTCAGCTTGCATTCTATTTCGCAACATGTAAAAAACCTTTTGAATTTACAATTAAAAAATTGCGGAAACCCCGCAGCGAACAATCTTTAATTTCATTAGTCTGACAAATACGAAAATGGACGTTGGTCTTTGTAAAACAAAACAGTGTGCATTGTTTAGACCGTGTGCTCGCTCTTTAATTAAATTGTCCGGCTCTCCAGCCTTGCACGAGTACGTTCAAGTAAATGTAGTCATGCGGGGGGACTCTAAAAGGATTCATTTTTACCGAGCTCGAAATACCCTGACCTAAATACGTTCGAATGCACATCGTACAAAGGATCGTGTGCCCTAATGGACAGATTGTTAAGCAGATCCTTCTCGTGACCATAATCATACGTTACGAAATTGAATTTAGAAATTAATGAGAGACGAAACTCGGATACGTTATGAATTTCATTAATTAATTTGAGAGAAAAAAAAAACAGGAAATCTGATTTTGTGAACGTTAAATCTCAGTCACAAAAAATAATTTTTATATGGTATTATTAAACATATTTCTCAGACTTTCACGTACAGTAATTTTCTCCGACACTACCAGGCGGAAAAGTTTGAAGTTTATATATATAAAATTATGGAAACCGTTAACGTTATTTTTTTGAGGGGAGGAGGGCGGGGAATTATAGAATTTTATGAAAAGTTAAAAATTAAAAAAAATTCAAACGCATCATGTAATATATCGAATGAAAAAGCTGAGGAACACAAATATATATTTTTCATATTTTAAAAATAATTAGTTCAAAAGATATTAACAAAAATATACACAAATTTACTCATCTCCGAAACTATGAGACATAAAGTTTTGGAAAAACTTAGAGATATAGGGCCTGACCTGAATTTTACCGAAAAAATAAGGAGAAGCCCCTAATATTAATTTTGGGGAGCATATTACAGATTTAAATGAAAAATATAAAAACAAAAATTGTTACTAACGCACCATGTAATACGAGTATATCAAATCAAAGGGCTCTGAGAAACCTATATTTTAGAAATAATTAGCTTAAAAGATATTATTTAAATTATACAAAAGTTTACCTATTCCCCCTACCTTATCTCCCATTATTATTATTATTAAAATTTAAAAAAATGTAGACGTAGGATCTCACCTGAATTTTAGTGGAAAAATAAGGCGAAACCCCTAATATTAATTTTGGAGGGCAAGTTACAGAATTAAGTGAAAAGTATAAAATTAAAATTGTTTCTAAGGCATCATGTAATATATTAAATTAAACAGCTTTCTATGACGAATACAAATATTTTTTTTTAATTTTAAAAATAAATTATTTAAAAGATATTAAGAAAAATATTTTAAAAAAATGCCCATTTCCCCCTTATCTCCAAAACTGTGAGACCTAGGATTTTGGAAACAAATAAGCTTGTATGGACTTACTTGAACACTTCGGGAGAAATCCCTGTTATTAATTTTGGGGGCCAAATTATAGAATTTAACGGAAAATAAATAATTAAACATTTTTAAGCGCATCATGCAAATAAAAGGCTCATTATAAGGAACACAAATATATTTTTCTGATATTTTTAAAATAAATTCTTTAGCAGATAATAGCAGAAATACAAAAATAAAGAAAAAAATATCCATTCCCTTCTTTATTTCCGACACCATACCACCTAAAATTTTGAAAAAATATTGGGGGTATTGGGTCTCACTTGAATTGTATAGCATAAATAATTAGAAATCCGTAATATTCATTTTGGGGGGCAATATACAGAATTAAATGTAAAATAATAAATTAAAATGTTTTAAGTTCATTGTGTAATATATTAAATAAAAGGGCTCATTTCGAGAAATACAAATATATATTTTCCATATTTTTAAAATTATTTGTTTAAAAGATATTAACAAAGATATAAAATATCTTAGGAACAACAGGACCTAAAATTTTGAACTTTACAGGAAGTAAAAGAATTAGGAATTTAAGTATATTTTTTCATATATATTTTTTAATAATTTGTCAAAAAGTTATTAAATAATATATAAAAACAATCCGTTAAGAAAAGTAAAACACAAATTCTAACTGCAATGCATAGAGTTAAATGCAAAATAAAGTTTTGTTTTATAAAGTGCACCTTTAACGTAATGTATCAAATGAAAAGAATAATCATAAAAATACTAATATATTTTATTTATATTTTTTACAAAATTTGTTTAAATGATTTAATAATTTAATATTTACAATTTGTTTATATTAAAAAGGATTTCACTTAAAATTTATTTGTAAAATAAAACGAAAATCCTAATCTTAATTTTGTGGCCAATTAGAAAATTAAATAAATATTTTAATACAAATCAAGCGAATTATATAACAGATAAAAAAATGACCGTGTATATGTGTATTTTTTTATAAATTTAAATCGCTTAGTTTAAAAGATATTAAGGTAAATATAAGAAAAACTCTCATTCCCTGCTTGTCTGAAACTGAAATATTGGAAAAATATACTTTAATTCACCTATATTGTATAAAATCTTAAAGGTGGTACGGAACCCTTAGTACGCCAGTCCAATTCGCACTTGATCAAATTATTTAATTATACCCTAACATTTGTTTTCGCAACTTGACTTAATAGCCTCAAGATGTCGAGACAAGGGCTCTTGATACTAAAAGTGCTGCTATTATACTCAAGTAGCAACAATTGTTTCCATAAAGGACCAAGCTTTACAGTTGTACGCATACAAAAGAATATATGATTATATATTTTTAAGCGCGTTCACCACGTATACTTCTTGTCAACTGTATGTCCTTCGACATGATGGTTACACGTTTCGCGTGGATAGCACACAAATTGGTATCTTCGAAAAGACCAACCAGATAAGCTTCGCTAGCTTCTTGCAAAGCCATTACTGCTGAGCTCTAAAATCTTAAGTCGGTCTTGAAATCATGTGCGATTTCCCTAACAAGACGTTGGAATTGCAATTTGCTGGTCAACAATTCGGTGCTTTTTTGTAGCGACGAATTTCACGAAGAGCTACTGTGCCGGGTCTATAACGATGTGGTTTTTAACACCGCCTGCAACGGGCGCACTTTTACGTGCTGCCTTTGTTGCTAATAGTTTTCTAGGTGCTTTTCCACCAGTCGATTTTCGAGCGGTTTGCTTGGTACGTGCTATTTCGATATGATAACGAAATTAATGTAAAGTATGCGACAGCACCACGATGACGACGTTCACACTGACAGTTGAAGTAACCTGAAAATTTAATTCTGACATTCTAAGCTAAGAGTTACGAGAGAACAGCAATTACACGGAACGGCTCCAAATTCGGAATCTCTGTGTGAAAATCCTAGATGTCGGTCTTTACATCTCGCGTCTACAAATTTACCGTTATGTATCATATATTTAAATAAGTGTTCGGGACGACATTCTATTGTAGGAAGCGCAACTGATGAAGGGTCCCGACCAGAAACAATATATATCTTATATATTGTCTTGCGTACAAAAGAATGACACCTCGAAGAGATTATTCGAGATTTACCAGTTTGTGAATTTCGAAAATTTTGAATTTTATATTTATTTCCTACAAGATATTGTCTGTACATAGAATGTGCGATACCGTCAAAGGAATGAAGTCTTAAATCATAACTTCATTGAAACACAATTGCAAACAAAAATTAGTTGTTTAATAAATAATATCAAATATTTGAACATCTAAGTAGAGAAAACTCAAAATAGTTATTTGTATTACTGAACGAATGACTATACTATAGCTATATTTCACAAAAAAAATACATTTCAAAATCTGGCGGAACAGACTTTTTGTACTGATTGATCCCACCTGGTTTACCTCGGGCTCTGTTTTCCCATCAAATCCAACCTCTTACTCCCCGGATGCTGGAAGTGGTCTGCTACAAAGAATATTTATTGGACATTTTCGCAATTCAATTTGTTCACAGGCCGGCCATTCTTTGTTCCTTGTTATAACGTACAAGCTTTTAATTTTCTGCCCTAATGGGCTCTTTACTTTGCAGCGTAATGAGTTTTTGAAGCATTTTTATCGCAAGAGTAAGTAATATCTGAATTTTTGACTAGAATAACTCAGAAAACGAATCTTTAGTATTTTGGCATTTACCAAATATATTTATATTTATATTTTAATGCAAATGTATATTACATTATGTACTCAACAAATGCAATCGATAAGTTCGGAATAATTGTTGAGGATATTACTTTGGTCTTAGCAGATTATAGGTATTTGTTGCAGTTTGAATCCAGTTAAAACGCTATTTTGTTCGAATTTAATTCCTTTCTTTCTTGAATTTATTTTTTGATTCGCTTATAATGTAGTTTATAAATATGTAATTTCAATAAGATTGATGAAGAGGTATTTGCTTATTTTGAGTGTATATAAGAGTTTCTCTCCTTTAAGCAATTTCAAGAGAAAGTGATGTCTCCAAAAGGATCCCAAAGTTTTTCTTTATATAAACTAGCGGTCGCCCAAAATCATTTTGAAAATTTCAAGATAATATACCTATATGCATTTGCATATTTGCACTTTTTGTGTACCCATTCTAAATAGTTCACTACCATTTTAATTAAGTAAAAAAATATTTCGCCAAGGATAATAATGTACATGTATGATGCTGAGGCATATTCAAAATCAAATAACGTTCTGTTTCTAAAAAATAATATTCAATAAATTTACAATACAAATACACTTCGAGAATTCAAACCGTCAATGAAAATCAAGTATTTATAAAAGCTTTGATTTGAATTATTAGAAAATATATGAAATAATTTTGTCCTCTAGCGTTGGGATGTTAATGGTGCTAGTTCAGCTATTATGGAGTAGATGGGGCAATAACTGTTATTAACGTAAAATGTTGGTTGATCCATCTTTTTAATAACACTAAAGCTCGTCAATTAGCAATTAAAAAATTGTTTCACAAACAGAATGAATTAGTACCGAACTCTTTTACATTTGTGTATTTACATATAGTTTTTTTAATAAAATACACATATTTAAAGTGACAATATGTTCATTTTAGGCAAGTCATTCACCCTGTATTAAGAGGCAGGATTTTTCAAATATGGTAAATCAAATAAATTAATATTAAACCTAAGTAATATTTTCACAATTTAGTTTTTCAAAATGTTTTACTGTTATTCGGATATTACACAATTACTATTTCAATTTCTAAGTAGAAAATGCAAGAAACGAACTCATAAGTAACTATGAAGATGCAGTGTAAATAAATAGATACATAAGTACTTACATATTAGTACACCTTAAACTACACTGTATATATAATCTCAATAACTTCAATTTAATACACAAAGTTAACGATGACTTTCCTGTATTATATCAAAAATATAAAGAAATACAATGATGCACTTGCTGATAATTTATGTTAAATAATACTTTTTATGTTGACAATTTTTGTAAGTGCATTGAAATTAAAATTTTTCAAATAATATATTGATAATTTTCACATTGAATTGAAAAGGTACATTAACCTAACGGCTAACAATGTTATGATATGTCAAACTGAAATCAAAATAATCAGATTCGCTAAAACGATTCAAAACGAAGATGACCGAGAACATTTGAAATATTGCCATGACGTCAGATGTAACTATTTATCTTAAATCTCATTAATTGTACTTATATCATGGGCTTTGTAAGATTAGTTAAATTGTATGAAACTATTAGCCTTTAAAATGGAAACAATATAAATTATAAGCATAATGTCAAAATAATAAAATAGTCTGTAAGGCTATCTCGCATAGGTTGTTTTCTCTAAAGTCGATTTGAAAACAATTTATTCTATGTATCATTGCCTACTATTTTCAGTGGTTATTCGTAGCTCATATAAAGTATTATCGTTATTGTTCTAACATTCAGAATTCAATATGTTCTCTGCTGAACATGAATATTTGAAAACAATAGCAAGCTCATGGTTTTTTATTCCATTATGATGTTTTTTTCTCATTACAATATGATAACATGAATTCTCCATCGTCATTGCATGTTTTACAACGGGGTTGAAACAACAAATAATTTACAAAGTCCGGTACGAAAGTAATTTATACTGCCTATAACTGAAAGAGAAATGCACGCGAGTTTCAGAATCGGCTCTATTGTTGGTGGTAATAGCGGAAAATACATTTGATTGTTCAGTCGAACGTCGGCCGCTGTTCCCTTTCAATATTGATCGACGAATTCGCATTTTAATATTTAAAATCCGAAATATGATTGTGGATGAACTGAAAGTTGTTTTATGCTGAATGACTGGGCAAGAAGTTTGTTTGTCTGTCATAATGTCCCGTTTTCCATTAGCACAAATAAACGTTTGTGGTTAATTGGCACGAAGCGTCATTTTAGTCAGTTGCTGGAAGCAATATTTTTTGTTTGTTTTTGTGACATGATTCTTGACATTGAAAGATACCTATTCAGAAATAAAATAATAAATAATACTGTCTTTCAGCAACTCGCCTGATTTCCACTATACAGTTAGGACGCGTGGGTTGGAACAAATTCATTTAAAATTCAGCTGTTGGTTTTTTGGAAAAACGCTCGGGCACTTCGGTTTGTTTTTTTTTTTTGACCGCGGTTTTTGTGATGATAAACTCATTTATACAGGGTGGTCCAGAAATAAATTGCGACCATCAACTTCATTTTTTCAAAAGGAAACATTTGTTTTTTATTTTATTTTTGAAATCTGCATTGAATTCTAAATATTTTTCATGTACAATGTCCTATACCGAAAATTAACAGTTATTAAAAAAATTACATTTATTTCAAAATTGAAGAAAAAAAAACATCAACGTATCAAATTAAATGTTCAAATTCTTGACCATTAACTTCCTGGCAATACCTACGCAGGTTTTCAAATTCTAGTAACACTTTATTTGGCGTTTGTGGCAGGATTCTTTGTATTTCGGCCCTAATTCTATTCTTTAATTCTTCCACATTTTCCTGCTTATTAGTACACTTTCGATTTCACGTAACCCCAAAGATAAATATCTAATGGGTTTAGCTCTGGAGACCTAGCTGGCCATTCGATATTACTTCTTCTTCCGATCCATCTATTTGGGAAAATATTGTCAAGATAATCTCGCACTGTTTGCGAATAGTGCGGGGGCCACAATTGATGAACCTACAATTCCGGCCCATACGTTAACTTTCTTGGAAAACTGTGTATGACTTTCCATAATCCAATGTGGGATTTCTGATGACCAATATCGAAAATTTTGCCTGTTTACTGAACCATTTAAACAAAATGTTGCCTCGTCGGAAAAAACTATCTTACTTGAAAAGTGCGGGTTGGCATTGCATCTATCCATCATTATTTCACAAAATTCTAATCTCCAGTCCAAATCATCTGACCTGAATGAACTTTGTATGGGTGCCATTTATTTCTATGCAAGCATTTTAGAACAGAAGATTTACTTATTGACTGTTCTGCGGCTATTTGTCTAGTGGATTTGTGAGGATTTTATTGTAAATTGAACAAAACATTTAACTGTGTATCTTCTGGAAGATGATTAGTTTTGGAATTGTCTCTTACGTGGCTAACTTCTATAAACTTTTTTTCTATTTTACTAACTACCGATCGTGTAATAGGCCGCTCCGGATACTTCATATTAAACAATTCGCAAACTTCAGCTTGTGTTCGAGTTCTGTCGCCATATCCTACCATCCTCAAAAATTCTATTTGCTGCATTTTAGTTAAACGCGCCATACTTTGAAACTTTGCAACTGCACTTGACAACTACTTATTTGAAGTAAAATTATAGTACAATTTCTATGGAAATAAACAAGTGTTAAAAACTCCAGCATTAAAAAAATGGTTTCCATTCATGCGACTAAAATACCCCCAACAATCATAAAAACCAGATGTAAATAAGTAGGTTCAAATCAACAAACACCTTATTTTTACCGTTGTTTTCTTAAGTTTAGAAAGAAATGTATTTTTTTAATAACTGTTAATTTTCGGTATAGGACATTGTACATGAAAAATACTTCGAATTCAATGAAGAATTCAAAAATAACATAAAAAACAAATGTTTCTATTTGAAAAAAATAAGTTGATGGGTGCAATTTATTTCTGGCCTGTTGTTTTAAATTCTATATCTGAAATTTAGTGGATTGTCACAACAAAGGAAAGAATTTGAACACATCAAAGCTTGATTTATTACGATGGATACTATACCGTGTATATATTACCTGATTGTAGCACTCCGATCGCATCCTTTCTCTCTACTTTATGGCACTCGCCTAATAATCAAATAAGACAGAATGTAACATACAAGCAGATTCGCTAACGCGATTGAAGCACAGTTTGCTGCCACATGCGCTATCTTCAAGTAATGTATTCGTCGCATAGTATCCATCATCTCGCTTTTTCAATGTTTTTCTCGGAAATACGATTTTTCCCAAATTTGAGACCCTCAACAATCTATTTTTAGCCATCGAAACCTCCTTAAATATTCACTAGATTTCTGAAAAAGTCTTAACTGATTTGGGTGGTTTAAAATATATTCCATTGCGGTACATACTGAACTCCGAAAAAAATACGATACATTTTAGCATGAAGCCTACTGATTTCTTGTCAAACGTCCAGAAATTAGTTACAGTGTTAGCAGTTAATTATTTTATAAATCTATTTGTGTAAAATTAACAGAATAATGGAACACTATCTCTGAAATTAAATAATTAAGCATTACTTAACTCATTTATGTTTTGTTTTAAGTTTCGAGATCTAACCCTAACCTCAATAACCTAGGATTTGTAATTAAATGGTTACTAATTCTAGTGTATTGTTATTTTCCACGTTATCCTTAAAAAAGATAACCCATACCATAAATAATCTTTAAGAGAATCATGAAACTTTGTTGTTTTCTGGCCATCTGAATTTCAAGAACTAAGGGCCAGACATTTAAATTTGGGAGGTTTGCGTTGTAGATATCTACACCTTCTGTGGGCCAAGTTAATGCCCTAATAGCTGTAGAGTGTTAAAGCTGAACAACCCGTGAAACTTAAAGGAATACGAGAATTACACAAACAAGCGATGTGCTCTAATTCCCTACCTTCTACTGCCAACAATGAAAACTTGTGTAAAATGATACAATAAGATGAGTAAGTCTGTTTAGTTTTGTTATGTAGGACGTTTTCAAGGGGGAGGGGAAGACTGAAAATAACAGTTATAATTAATAATGATTATGATTGTTGATAAACAGCCGGACAAAAATTAATCATTTTGGATACTTTACATTACAATAACGAAAATTTTAATTACTCTCAAAATTTCAACCCTTCTGTATATCCAATGAGGATATCGAACTTTGCTGCCGTAAATTAGACTTTCTGTTTAAGGAATATTTCTTTTGAAGTAGATTTTCCTTGTTAGTTTTCCCACTCCTCCAAAATGTGAAGGGTGCAAAAGGCTTTGACTAAAAACTAATTACTTCTATATTAATTAAGAACAGGCAATCAAACTTTGGAATTACTTGTTATAACTCGTTTGTCCTACATATAAAGCTTTGATCACAACTTTAGCTTTTAAGGAAAATTATGATAACAACCAGTTTCAAATTTAAAATTTCTTCCGCTCTGACGATATCAAAGTCTAATATTAGTACTGAAAATGACAGAAATATTTTCTTCTACCTTATTGTATATAAAGTTGGTAAATATATATTTGAAACGAAAAGACTTGATGTCTGTTCTAAAGGTAAATTCGCTAAACTACTTTTTAAAATGTAATTTAATTTAGTGGTTTAGTCCTTTTAAATTTAAATTTTATGTTTGTATAACATATATATATATATATATATATATATATATATATATATATATATATATCATCATCATCATCATATGCAGCTATATTCAACCAATTTTTCATGGTGTAGCCTCCCTGAAGAATTGAAAGATTGCAGAGGAACTTGAAGAGCTGTGGAAATGGAGAACTTAAGGTCTTGAGAAGAGAGGAAGAAGAAGAAGAGCTTAAGATCTATGAGAAGGACTGAAGGACTGTATTGAAGAGAATTGAAGGTAGGTGGGCAAATGGTCGGTTTTACAAACTGAAATGAAGAAGAAAAAGAAGAAGTGTAGGACTGAAGAATTGAAGAACTGGCTCGAAGGATTGAGAAGACGAACATAATTTTGGCAGTTTTTATCGGAAACTCAAGGCTAGAGGTTGAGGAATTGGCCTTTGTATAACTAGACTCGTAACGGAATCTATTAATGAAGCGAAAGCTGAAGAGCTAATCGGAGACACTTAAGGTCTTGAGGGAAGAGATAAACAGATAAAGAGCTTAAGGTCTTTTGTAAGAAGAATTGCCTTGAAGGATTGAGAAGACGAAGAATATTCTTAGAATTTTACAGGAGATATGAGGCATACCTTATCACGCTGCCTCAGTGCGGGTTGGTAAGGGGCAAATGTCTATTTCCCTGATTTTTGCCATTTACGTCAGAGACGACTGTACCCCCCGGAATTTTGTCACAATTTTTTTATTAATGAAAAAAACCTTGACTTGGCTGGGATTTGATCCCGGGTCCGGTCCGCTATATCAAGCTCCAATTTTAGTACAATTGTGTGAACTGACGGACTTTCCCACTAGGCCACCGGAGGGCTATATATATATGTATATATATATATATATATATATATATATATATATATATATATATATATATAATACAAAAGTTTTACAATTTGAATAATTAAATGATTGGGGAGTAAATAAAATGAATACATATCTAACAGAAAGGAAATTGCAGGAATCATTCAAAGTTAAAGTTAACCTAAAAATATAAACTATGTAAAAAGAATGTTTCAAAAGCAAATTGTTGAAAGGATAAAAGGTGGCATATAAAGTTAGATAATCTATCATGCAGATTGTAATAGAATTTGGATACTTACATAAAAAAATCTAGGCAGGGAGTCACATTTAGGTCAAACAGCAAAAAGGTTAAATTCACTTATGAAAATCACAGTAGAGTTTGTAAAACAAGTATAGATCACATATTAGGCAATGACAACACTGAATATAACACATTTAGATCAAAATTAAGTTTAAAATACATAAATTTGTTAAATAAACTAAAGAATTGAAACGTCAGAATTGTAAAACCGTTAAAAATTTGAAGGAATGATGGAACAGTAAAGAGATTTATACCTTTAGAAAGAGCTTAGAGCATAGTTTATGAAAATTTAATAGTTCAAAAGATATTAAGTCTTAATTTTTTAAAGTACCTGTTAAATGACTTGTGGCCAACAGGTAACCAATGTCAAATCAAAATTTTGAAAACATGAATTAAGTGATTTAGATAAAATTTAGGAGAGTAAACGGTATTGAAATTCAAATTAAAATTTGTTTAGATTTTTGCATATGATTTAGAAGGAATATATTTGGAAAGTAATAAAATAAATAAAAACGGAAATGGAAATAGCAGGTGGCACAAAATATTACATAAATAGAAAATCTGACATTGAAAGGTCCTCTTTGTTTCCCGATCGTCGACCAGAGCAGTTAAAAATTTCGTTCCTGTAAAATTACGTTTCCATGACAACCAGATAAATGATCTGTGATATCATTGAAATAAGTGTTCCATGTCAGTTCTGACAAGAAATTAAGTTTGAAGTTAAAATTTTTGAAGTTTTTGGATCAACAATTTGAAATTAAAAAAATAAATATTCCATAAAAGGAATTATTTGAAATCCATTGGATGGAGAGATAAAATCAATTTTGTTGGAAGAATAGAAGTATTGGTACAGCAGTAAACAAATCAATTAAGCAGCAGAATTTAGTTTATAAAAAAAAACAGAAATCAGGAAGTAGTTATCCAAAACCAAAAGTAAGGAAAAGGGAATTCAAGCCAGGCAACTGTGAGTTTTTGAAACATTATTTAATAAACAGATTATTGAAATCTAAAATCAATCAGTGATAGAAATAAAGGTTTTTAAAATTTAGTATAATGAATATTTGTGTTTAGAGGATTGAAATATTTTTGTAACAAATTGATAGAAATTTAATAATATTTAAGTACCCAAGAAATTTATTTTGTTGTAAAGGCAATATTATATCAGAATTGTATTGTGGACAATCATTATAAATAAATTGTAATTTGATTGAGAATTTGAAAATTATTTATTAGTCATTTAAAAATCTTAAAAAGAAAAATAAAGTAAATATAATTTCAAAATTTTAAAAAGTGGTAGTGTAACCAAGAAGAAAGAGAGACTTATAAGATAAGTATAGAATTCATTTATTTATTTAATATCTGGAACTTGAACCCAAGCGAAAAGGAAACATATCATTCAATAATATATATATATATATATATATATATATATATATATATATATATGTCAAATAATTTAAAAAAGTTTCATGAAAATCGGTCAACTAACAAAGATTTCAGAAAGGTAGAACCGGTAGAAATGGGTCACCCGGTATATTCTTTCCATAGCCCTTTTTTTTTAAATTAGATTTCATTGATCAGACTTTTTGTATTTTTATAGCGACATTTACGACATCAGGAAATTTTGTAGTAGGTCAAGCTGTTTTATTAATTTTGTCATATTGATGTTGTTTTAACTTATTTTCAAGACACAGAGTTGTCTGTCCAATATATACCTACGGCATTTCTGTTGCCAGATTTCTAAATATTGAGATAATAAATTACTGCCTTTGTGACAATTTAATATTTTATTTATGAAAATAATTTGATAGTTGGTGGAACAGTTCATTTATAAATGGTGTAAAGACAAACACTTGTTATTTGTAGTAATTTGGGTATTATTTTAATTTTGTTAACTTACTCTGGTGATCATTTTACACCAACTCAATTCTTGTTTTTTTTATTGCATTGTTTCTAAATTCTATGTCAGATAATTCCATAGTAGTATCTAGGGCAATGTGATGCTTGATCTCAAAATGTAAACATCGTCAACCAAGTTGGTTTTTGTGTACCATTTTCCGTATAACATCCATATACTAATAATATGTATGTCATTGTTTTCAACTTCAATCGTGAGCTAAAGTCTTTTATAGTATAAATTAAAACTTTGATTACAAAATTTCTACAAAATTTCTGAAAAGGAACTAAACGAAATTTGTCTGTAAGGCGTTAAGAGAAATGCCATTTTTGTGCAGTTTTACATGTCCCAAAATATTGGGAAGTTTTGCAATAGCAATTGTTAGACTTTTTACTACGGACCGAAAAATGAATATTTTTTTATTACATTGTTCTTCGAATACTATATTTATAGGATCACATTTTATTTCTTTATATGTATTATTAACACATTTATCATATTATGACTGTAATATCTAAATATTTCTTTTGCGATATAACAGAAAATCTCCGTAACAACAATAGTAATATCGTATAACAATAAATCTAGTGTATATTGGACAAACATTCCTTAAACTTGTAAACGGCTTAAGAAGTCATCAATACAACAAAAATAAAAAACATCTACTTACCGGGAATTAACAACAAATCATAAATTCCTTTAAAAAATGCAAATTGCTATAACTGAGATGGTTTTTGGAAAAAGCATATCTTACACACAAAATCAAAAATGTCATTAATGACAAAGAAGACGTCGACAATCTAAGTATGATATTCACTGCCGTTCTCTGAGTGGTCGATACTGATAAACACAATATTTAAATTGTTATTTTAATGTTATCAATGAACTTCCAGTTATGATGACAGGACACCCACAAATGTGCACAGCAAACTAAATTAACTTTTTTACCGCGAAATGAATTTCGACATCGATGAGTTTCCCTATGATTCCTGGGATAAAAATTCGTGAATTAATTAAAATCTATCAAAGAAATTATTATAATTTAGATTTTAATCAGTTGTGAGAAGTGCAACTAGTATCATAATTTTTTCCTGTGATTTCTACTCTATGAATCACAGGGAAACGGCATTAAACACAGTACGACTCCCCAAGCCTTGGAGGTAATTGACTGAAGGTTTTTAAAAAGATAATATCAAACAAAATTAAGATTATTGAACATAAACAAAGCAAAGTAATGGTAAAAATGTTAAATTAGAAGTAAATGATAACTTTATGTATATTGGCCTTGATAACCCTGGGGTCTAAACCGAAAATACAGACGCTCAAAGAAGGGAAAGATATTCAAGAAGTGATAGATGATAGACCCACATAACAAATGAAACCAGGATAGCAATGAACTGAGTATAAGACAGTGAAAATATATCTGAAACATTTTTTTCCTTAAAGTTCATATTTCGAAATTGTTGCCTGCCACGCTCTGAGACTTCCGACAATAATTAGCACGCGAATACTGCAAATTTTTTATTGAGACCCCTGCATATTCTGCATAGATGCAAACACGTAATGCTACTTAATAATGTAGTATTTGCCGGCACCAGTCCGGCCTGTTGCTTTATTGATCTTTTTGCCGTCTGATCTGATCAATTTCTAATGTTGCAGAATTGTGAATTGATAATTTTGATGAAACGACGCCGATATTTTGAATAAGTTGAGTGCTTTTCAAGAAAATTAATATGCAGAATTGTAATCTTCGTTAATGAGAGTCATGTGCTATCTGAAGGACACTCAGTGAAAGCTAGGTAATGATTAAAGTTTTGAGTTTATCTCTCTTGTGGGTTGGAAAATATATTGCCAGATGGGACGTGACTGCGCAAAAATTAATGCGAGTTATTTTCGTTGTAGCAAATTTTACCACTTTGTCATACTTTATAAGTAATTTGTTTATATAAAAGAGTGGCAGCAATTTATAATTCAAATGCTTTGCTCGATTTTAATACAAGTTACACCTTATTTTTTTTGAATACCACATCGTAATCCATTGTATTTCTACAGATTTCAATTTTTTTCACAATTACAGAGGGTAGTTGAAAGATTTTGGAAACAAAAGTGTTACTAGAATGGCCAAAAGTGGGCGCACATACAGGGTTGTTGAAATATGGAATCGAGTGGAATTGTAGCGTGATTAAAAGAAAGTTGGAAAAAAAGATTGAATTGGTTTTTAATAAGAAGTTGAATATATAGGGTAGTTGAAATATAGGGGGAGTAGAATGATAGTAACACCATATAAATAAAAAATGTAAGAAAAAAAAATTATGTTACGGAGTTTAAATTAGTTTACATAGCAAATGTCCGATTATTTGGATATATGTACGTTTGTCTAATTACTTCTTTGGAAATAGCACCAAAGTTTAAAGATTTTGGCATCGCAATGGGTTCCTGTTTGTCTCCCGCTTTAAGCAACATTTTTATGGAAAAATTTTAAGAACAAACAATTTTCTCAAAACAGATTAAACCTTTGGTTTGGTGGCGTTATGTTGATGACATATTCGTTATTTGGGAACATAATCTTGAGGATTTACATGCATTACTTAACGAAATAAACAACACAGAACAAACTATTCAGTTTACACTAGAGCTTGAACAGAATAACAAATTACCATTCTTAGACATTTTAATAACCAAAACACAATCGACATTTGAAACAGAAGTTTACAGAAAACCGACTCATACTAACAGGTATCTCAACTATAACTCTAATCATCCATATTCAGTAAAAAGAGGTATCATTAAATCTCTATATGACATAGCAAAAACCAACTATTCTAATATCAATAAACTCAATGAAGAAAAAACGTTTATAAAAAATGTACTTTCTGCCAATCATTATCCAAATAAATTTATTAATAACGAGTTAAACAAATTGGAATACCAAACAATACCTAACAACCAACATCAAACTTCACCAAGCAACACTGACTCCCAAGATAATCACATACACTAGAAACAAGAAATACACTAAAATCAATTATATTAAAAACCAAACCAAATAACACAACTCAAAATACAAAAAATTGCATTTATAAAATCCCGTGTGAATGTAATGAATTCTATATTGGAGAAACCTCTAGACCTCTGAATGTTCGAATAAACGAACACAAAAATTACATAAAAAAACGACAATTTGAAAATCCAAAATTTGTGAACATGCTTGGGACTTTGGTCATAAAATACAGTTTCAAAATTCAGTTATATTACACAAAGAAGAACACAATACCAAAAGAAAACTAAAAGAGTCTGCTTTAATTTTGTTAAATGAAAACGATTGTATCGCTACTACCTCCGTAGAATTCAGTCGTTCCTGGTTGCCGATGATTAAGGAAGAAATTGCTAATGGTCATGTCCTTGTGAACAACCCAATATCGGTATAGTTCATACGGTTTTTCCTAGGTTTTCCCTTATGATTTTAATGGGATCACTGAATCAACAAAGTTCTTTGGTCGCATTTTTGGCGAATGCACTATATTATAACAAAGTCGCACCTAGGTGAGCCACATAAAATTCTGAAGATCTCCCTTTTAAATTCTTCCAATTTCAAAGGAACTTTATGATTATATGATCTTTATATATTTCTGTGCTACCCTGTATATTACAAATAAAATTCTAATAGTTACGTCAAAAATCAAATAATACACTTTGTCAAATATTTTAATTTACATCTTAGAATTGTGCCTTTTTAATCCATAGTTTCTTAACCATTGACAACGGGGTCTGATCTAGACCCCGAAACGTTTGGAATATACAGCAATTTTCTTTAAACTGTGGTGTTATTTCCCAAGAAGCACTTAGACATTGAAAAATATGCCACAAGTATCATTAAGAAAACAAATATGTACGTTTATTATAAAACCTTGAATTTAGGAGTGAAGCTCGGTCACCCAGGTAGTCCACTATTATGATACCAAAAAAGCAATATCACAAGTACTAAGTGATCGCCAACCAGTAAATTTGAAAGCGAAATCATTTTTATTTCGAGTCTTTGTCAGGGGCCTTGTTATAAAGTAACTATTTTGGTAACAATGACGAAATTTGTTTGACCCAAGAAATACATATTGGGGTATTTATAGATTTCAATAATTTCAGATTACCTTCAGGTTGTTAGGACAGTTCAGAAAATAAAAGAATTACAGTCGAAAATTGTCAGTATCGAATGAACATTCTTGTCGTAGTGAAATTTACACTTTCTCTCGACAAAGATCGTAATTTAATTGCGGCTACATAATTGGAATATCTGGACGATTAATTTATTGGAGAATCTGAACACGATAATTGTGAAGCCCAGAGGAATGCCAGAACTATGCTTTTGTTTGAGAACCTATCATTTACCAATTAATTAAAAGAGATCCCACTTTGATCTTCAATTAATATTGATAACCAAAGGAAACAGCTGATTCAGATATTATTGGCAAATCCAAATTTGAGTCTTTGCACAACTAGAGAAATGATTTTTGTTTGTTGTCATTTGTAAACACTAAACTACAAATATGAAATTAATAATTATTGGAAAATCTTCTACAAATTAATTAATGAAATCTTAGTCATAAGTTTGTTGGTTTGATAATTATTCTAACTAAAATAAATGCGAAAGTGAATTATTTTGTTTATTTGTTACTCTCTAACGCCTAAATCAATGAATTTTGGACTAGATATGGAAGGGACCCTGGAGATGGTTATAGGGTACTTTTTCTCATGAAACTCATGGGGGGTAGCAAAGTTTATATGGAAAAATCGTTCTCTAAAAATCTATCTTAAAACTTTACATTTAGCTAATTCATTTCAAGCCGTTTACCTCGTTAATGTTATTGATAAAAGTTTGGTATTATACAGAAAAATCATGTAAAAATATAAGTACTTTTTGTTTTATCTGACTAATAGATATCAGAAATAGGTGTTTTTGATTTATTCAACACTGATTTGCTACTATTACATGCATCAGCACCATATGGAATGACATACAACATAGTATACAGCAACATCTTGAAATAATGGTCTAGCCAGTGTCCATGATTGTAACGGCTATAATTAAGTAGAAGTAATAAGAGATGTTAATAAACTGAAGATAAAATTTTAGATGGAGTGGGACCTTCAATTCGCAGCGAGGTAGATTCTATAACACAGTACTTAATTTTTTCTTTTTGTAGCTATTTAACCCATCCTCTATCAACCAACAACTAGAATGAGTTGATAAAATCAACATTAACAAGAGCGAAGCCGCGGGTAGAAGTCTAGTATTTTATAAAGATATAAGCACGCTTAGCAAATTGAAGAAATGGTATATAGAATATATTAAATTATGGTGGATGCGCACGAAATTAATAAAGATTTGTCTTTTGTTAGCGTTATATATCAAACAACCTTATAATACCTTATTATTGTATTGTCATCGAAACTACAGATACACAAAGATTCATTTCGATACGAAAATCAGAAGTTAAATTATTGTGTGTTGTCTAGCTATACGGAGGTCCATGCTATAGGATTTCGGGTGCTATTAAGGTGTTGGTTAAGAAGGAGTGATCGTTTCTCTATTTCTAAAGGTTCGCAAAAGGTAGATGCCTCAAGGCTCAAGGCTTCAAGACTGATATGATAGTCCTGCGCTCCTCAAACTTATTAGACGGTAAAAAACATTTATTTGAAACAGTTATACTAACTTTCGAAGTGCTATAGGAAATAATCGGAAAGCATTAACAGCTATAGCCCCCGATATTATACAAAAATTATTAAGAAATACAATATTTAGATGTAACATTATATCTAAGAAACAGGAATGGATCTTTCATTTTGTAACCTTAAATGTCATCAAATAGAATATTTCTGTTTGTTGTTTTCTGCAAGATGGTTTGTATTCTTCAGATTTTTTGTGAATAACACCACAATTGCTGGAAACTCTGTATATTCCCAAAATTCCAAAAGTTTCAGGGTCTAAATCCGACCCCGTTTTCAATTGTGATCAAAAGTTAACACAACTCAACAAAAAATTAAAAAATTAAAAGGGGTTTGTAATGGCCTTAAGGTCAAATTGTGAATTACTTGATTTGTCATTATAAACCTCTTTTAATTTTCTTGCTCAGTTGTGTTAACTGTTATTATCATTGGACTCGTATAGACCCTGACAACTTTTCATTTTTTGAAATATACAAACTTTCTCCCAATTGTGGTGTTTCTGTTTAGTATCAAAAATGTCACCCTAACTTAATGATGTAACATGCATTTTATACATATTTGAAAACTAAAATAAGTCCTTTAGTACATTATATTGCCACCCAAGTACACAAAGTTTCAAAATAATGAAATAATTAGAAATAAGTTAAAATCTGCTTCCCAGATTTGTCTAGATATATGCTTGGTTAGTTATACAGTGAGTGTGAGGTCAAAAACGTCCGGTAATTGCCTAGATGTAATGGATAACCTACCACCTTATTACGGTCCACGTGGTAAAAGTTGACCCCAGGGTGCACGGCAGCTTCAGTGGAGACGGGAGTGGGTTAACAAACAAGAGCCAAGCTAACTGTAAGTTAACTTTCCAATATAAAGATGTTCTGGGCGCCAGGTAGATTCTCTGCCTCTTTACCCCAGCTAACCGCCCAAGATAACCTACCAATCCTCCGCGGCTACAAGAAATCTATAGATAAGGACTCAATGGCTAATAAAACCTCAGTATATTGTCAGTTACGTCACAACAAACCTACATCAATAAAACTCTTCATAAAACAGTAAATAATTTAATGAACTTGTAAATTATTTCAATACAATCCTGCAAAAATATCAAACACAAGTCGACCTGTAGCTACATACACATATCTATAGTTCAACCAAGAATCAACATTACATACCTGATACACTAAGTTCAAATTATTACCAAAATCAACAAATGTAATAATGAATTAATGATCAAATGAACCTAGATAAAAAAACAGATGTTATCAAAAGCATTAATCAAAATATTCAAGTGTTGTTGTGATCCGTAAACATGCACAATATATCTAAAATCAGAAATGAGATACTTGAATGCACAATATTCAAAATAATATCAAAGTCAATAATGACATCTAAACTGTGAATAATTCAAAAGTATATCAAATTCAATAACTACTGTTATTCTGAAATCTGAAGCCAAAAATTCAGTTACTGACAAATATGTTTAATTACATTTAAACTTCAAGAAGAATCAATAATGATTTTTTAAATCTAGAAACAAATATTATCTTTAAAACATCCAAAATAATTCAATTAACAAGTCGACGTTTCGAGCTCTCACGACGCTTTCACAAAATACCAAATATTATCAATATCTAATAAATCAATACACATGAAATGATGTTCAAAATTTAGCACTACAGGAAATGTATAAATATCAAATTTATATGAGCAAATTAATAGTCAAAAGTTTGACTAAATAATCAGGTTCTTTATTAAATCCAATAAGTTCAAAATTTTATTCAGATAAATCAATTCTCTTTAATGTGAAAAGCAAATTATGAGCAAAACAAATACACTGAATCAAATTACAAAGGTACCTTGTTCAAATGCGATGACACGACACTCAGCTGTCCTCTGTAGAATCTAAGCAAACATACGCCGTCGTTGCTATACGGCAACCAACGAAGATTTCCGGTTCCCAATAAACTAAAATGGAACTCGTTCGATTACAAGACCTGCCAAAACTTCGGCAAACTAAGTGAAGTTGGTAGCCCCATACACTGAAGGTAAACAAGGTCTTGGATGGGCTAAAGTTCTTACGTACGATGTTCAATTGGTGGTTGACCAGTTAGTCGTCCAGGAAGGTCAACAGGAGTACATGCAAATATTCAGCAATCAAATCCTCACAAATGAGAACGTGTTTCCACTAATTTCCAAAAATATCACCAAATTGCCAATGGAAACATCAATTAAACGTTGCTGAAACTGCAGATCCACGAGAGAGTGAGTGATGAACTTGTCTTAAATCCTCACACGAGTATGGTTCCCATTAAAATCCAAAAATATCACAAATCCAATAACGGAACCAACGAATAAAGTGTATCCAACTAAATCCCAAACATGGATGGCACAAAATTGCCATTATAAATTCAGATTACACTTCTAGACATCTTTCACCACATTTCACCATAACCTCTCTTTCCAAGTACTACACATATGCATCCTTTCACTAGGACGGTCAACGGGCAACCACCGTTAGCGAGGACGGTCAACGGCCAACTCCCCTACCAACCCATTTCTCAAATTCTAATACCAACATCGTCTAAATTCATACATACAACGTTCTTCTTCTACGACATTCCACAACATCAATGCTCGAAATGTCCCATGCTCCACTCTACGTATCTACATCTTCTTCCCATAAATGCCATTAACATATTTAGATCGTGTGATTCCACCCTTAGCAATTCGATTCAAACGTCAAGAGAAATCTAACCAACGATCTTAACCTAGAATAAATAGACATCAAAACAAATCAATACCAAATACAAAGCGAGAATATTTCCAATACGAAAAACCCAATAAGCCTATCGCAATATCAAAAATGCTACAGAATAATAAAAAACGTACGTGTTTACGTTTGAAGATAATTTTATTCTATCCGTTGGTGTTAATATTCGAAGTGAATACTCGTGTTTTAGTTACAAGAAAACAGTTATTGTGGATAAATGACACATCCAACGTCCAGTTTAGGCTATTTAAAATACGTTTTGCATAAATCAAAACTCAGATATTTCGTCGTTTATTTGTTATTTTACGGGTGTATGAAATACACTGCGAGTTATACTCTGCAGCAAAAATGTAATGTTACATGAGGACACGTGAGTTGGAACAAATTCATTTAAAATTCAGGTGTTGGTTTTTTAGAAAAACGTTTGGACACGTCGGTTTTTTTTTTGGACTGTGGGTTTTGTGATGATAAACTCATTTATACAGGGTGGGCCAAAAATAAATTGCGAACATCAACTTCATTTTTTCAGATGGAAACAATAAGTATTTTTCATGTACAATGTCCTATACCGAAAATTAACAGTTATTATAAAAAATTATACTTCTTTCAAAATTGAAGAAAAAAATCTTCAACATATCAAATTAAATTTTCAAGTTGTTGACCATTAACATCCTGACAATACCTAAGACGGTTTTCATATTCTCGTAACACTTCATTTAGCGTCTGTGGCAGGATTCGGTCTATTTCAGCCCTAATTCTATTCTTTAATTCCTCGACATTTTCCAGCTTATTGAAGTAAACTTTCGATTTCACGTAATCCCAAAGGTAAAAATCTAACGGGCTTAGATCTGGAGACCTAGCTGGCCATTCGATATTGCCTCTCCATGCGATTCATCTATTTGGGAAAATATTGCCAAGATAATTTCGCACTGTTCGCGAATAGTGCAGGGGCGCTCCATCCTGTTGAAATTATACCGAGCCTGGCAGTATATTGGGGTTTTTACCATTTGGGTAAAGTACTGTTAAACAGGGTATTATGTTATTTTGTAATAGGTCTAAATACTTTTACGAGTTAAGTGTTCCCTCAGTAAAAAAGAACCCACAGTTGAAGTACACACAATTCCGGCCAAAACGTTAACTTTCTCAGAAAACTGTGTATGACTTTTCATAATCCAATGTGGGTTTTCTGATGCCCAATATCGAAAATTTTGCCTGTTTACTGAACCATTTAAACAAAATGTTGCCTGGTCGTAAAAAATTATCTGACATGAAAAGTGCGGGTTGACATCATTATTTAGCAAAATTCTACTCTCCGGTCCAAATCATGTTCACTAAGTTCCTGAACTAAATGAACTTTGTATGGGTGCCATTTATTTCTATGCAAGCATTTTAAACTAGAAGATTTATTTATTGATTATTCTGCTGCTCTTTGTCTAGTGGATTAGTAAGGATTTTCTTGTATATCGAACAAAACCATTAATTGTGTATCTTCTGGAGAATGTTTGGTTTTGTAATTGTCTCTTACGTGGCCAAATTATAGAAACTTTTTTCTATTTTACTAACTACCGATCGTTTAATAGGCCGCTCCGGGTACTTCATATTAAGCAATTCGCAAACTTCAGCTTGTTTTCCAGTTCTGTCGCCATATTCTACCATCGTCAAAATTTCTATTGGCTGCTTTTCAGTTAAAGCCGCCGTTCTTTGAAACTTTGCAACTGCACTTGACAACTACTTATTTGAAGTAAAATCATAGTACAGTTTCTAAGGAAATGAACAAGTGTTAAAAACTCCAGCATTAAAAAAAAGGGTTTCCATTTATGCGACTAAAATACCGCAAACAGTCATAAAAACCAGACCGTTGTTTTCTTAACTTTAGAAAGAATGTAATTTGTTTAATAACTGTTCGTTTTCGGTATAGGACATTTTATATGAAAAATACTCAATGCAGAATTTAAAAATAAAATAAAAAACAAATGTTTCCATTTGAAAAAATTAGGTTGATGGTCGCAATTAATTTCTGGTCCACCCTGTATAAATGAGTTTATTTATAAAAAAACCGACGTGTCCGAGCGTTTTTCCTATAAACCAACACCAGAATTTTAAATAAATTTGTTTCAACCCACGCGTCCTCACTGTACATACAAGTGAATATAAGGTAGAGCATATATTAGCAATGTTAGTTTGTTTTTTTTTTCAAATTTTATGTTCTACATTAAATTTTATAAACTGAGGATATTAGTATTCGATCGCATCTCAAGTCACGTTCCGTTTAATCTAACTTAAACTCTCGAACCACTCAATACCGGCTGACATTGTCTTCCCTCCCTCAGTTGATATCGGGTCCCTTCGAGATCTATTTCCATTTTTCACACTTGAATAATAGCGCTCATGGCTCGTAAACATCTCTTGTCATCTTTTTTCTTCCTTACCCTTCCTAACAAAGGGACTAAAACATCGTCGACCTCTCAAATGACGTAGCTTGAACTTCGCAAAGGTGAAGTTCCCAATGAAGTCGAATCCACTTGAGTTCATATCACCTTGTATGTGATAAGAATCTTGTAGGTTAAGAAACTTGAGAACGTGCATTCGCTTTAAATATACGGAATAGAGGGTTGAAAATTTGCTTAGCGTTATGATCTAATTTTGAAACTAAGAAGAAAATAATTAGCTTCAGTTAGTAGTAAAGCATTACACTTTGCCACCAACCAATAAACCAATAAATAATAACCTAAGTTTGCAAAAAAATTACTGCAAATTGACTAAACTGTCTTAAACGGATTTCCATAGATGACTAAAACATAAAATTCAGCTATAATTGAGCACCGGAATTTTTCGAGAAAAGTGCTTAAAAATATATTCACATATACATTGTGGTCCAAAAGTATGGGAACGTCTTAATAAGTCATCAGGAATGCATTTATTGAAAAATGTTAAACACAAAAGTTTACCCCTGGCTATCTAATGGTGATCATGATCATGAACTTGACGGCCATATCAAGATCAAATGCACATTTTAAGATAAGAGTCCACATTTTTTATAGGAACGAACGGTAAATATTACTTCCAAACTGACCTTGACTATGTCCTAGATCAGGACCTTGACCACGACAAAGGTCAAATGTATGGGCGTAGTATTACATGTCCAAACATGAACTTGACCTTGAGTTTACCTTGTCCACAAGCTTGAGGGTCATATCAAGGTCAGATACAAACAAAACTCTATTTTTATTCCCGATTCGAAAAAAGCAGTAAACTTTACGTCCACATTTTTTATAGGAACGAACGGTAAATGTTGCTTCCAAACTGACCTTGACTCTGTCCTAGATCAGGACTTTGACCACGACAAAGGTCAAATGTATGGGCGTGGTATTACATGTTCAAACATGACCTTGACCTTGAGTTTACCTTGTCCACAAGCTTGAGGGTCATATCAAGGTCAGATACAAACAAAACCCTATTTTTATTCCCGATTCGAAAAAAGCAGTAAACTTTACGTCCAAAATGACCTTGACCGTGACATTAGTTAGAATCTTGACCATGGCTAATGCCAAATCGATTTTTTGAAATGTCAACTCCCATTTTTTAGTTTGCATTTTACTTTGATATTGATAAGGTCCTGTTTGGACGTTCACTACTGCCCCCTCCCTACAAATCTAGACTAAAAAATGGGAGTTGTCATTTGAAAAGTCCTTGGTATCGTGGTCAAGTTCAAGATTATGGACGCAAAATTTTCCGCTCTTTCCGAATCTAATATACAAAATGGAAGTTATCGTTGGTAAAAATAAATTTGACTTTGAAACGACCTTCAACTTCAGAGAAAGGCGGTAATACGTTAAAAAACATTACTGTTTCTTATATAATTTAATGTAAATGTTTTATATTAATGAATGAGAAACATTAGTGTTATTTTTTAACGTATAGCCTCTGAAAAACCGCGAAAAAATTTTACAAGTGCGTCGTCTACCTTTCTCTTACTCATCTTATACATCGAGATAAGAGTGAGATAAAGATACTCCTCTCTCAAAAGTGTATGCGCATAGGAAACATATTTAGGCTATTTCGTTTAATATAGTTGAAATGTTTGATAAAAAAATTAAAAATTATAGCATTTCAATTTTTAAGGTATATTATTTAATTCAAGAAAATCAGGAAAATCAGCGATTTCCAAATTTAAAAAATTCATAACAATTAAAGGATTGGAGATACGATGATGGGTGTGAGGACTTGTTTCATTCGAAATATTGTAAAGAATATAAAAAAAATTAATTAATTGCAAAATTTGCAGTTTTTCTAAGCTATATAGTTTTTCGTTGTTCAAACAATACCGTCAAAAGATACCAAGTGTCATCTTACACTTTTATAATCAAGAAGACCTCCCGGACATTTATTTAAAAAAATATATGAATTAAACAATTTTGCAAACGAATGCGCCGCTATGCTCTGGTCCAGTAGAAACCGTGATTTGATTTTCATTTTAAAACATAAATTGCAAAAACAAATAAAATCGGTTGTGGATTGTCAGTTCGAGTGCAGGGTATTAGTTTGTGACAAATAATGACAGGTTACAGAATTAGAGAAAGACCTGACATGTTATTAATTTGTGGAGAAAGCAGAATAGATGTAACAGCAAGAATGTTGAATTTTGAATATTTACTATAAAGAATTCGTTTATTCTCCTGAGCTCTGTCATGATGACATAACCTGTAAGTACATCGGTATTTATTTGTCTAACATAAATAATATTAATTTAATGAGTCAAATAGTTTTTTAATAATTTAACAGAAAAAAGAAGTACATATATGAAGTGTTTTGTTTAATATACTTTGTATTGAATTATTCCTACACCTTATGTAAACAACTTTGTATCCTCCCTTGATGCATCAAATAAATCGCCAAATATAAATATTAATTCCAATACATAGTTGTTAAAAGCATACATTTTAGAAAATAATATTTCATAAACTTTGATTTACCTAAATAAATCTACCGGCAGTCGAAACAATATATTTACTCAACACACAAAAAAAACACAGGTGTTCATGTTTTTGTGGTGACTCATTTCTTTAGTATTCGCACTAAAAGTGAATCTGATTTTATCCGCGATGTTGCCGGCTTCACAATAATTTACTTAACATTTATTTGAAATTTTCTTGCTTATTAACGCCTATAGACTATAGTGTTATAAGAGTTTTTTGTTTTACTTGGTGTATACTATCTCCACCTAAAATATATGCACTCAAACTATTTATACCCTGTATAATTTTTAAAGTGCTTATAAATAGACAATTACATCATTAGAATAGTTTCAGGTAACAAGTCCTAGTTACTAGATTCTCATATTTGTATATATTTGTAACTATACTTAAAACCATACTTTCGAATCTCTAGTTTCTTTTAACATAATTAGGCTAGAAATTAATAATTATGAAAATTTTCACCGGCTAATATTGACTGAACCAACCAGTACCCTATTTAATATTTTAAAACGTCAAACATGAACTCTGCTCTTTAAGATAAGGAAAGAGTCTATCAAATTCATTAGCTTTATTGATCAATACACTTCTTTAAAAGAGTCGAAGGAGACTTTTATGTATTTTTCATGAAAAGTTTGCCGTTGCGAAGAAGAGTTCTACTAGAATTGAAAATGTTTGAGGTGGACTTCAAGTTGTGGTTTTCTTTCAATGGTTAACTTTATTTTTAGACTCGTAGGAAGTATATTTAGTTGAAACTTCTTAACTAAGTTAGGGATAAAACGACGAAAAACTAGAGGCTTATATAAAGGATAATTAAGATTGCTTATAATGTTGCTCTTAAGTAATTTTAAAGCTAATTTTCTGAAGGTTTCTCTCTTTTGAAATTATACATAAGGTATTTTCCGCGTATTCATAAAATGACGACGGATCGCATTTTCTTCGTTATATGTATACGCTTTTAACATTCTTGATAATTTTGATAGTTTCGGCTGCTTGAATATTTTTTATCGTTTATTTATGATATTTATCTGAATCTAAATGGTTACGAATAGTTTCCTAGGGAAACCGATGTTTTTCAACAAAAAAAAAGTTTTTCCGATGAGGCAACTTTTATCCTACAAACCTCAAAAAGTTAAAGAGTGCTATATTGCACAATAAGGGATTTAAACCCTTTTAAACTAAATATTACCCCTAGGGTGTTAAAGGAGAAGGTACATGATTTTATTCAAAAAGTTTCAGATATATAAATTGACCGGTTTCAGGATTTTTCATTTAAATTCAAAATTATGTAGTAAATAAATTTATCCGCTATTTTGTAACCTCACTGTATATACATATTTGTATTGCAGTTTGACTATTGTATCGCAAGAAATTTATTTAACAATATTTTACGTTTAACTGTATCTAAAATTTTGAAAAACCAGTATCATTGTTTATCTGCCGTCACTCAGGCCGTAAATTTTCCCAAAAATTTTCCTCCTCACTTAACCCTTTTCCTAAATAGTAATTAGCAAAACGCTGAAACACATAGTCATTTAAAGAAAGAAAGCAATTTATTAATTATCATGTCTCTATGAATGAATCTTTCACCTGATGATGATAGCAGATGCACAGCTATTGAAACGTTGTGAGATCAAACACTTCAAGACGATGGAAGTCCAAGGAAACTTCGAGGAACGAGTTACATTGTCTATCAGCTTCAGGATAATATCCAATACTGAGATAGACAGATTTCGAGAAAAAAAACTGAAATTACTAAATGTTTACGTATTTACCACTTTTGTTTCCGGTGTAATATCCTGAACATAATACTAAGACAGCTAAATATTGCTCAAGATTTTAAAATAACAGGTATGCCCATCATAACATCACTTATAGTGTATCTATCATTTTTTAAATCTTTTCATTAGTTTCCGAAATTATTTGTCTACAAATAAATTTACAATTTAATATTTTAATAGCTGAGCTGCCCTGGCTTCCTTCGCACAGGGTATTTTTTTACAAAGCAACGTATTTGGCGTATTTATCTCTAATATATTTTTTATTTGATATTTTTGATGTCTACTTTTTATGCATTAAAATACATTACTTAGAGATTTAATACCAGAAGCGAGGCATATGTAATGTGTTCAGGATTTTTTGACATATTCTAGTTTAGTAGTTCTATATTATAGGATTTTTTGTCAAATTTTCATTATCATTTTTGACATATTTACCCTTTTTGATATTTTTAACTTTTTCACAATTGAAATTTTTTGTTATACCAATATTTTTTCTCACTTCTGTTATGTTTGGCATATTTTTTGATTTTTTATATTTTCAAGTTTGTAACATTTTAGGTTTTCTTAATATTTTTGTCTTTTTGCACGTTAGATGTTCTTAACATTTACATTTTGAGGTCTTTTTCATATTCGAGATTTGTTTTTGTTTTAGATATTTATATATTTTGATTAATCAGACAGTCATAATAGCAATATTCGCTAAATGACAAATCACAGTCTATACAGTAAAAGAAATGAACCTAGTTATCACATCTCATCCAATGAAAAAGTATCCCTTTTGTCCCCTGTGGTACTTACGCAAAATTCATAAAAGCTACGAAATTCTTGTTTTTACGCCCAAATCAGTTTTTGTATTCCGAGACACTTATTATCTTTAAAAATAAAACCAACCCTCATTGCCCCCATCTATTAATATAATTTAAGAACAATAACGGATCATGGCCCTATTAAATTGAAGAATCCTTATCATAAATTTCGTTAGTGTATTATTTGGGTACCTGGAATATTTTGAATTTTTCTAAATAAATACCCCACCTGTCCCCCACTCGAAAATAGAATTGTTAGGCAATGATTAAACTCGTTTTCATTTCTTTATGGAAAATTATATAAATGCCAGTATTCACACCAGTATCTTTTTCTGTTCGATATATTGAATTTACCTAAAAACAAATGTTACTCCCAGTCCCCCATTCAGTAACTGAATTTTAGCAAAATTATGAATCTCCTATTTATCCATTTAAAGAAACGGATTAATTTATTAATTCTCAAAGTTTTATCTTTGGTTCTGGAGTAGTGAATTTTTCAAAAAGTAATTCCCTTCCTACCCCCTCCCTATGAGACTATGAGATAACTAAATTTTTGAAAATTAATTAAACTAGTTTTTATGCATTAGGACACAAGAATATATACTTTGTTGCTGTAGCTTAGAGATTTTTTTGAAAACAACATATATCCCCCATCTAATAATAATACAGTAGTTTTCTGTTTTTTAAATCTGTATATATGAATATAGATATAAACCATAAAGGAATTCACGGCTGTATAGAAGTACAAAAAGGTATATGAATTTCTACTCTAACCATCCGTTCAAAATGAAAATTATCCCTGTCAATGAGATGAAAAGTAGAATTATAAAAATCGTCCAACTTTTATTGATAAAAACTTAAACAATTTGTTTCAGTTTTAGATAATTCTTATCCTCCCAAATTGTTAAATAAATTATTATTTAGATTATTTAGACATAGAAATCACATACCAATTAATCCATTATTAAATAACAATTCTAATGTAATCAATGATTCAAATTTACAGCATTCCAATTACACATATGTGACCCTTCCGTACCTTAATGAGATCACCCCCAAGATTTTGAAAAGTCTCTTAAAACTGTAAATGATCTGTTCAGTAAAGTTAAGTAAGATAACATCCCAAAATTTCTCCAATCGAATGTAATATATAAAATTGATTGTACCAATTGTCCAGCCACTTATATTGGACAAACTTCAAGAAGACTTAAAGATCGAATAACTTCTCATAAAAGCGATATAAAATTGAACAAAGATTCTTCGGCTTTAACTAGTCATTGTATTGATATAATTGTCATACAGCAAACTTTGACAACGCCAGTATCCTTGCAATAGAGCGAAATTTATTTAAAAGAATTTTTTTGGAGATGATATATAGTAATAGCTTTGATGATAATATAAATAAAAAAAACTGATCTGTTAAACCTTAACATTATATATTGCAATTTGCTTGAAATCTATAACAAAATTTCAAAATCTTATCACTCCAATTCTAATCTTGGGTAATTCATTTTCACTAACTTTATGGTATTAAACATTTTTTTGTCCAACAATTTGCAGCTTTCTTTTTCAATAATTTCTATAGTAATTAACTTTTCTGTAAATTTCAATTTGACATTGTATTTTTCCCATACATTTGAAATGTAAAAATATTACCTTTTACTGGATAACGTTTCCAATGTTCAATTTGTGCTGTAAAGTTAATTCTAAATTCAATCTCAACTAACGTAAGTTTTTATTACAAATTAACTTAATATTATAATTCAACTTTTGTATTAATTGTAGTTTTTAACTCATGTAGAAATAAACGATATCGAAAGATCTTAAAATATAATTAAAACAGTATACTTTTATATAAAGATCCTAAAAAATAATGTGGAGGCCAATGAAACCAAAGTAGATGACATCGATTCCATACAGAGCCAGGTGAAATTTGAAATCAGTGCTATTCAAAGTAAAGTAGAAACAGAAATTAAAAAAATGCAACAGGACTTACAGCGAGGAAAATACCAGAACACAGTGAGTACCAAAGGTTCCGTTAGCAAACCACCCACATTTGATGGCAGCTCATCTTGGCCCATGTATAAACGACAATTTAAAGCCGTGGCTACAGCTAATGGATGGGATAACCAAGAAAAATCCACGTAATTTCGTTAAGAGGTCCGGCCCTAGAACTCCTCCAAAGCATTCCAGTCGAGGAACAAGGCAATTTCGACAAGATCATCGCCATCCTGGATAAGCGATACGACAATCAATCCTTGAGCCAGGTATACCAAGTCCAACTGAGTGGAAAAACGCAAAAATCCGGTGAAAGCCTCCAAGAATTCGAAGCAGAGATTAGACGGTTAGTTCACTTGTCCTACCCAGACCTGCCAGAGGAAACGAAAGACCAGTTGGCCACCCAGAGTTTCATAAACGGCATCAGAGATGTGGAAGTACAACGAAATCTAAGACTAAGTGGCGCCAAGAGAAGTAATGAAGCTCTACTTCGGGCTTTGGAAGTAGAGGCCGTCATGAACATTTCCAAGCCGAGGGTCCGAGCAGTTTCCTTCAACCAGGAAGAGTCGGAGTCACCATTTCAAGCGCTGCTTGCTGGCCTGAACAAAATATTAGAACGGTCACAAAGAACTGGCACCAGAGGGGCATGTTACCGCTGCGGACGGACAGGACACTTCCAACGTGATTGTCGAGTGAGGCCACCTGAACGATCACCGACCAGGGGTAACCAACAGAACAGCCACATGTCCAGGGACCGTCAGCCAGTCAGCATAGGGGGGCGAATGCTGACTGTCCCTCCACCGGCCCCCAAAACGTTATCCATCCGGGGATTTTGCCGAAATAGCGGCAGCGTAGTCATAAGAGGCACCATCAATGGGCGAGCAGTTACCATCACCATCGACACCGGCGCCGCTGTGTCCATTGCCAAGTTCAGGGTTTTGAGAGTATCAGAAATTCGGCCAGTTACCAATAACATCCAACTCAGAACAGTCACCGGCCAGTCCATGTCAATATAGGGTGAGGCAGATGTCGTGCTACAGATACGGGACAACATGATCCGTCATAGGGTCCTGGTAGCGAATATTGAGGACGATTTTATACTGGGAATGAAACTAATTAGCCAGCATGGATTTATGTTCGACCCGAGATATGATGTTCTTCGGTTCCTAAATGAGGAATTTGTATTGACACGGCCCGTCAACAGTTCAGTCACCTCCATAAAAATTGTGGCAAAGTCTTCAGCTAGATACCCGGTCGAACGGAACAGATTATTCATGGGCAGCTAGACAGCAATCCTGGGAGCGCGTTGGAATGGTGGAGCCCGTACACTCAGCTCATGACTACTTAGTTGGACGGGCTATAGTTAAAACCGGACGAGATATACCAATCAGAGTCCTGAATTTGCCCAACAACGACATCAGAATTGCCAATGGTCAAGAGATAACTTGTTTCGAGCCAGTAGAGACCATCATCAAAGAAGAGTACCAGACGTCGGTGAAGGAGACAGGGCCCGATAAAGAGTTCCTACAACAGTTTGCTGACTATTTGACACACTTGACACCAGAGAACCAAAAGGAAGCAACCCACGATGGAGAGTTCAGTTATACCGCGACGACTAGCGTATATGGGAATGTTATTGTGATATTTGAATCAGCTGTTTTAATGTAAATAAAGTTCTAGAAAAGTGAAAGTGAATATTAATTTTATAATTTTAAATTGAACCCACGGATAACCCCAACAAATTGCCGATTCCCGATAGCATTCTAGAATTTAATGTTGATTATACATAGTACTTTGCTGACCAATTTGCTACTTAAACATATTTTTCTCAAAATTAAACGAATCAATTTAAATTCAATTGTCCTTGCCAAAAATTTTTATTATATTAAAGAATAATAATACAAATTCATGCTGATTGTATACTTTTGTGCAAAACTGTGTGCTTGACGTCAACTGATTTTCACATAGATTAATATGACTAACGAACTCAATTTGGTTTCTTTTGTCTTTAACAAATGGCAATCGTTTAGAACAAGTCAGCGTTATGATTAATTATTACAAAGCTCGGAGAAGTTTCTTGATCTTGCAGTCGTATTTGCCGTAAGGCTTTTTATGCATAGCGATTTTATGTAGTTGCAAAGGTTCATATATCTTCAAAACTGACTTTTGTATTCTTGGACTATAGCGGACGGGATTCGACGTGAGGAGATGAGAAAGGATATCCACTTCGTACCACCATTCTAGTCGTTTATTCCACATGAACTGAAATATTCTCATAAGAGGCATTTATAGTGATAAATTATCATGAATCTTATTTTAGCTACATATACGGGAGTAGTTGGCATTAAGTTTTCAATTATATTCGTAGGTTAATAAGTGACATTTTCTTTCTGTACATTTCTCAGTAGTAATCAATAGATGTACCCTATTTTTTATATACAGTAGGGTGTCCGAAAAAAAATCTCCTATAAAAACTTGTTAGTTTATAATGTTTTCAACGCCCCCTCCAAATATCAATAAAAATTGTTTTAATTTGGTCAATTGCGACTTGGACTCGCATACTAAGGGTTCCGTACCACCTTCAAGATTCTAATATTGCAGTTTCAGGCAAGCAGGGAATAAGTGCATTTTCTTACATTTTCCGTAACTATTGGTCGTCCAGTGGTCGAAATTCGACCCTATTTCATGAAATTGTAAAAAGTATATTTTTATAAGAAACAGAGTTGTGGAGAAATCGGAGAAGTAGATGTAATGACCAAAATTGTTCACTCATATGGACGAATCTATAGCAATAAAAAAATCTAATCAAATATCGGTATTCGAAATATTTTTGATAAATGAATGACCCCCCAAATTTTTGACTGGAACCGCTCCTGGCAAAATATTCGATATAGTAATTAGAAGATTGTTCTTTGCAACCTAAAAGTTTTCGTCATTTCGTCATAAATTAATATTAGCATTCTGCACTGAAGGTCGTCAGTAGCTACTAAACAAAACAAAAATAAAGAAAATCGGTTGAGAGAAAGAGGAGAAAATGGTACCTCATCGTTTTGTCTTTGCATATTTATATATAGATACCTTTTAAAGGAAGCGTTTTAAATTATTTAAAAATACAAATAAAATATTTTTTTCAACATTTTAGATAGTGTAGTTTCTAAAATGGGTATTAAGTCGATGTTTAATATTTTTGTTAATATCTTTTAAACAAATGATTTAAAAATATGATATATTTGTAATTCATATATGAGCCTTTTATTTGATATATTACATGATGCGCGTTTGAAAACTTAATTTTTATTTTCCATTTAATTCTAATTCGTCAAAATTAATATTGGGGTGTTCTAGTAATTTTTGATTTGATATAGTACATGATGCGTTAGAAATAATTCTAATTATTTTCCATTTAATTCTAATTCTAATTCGTCAAAATTAATATTGGGGTGTTCTAGTAATTTTTGATTTGATATAGTACATGATGCGAAATAATTCTAATTTTATGCTTTCCATTTAATGCTGTAATTTGCCCTCTAAAATTAATATTAGGGGTTTTTCCTTATTGTTCCAGGTGAGGTCCTAAATCCCATTTTTTTTTTTATTTTTACGTCTTATATTTTCGGAAATAAAAGGAGAGAATGAGTAATTTTTTAAATATTTTTTTAAATATATTTCAAATAATTTATTTTAAAAATATGGAAAAAACGTATTTGTCTTTGTCATAATGAGACCTTTGATTTGATATATTACGTAATGCGTTAGAAACAATTTTAATTTTATATTTTTCATTTAATTTTGTAATTTGCCCCCCCCCCCCTTCCAAATTAATATTAGGGGCTTCTCCTTATTTTTCCAGAAAAATTCAAATGAGGTCATATTCCTAATTTTTTTCTAAATTTTACTCCTTATAGTTTCAGAGATAAGGTATGGGGTTGGGTATTTTTTTATATTTTTGTTAATATCTCTAAAATAATTTATTTTAAAAATATGAAAAAATATATTTGTTTTCGCCATTACATTTGATATATTACATGATGTGTTAGAAACAATTTTAATTTAATATTTTCAATTTAATTCTGTTGTTTGCCTCCCAAAATTAATAGTAAAGGTTTCTCCATAATTTTCAGGTGAGGCCCTATTTTTCTATTTTTTTTTTTTTCAAAATTTAACTTCTTATGGTTTCGAAGATAAGGGTCGATTCTTTTAGTTTTTTCCCACAAAAATACCCCTAAAATCAAAATTTCTTCATGTACTCCTGGTCAGGTCACCAAACTATACACTGATACCAAATTCAACCTTTTTCGTCCAGTAGTTTAGGAGAAAATTGCTGCGATGTGAAAGCGGGAAAAATCCAAAGTAATATTATAAGGGTATCGGTATATTGTATATACGGCACCCTAAAAATGTTCAAATATCAAATTTTATTGTTTTAATTTTTTTTCTCATTACGCTAACATAATCTACATTAAAAACGATAATGATCCTGAAAATTTGAAGTCGATATTTTGATCTTTAGCTGTCGCCCAAGATTTTTTTTAGTAGAGCACAACGGAGTACGTATGTTTTAACAACAAAATTGTTACACTCACTACGAACGTCCTTATTCGACTAAAATAAATCACAACACGTTCAATATTCACAACAACAACCCTGAGTAATACCGACTGCTATGCTATCCACTAATCTTCAACTTCTCACATAAAGCAATCGCTCTTATATATCGCCCCCAGTTCGAGATGCTTCACTTGGCACTTTTACTAAGCCAACATGTTTGGTATCCAACTCCGGAGTAAACACGAAAGCCTGTTTTTGTCATCAGTCGAATTATTCGGGAATCAGTATTATTTATTTGGGTTTTATCGTTTGTTTGCAAGTGCAGTTTTTATTTTGGATGAGTAATTTCTCAAAGGTTTCTTATTTTTGACCGCTTAAACTGCCCCTCCCCCTCCTTTAACTCCGATCGTCCCGATTAGAATCATCCTCTCCATAATAGGGAGGCAATCGATCTAATTGAACTACCTTCACCTTATCTCAAGGATTCCGGCGAATACGATAGACAACGTCATTGAACCTCTTGGCCACCTCATATGGACCATCCCAGACTAGTGTGAGCTTGGGAGACTTGCCTTTGCTCCTCTGGGGGTTGTATAGTCAGGCCTTTTCTCTCTCTTGAACCCGACTGAATTTGCCTTAGTTGGGGCGATTTCTCTAGTGAGCCAAAAGCCAAATCACAAGGTAGTCTCACCTCCTTTCCGAATTCAGTCCTGTGCCAACAAGAATAGGGGAATATGCTCATCCCAATCACGCTAGTTGCTACTGACGACTTTGAATAGAAGTTGTTCCAAGGTCCTGTGGAATCTTTTTAATATTCCGTCCGATTTTGAAGGCAAAGATGTGGTCCTCGTTATCTTAATGCACAGCATCGTACAGATCTTCTGGAATACATTGTATTAAAAATTATGTCCTTGGTCCGAATGTGACTCCAAGGGGACGCCAGACCTGCTGAAAAGCTGTTCCACTAGCACCGCCACCACCGTGGTGACCTCTTCATTGAGTGTAGCGTATGCTTTAGGCTATTGTATTGATGCAGTCTGCCTCTGGTCCGGCTTTTTGAGCCCTTACTGGCTGCACAGGTGTCATACTTTCGGCACTAGGCTCTGGCGTCGTCGAAATAATTTACCCCGTAATACCGTTGGCTAATTTTATCCATCGTTTCATGCCCAGATGACCTCCGGTATTCCCACTAGGTACTGCGGTCTGATGGCGGGCACGTTTTTCTTTGGGGACCACTAGTTGGGACTTTCTCTGCCATCATGTCTTTCCCAAATTCGATGTATCATTCATTTTCTACTCTTAAAGAATCCCATTGGGCCCACAATGATTTCAGAACACCCGAGCACTTAGCTATCTCGTCTCATCCTGTCCTAGGTGTCCCTATCTTCTTAACTGACAGCACTTGTTCAATATCTGGGTCGGCCATTTGATCTTCAATACATTGTTCCGTTGTCCGTCTTCATTCATCTGCATCCGAATCTGTCGGATGGATATACCCTCCCACTGTTTCCTCTTCAGGCAATATTCGCATCCTGCTCTACAGGGTCTTCACAAGGCATCGGCATTATCTGAAACATCAGAATCCTTTGAATTTTTTAGTCCTCCCTTGTATATATCAACCATCAGTAACTTTTACTTTAACATGTCAACAATTTAAATTCTGCTCATCTATAGATATAGATGGGAACACTACATACCTACGATGGTTCTGACAACGATATTAGAATGCTACCAGGAAATGTTAGTTTTATCAATAAACATACAATTCAGAAATAAACAACTTTCAATTGTGTTAAAATTTACTGGTTATCTGTTTACTTTGCGGACTTATTTTCTATATACTGTTCAAGAAAATTTCTCCTAAAATTGATGAGTTGTTCAAGTAAAATGCCTTTTCCCCCACCCCTACCAAAAATCCGTAAAGTCAGGGAAACTCCCCAGACCTGGCGACTCTGCCGACAGCGTTCATGAAACAGCAATCTTTTCTAATCGAAGAGACGTTAGAACCGACCAGTGGAAACCACACATAGGATCATATGTCCCACTAACATCCAAACTGACCAATCGAAGCGAGCCATGGGGTGTAACTTGCTAACATCATAGAAATGTGGAGGAACCTTAATTTATACAGCACCACTTACTGAAATATTACGTTCTGGAAAAATTCTTACTCTGTTAAAATCTGTAATATATGACATTTTCCCACCTATAGTATGTGGGGAAATGTCAGTAAGTCAAATCAGTGTTCCCAACTGCAGGGAATTTTCCCTTTTTAGGGAATTTTAATACCCAAAGGGGAACAGGGATTTTTTTAATGAAAATTATCGAATATAGGGAATTTTCCACAAAACTAATTATATTTGAAATTTGTATCTGATAATTAAATAAAACATAATATTTAGTAGTTTCTGTCTAAGCTACCATTATATACCTGCACTGAAAAAATGAGAAGAGTTTTAGTACGTTCCGAGACTCTTACCACCTTCGAGCATACACCTTCGTGCCTTACCCTCGCTATTGCCCTCTCTTTCTATCCTTGAAACGATTTTTGTGAATTGCAGGCTTACTCTAGAAGATGTATGCTCTAAGCTTACCATGATTCGAATCTTGCGAAGAGGAAAAATTGAACACACAGGCGGTAATTTGGAATTAATTGTAATGAATTCGTGTTTTTCTTATTTTCCTTAAACAAATGGGAACCATGAATGGGATTAAGGAATTTTTACTTCAAAAGATGCCAAATAGGGAATTTTTGCCATCCACCTAGGGAATTCTCATGCAAAATGGTTGGGAACACTGAGTCAAATAGTTGTGAGTTTATAATGGAACAGAACTAAACAATAAATATAGCTTACATAGATTTACACATTAACTGTATATTTGTTAGGCTATCACGTGTTTTAATTTTACTGTATTTAATTTGTTGCTCTGTAAATTGATGCTGTTGAGCAATAAATCCTATTAAATAAAAAATAAATAAATTTGTAAAAATCAATTAAAAAACTGAAATATCGCTCAACACTAATAAAGCCGTTCTCAAATTGTATTCTAACCCCGCATAATGCTTACCAAGTTAAAGCTGTGCTTTTAAACCAAATCTTTGCGATATGAATTGTAAATGACATTAATATATTAAGAAAAAACTTCTCAAATATTTTATAAGTTTTTTTTCGGTTTGCGGTTTCGCGACGCCTTGCGACACCTCAGAAAGCAACCATCAAGCATTCAAACGAACCATTAACAATCATTCAAATGTTGAATCATTCAAATGGGGAACATTTGAAAGTTTGACAAATTTATTCGCCGGCATCAGCAGTGCGTGATTTATTCCGAACTCATGCGTTCTGTCAGCGGGGCTTTTAGCTGTCAACAGCTGTAGAAATTCAGCTGGTGATGTTAGATTAGCCAAATTCTCCAAGTATGTGTACGTGATTTTGATAGGATACCAGTAAATCCACACAAAGAAATTTAGGATATCGACAAAAAGAATATCTAAGTTCTAATAATTCTTAGATGCTGCGGAATGATGTGAAGTGGTTAGTACAACATTACATTATATTGCGGCAGTATCAATAAATTACGGTTGCTCTGGTTTTTCTGATTGTCCTTCTTTATTTTGTCTAACTTAGAACATTCAGAGAACCTTAATATTATGGCAAAAAGAGGATGATATCAGATATTGTTCTAATCATGGCGATGTTGTTTGGTGATTTTTACAGTATCACTGGTTTTAACTATATACATATTCATTGAATTCTATTTCAGGTTTGTCTACTGTGAACGGGTAGAAGCAATTTACTAAAATTAGAAGCAGCAGCAACTTTCTCCAAAGTAAGTGATTTATTTTCATAATTTTTTATTCTTTAATTTTCCAATTGAATTTTCAACTCTAACCAGAGATTGTGATATCATCACTCTCCCCGCATATAAATCCTTAATAACCAATTTTGGCCTATAGGATCTTTACCAAAAACAAAATGAATTAATAGTTATCTATTTTCTGACAGAAATTTTGTTCCCCGATTTAGGTTAGTGAAGCTCCGAAACTGAAAAATTCTACTAAACGAATTTATCGGTGTATGTATATTAAGGTTATTCATTTTCCCAAAAAAAAAATGCTGGGTGCTCATACAAAATATTAATCATGCAAGCATGTATTTTTTTAAGTTGTAACCTTTTACAACATTGGGAATCGGATTTATGGAATTTATGGGGAATTCCACGCTCGACAATATTGCTTTGGTGTTTTTTCTTTAACTCGCACTTGTTCGCCAGTAGGAGTCAAAGTACAATTTTTGGAATGAATAGGTTTTTTTCCCATGTATTTGAGCAAACCGCAAAAAGTACTGGGTGTAAAAAGGCTGACTAGTAAAAAATAGTTTTCTGATCAAGATTTAATAAATACACTCATTTTCGTATTTCAAAACGTTACGAATTGATAAATACTCACTAATTATGCTATTTAAATTTAACTTTCTTATTCCTTACTAACATATTTAACTTTTTCATGCTCGACATATTAATAAATTGATTCCGTCATCTTTGGGAAAGTCCCCTATGTAATAGATATTACCGTCAGTACATAGGGTAAAGGGTTATCAAGAGCAATCAACAAAAAATGGCTTAAACTCACAAACATTATTATAAAGCATTACCACGTTAACAATTAGATACCATTAACGAAGGCAAGGATTGTTTTAATACCTCCCAACTTAAGGCGTCCGAAGATTAATACAGAAAGCCCAGACAGTTTTAGCCCTAAATTTCAAATGTACACACATAAAACAGGAAAGTCTACGTATACTCAAAGTATGTAACTGATCTCTCCTGCCATCGTGAAAGTGACAACATTTTCTTAGAATATTTAATGCCATTTCTAAAAAAATAGACAAATGTGTTTAAAAAAATAGAAAATGCCATATCTGCAACATATAGTTCTAATTTAAGCGTTTCCAGTTCTGCTATATGTCAACGATTTACCAGAAAACAAGGGTACATGATGCTAAATTGGTACTTTACGCAAATGATACTACAAGTCTGGTTTCAGCAGAAAACCTTGAAAACTTATTTGAAAAAATGTGTCTTATAGTACATAGTTTACAAAATGGGTGTGAAAGTTGTTTGCCGGAAAATAGTAAACAATGACAAACTTCTTTCCATTGTAACCACTAAGACGTAAATCTAGGTATGTGTACGCATTGACGATACTTTACGCCGTTTAGGTTAACTTCGTAACTGATAATTTTTAAATTGTTTTGGGGTTGAAACTGTTTTGAAATCACTGATTATTTTGTATAATTGTAAAAAGACAATAATAAAGTGTTATTTCAGTGTTTTCCATGCAGGAAAACGGTATATTCGGTTGCCGAATTATCTTCTCAACGGTAAGTTTCAGATCATAAACGTGTACTGAGTTTTACAAAAGTTCATTTAAGCAGTAAATAAAACTACATTTTACTTGAATAAATAAATGTTTTTATAATTACTATTACATATTAGTAAGTAAGCCACTAATTGTTTTTGTTATTGTGCACATCTTTTAATTTATTTTAATATATTTATATTTGTGGTTATGTACGTAGTTCTATTATTTTGAATCTGAATCTATTTTTGTCTCATGTTTCAACCCATTTTGTTTTGTCGTATATGAGAGTGCCAGGTACATTTATATAAGTAGTCATTGGGTGTTATATAAATCATATGGTTTTAAATGTTAATCAACAATCCACCACAAAATGCATATACAATCAATGAAATGAACATTACAACAACTTATAAAGCTAAACATCTCGGCATTTTCCTCAATATGCGGTGGAATAAACATGTAAATCATGTTTGCAAAAAACTAAACACCTACTTTGCAATTCTAAATATAAGATTATAGCCTTCCAAAGAAATATGTCATTGACATTTACTACAATCTAGCTGATTGTGATCTCTCATTTAATGCGGTTCAGTCGGGTGATAATATACGTGTATTTCTGGCACAAAAATGATTAATTAGATTAATTTTTAACCTCAAATTTGGAGAATCATTTAGATCGACTTTTATTAGAAATAAAATCCTGACAGTTCTATGTATTTATGTTTAGTAATCCCTAATGAACAATAAGTTATTTGAAAGAAACCAAAACATACAACTATATTATATGAAAAGTCTCCGTTATTATGCTGCATACAAAATTTATCTTAAATTGCCTGATTGGTTCAAAGCTTCCAACAATACCACTAGTAGGCGCGAGATGTATATAAAGACCAACATCTAGAATTTTCGGGGAAACTACCACACAGAGGTTCCGAATCTGGAGGCGTTTCGTGTAATTGCTTTTCTCCCTTAACTCCTAGGTTAGAATGTCACTATTAAATTTTCAGGTTACTTCTCCTGTCAGAGATATTGAATGCTCTCTTCGAGGTGTGATTCCTTTGTACGCAAGACAATATATATGATATATACTGTTTCTGGTCGGGAACCTTCATCAGTTGCGCTTCCCACAATAAAATGTCCTCTCGAACACTTATTTAAGTATTTGATACATAACGGTAAAATTGTAGACGCGAGATTCGAAACCTCTGTGTGCTAGTTTCCACGAAAATCTTAGATATCGGTCTTTACATCTCGCGTCTACAAATTTACCGTTATGTATCCAATACATAAATAAGTGTTCGAGAGGACATTTTATTGTGGGAAGCGCAACTGATGAAGGTTCCCGACTAGAAATCATATATATATAACATATATTGTCTTGTGTACAAAAGAATGACACCTTGAAGAGAGTAACTACTGAATGATGGGGTGTGTTGTGTTGATACCACTAGAATTTCTTCTACATGTTTATATCGTGGTTTTTTGTATCAGTTAATTTTATTTTATTTTTTTTCACGTCATTTATTGTTATGATTACAAAATTCAAATTATTTCGACTTTATTTTTGGGAATTATATTAACAGATTTTTTTGGAAATAGTAATCCCTTTAAGGCACATGATGTATTGTTGTGCAATCGCGAACAATAGTGTAGCAAGAAGCTGTACCCTTGTTGCGAAGAAATACTTATTTGACGCCTTATGGGGTATAGGTCTAAATTATTGCTTTTTTTTTCGGTGTCCCTTTAGTAATTACATGATCCCTTTGAGGTTTGTTACATTTCTCTCTCTTCCCTCTCTGTTTTTTTATTTATCAAACTTTGTCTATTTTTATGTTTTCTTGAGAAATAACACCACAATCGAAATACAGAGCTGTATATTAAAAGAAAATGGTGTAACGAAATTTCCCTAAGCCGGCCCTGATTTCATTCCAGTACGACATCGATCGCTTTTAGGACAAAAAATTGATCTTGCAATGGCTCAGCAGCTGTAGAACTGATAATGGTTTGTACGAGAGTTTTCGATGCTGGTTTTAAAACGAGCCATAATCGCGGCAGTTAGTTAGTGCAGCGAAGAGCTTATGTTGAATTGTTATTGTGAAATTCGAATCAGATGTTTTGTATATTTGATGTAAATAAAATTCCTAGAAAGTGGTAGTGAATATTAGTTTATATATTTTAATTGAACCCACGGAGTATATACCAATATCAAACGTTTCAAAGTCGTTTCTGATTTCATTGTCAATCGCTTTAAAATATGTATTGAGAATGTAAATGGCAAATTTAAAGTTTGATTTGTGACATTTGGTTGACGTAAGAAAAATTTTGTTGTTTTTAAATATACAGGTAGCACGAAAAAATTATAAAGATAATGTATTCAGTTAAACAGATTTCAAGTTGGAAAAATTTTAAAGAGTTGTTGTTAGAATTTATAAGAGGCCTTTGTTATATGATATCGCATTCGCCAAAAATGCGATCAAAGAATTCTGCTGTTTCAGTGATCCCATTAAGTCATAAGGGAAAACCTAGGAAAAACTTTGTGAACTATTCCGATACTGGATTGTTCAAAAGGCGATGACCATTAATAATTTCTTCCTTAATTGTCGGTAACCAGATACGATTGAATTCTACAGAAGTAGAAGCGATACAATCGTTTTCATTCAAAAGAATTAAGGCAGACTCTTGAATTTTTCGTTTTGTGTTATGTTGTTCTTTGTGAAGTATAGTTGAATTGTCAAATTGTATTTTATGGCCTAGGGCACAAATTTTCGCCTTTTCAAATTGTTTACTTTATGTAATTCTTGTGTTCATTTATTCGTACGTTTAATGGTCCCGATGTTTGCATTCACAAGGAATCGTGTATATGCAGTTTTTTTTGAGTTCTGAGTTTTGTTGGTTGGTTTTGTTTTCGATTTTAGTGATTTCATTGTATTTCTACCAACTTGAAAGCTATTTAACTTTATACATGATCTTTATAATTTTTTGTGCTACCTGTACATTTAAAAACAACAAAATTTTTCTTATTTCAACTTAAATGTCATAAATCAAACTTTCTATTTGCAGTTTACATTTTCAATACATATTTTAAGCCATTGACAACGAAGTCAGAATCGACTTTTGGTATTTTCTTTTAATAAACAGGGTTTTATTTCGATTGTTGTGTAATTCCTCAAGAAAACATAAAAATAATCAAGAATATGCCACAAATAACATTTAGAAGACAAGCTTTGTCTATTTGTATTTTATAATACCTCTCAAGTCATAAAAATTATTTTTAGTCATTGTGCCTATTATGGTATCAGGTATCTAGTACTGCAATATTATTTTTAACGACCATTATTCTTGTAAAATATGTCACATGCCTCCAGCTTACATTTTTATACATCTAACGAACTTACAAACGATGATTATTATTTTTAACTTGTGTACTAATTCAACTGCAACGGAAAAATCGAGCAATTAAAACTTTAAATAAAAGCGATTCCATTTCAATTCCGTGAAAAACTCTAAACATTTCAATAACTACCCCACTTTCGGATTCCTCTTTCAAATTTATTAAAGACATTTTCAGCGGAAATATTATGAGCACACTTCCGCATAAGCTAAAGTTTGAAGTATCCAAGGATTATGATTTCACTTGGATGCATAAAATTGTGGATCTTGAGAAAGTTTAAGTTGGGAAGTTTTTCTTTATGTGCACTTCGAGACATAACACTTCAGTACTTTAAATTAATTTCGAAGAAACTTTTTAAAAAAATATAAAAGAAACAATTGACTTTTTTTTTGGTTACGATTAAGTCTTATTTTAGAATCAAATCATAACAAAAATGAATAAGTCAACTAAATTCACGATACAGAAAATATTGGGTACTCTCTTCGAGGTATCATTCTTTTCTACGCAAGACAATATCTATGATATATATTTTTTCTGGTTAGGGAACCTTCATCAGTTGCGCTTCCCACAATTGAATGTCCTCTCGAACACTTCTTTATGTATTCGATACATTTCGTTAAATTTGATGACTCGAAATGTAAAGACCGACATCTAGGATTTGCGTTCAAAAGAATGACACCTCGAAGAGAGTATTCAATATCTCTGACAGGTGAAGTTAACCAGAAAATTTCATCGCGACATTCTAACCTAGGACCTACGGGTAACAGCAATTACATGGAACAGCTCCAGATTCGGAACCTCTATGTGCTAGTTTCCCCGAAAATCCTAGATGACGGTCTTTATATCTCGCGTTTTCAAAAATATTGGGTAGTTGGTAAGAACTGTATAAATATTATATATGAATAATATCTAGTTCTCCCAAACGGCTGAACGATTTTGATCAAGTTTATCATTCTGTGGTATGATATCTAACAGTCGATCGGTCAGAGTCTAGGTATTGGAAAAATTCGTAAATCCAAACTTTACAAATTGTTCAATTGTTGATAAAATTCTAAATTAGTAGCACCATCCTCTGTCTGTACCATTGGTTACTACTTTGAGAGATTGTCGTCTAGGACAAGTCCCCCTAGCAGTTACTTTTTCTGTGGGCTTCTGTCAAATAGAGGATCATGTGAATGATAGACTGCTTCTCTCACTAGGTTCGTTAGTTAATTTCTTTTTTTGTCCGACTTTTCCATTGTTGAAATTCGGGACTAGTCTTTTCTGAGGCCCGTTGGTCTTTTGGAGGCTCATCAAGATCATTGCTGAATCCTATAATCTATCTCTGACCTCCTCTACGACTCCACTATGCTGTCTAATCCACAATTAGATGTCAGCTTCATTAGGATCTTGCGAGTGACACCGGCATCTCTTTTTCTGTGTTTGGCAGTGTATACAACAGCTCCAGTGTCGGACCTAGTTGTATGATTAAGGATACTATAGTTGAATATATTGCCTCTACCTAGGCAGAATATCGATCCGTTACTGTCGTAAGAACTGCTAGAGGATTAAAATGTAATTGACTGATATGTCTGCTACTGTAACATTGCAGGACTTCCTAAACTGATTTCTGTGCTCAGGACGGAAATATTCTATTGTATAGTGATGGGATTGTTGAACCTTCTTCGATATTGCTGATTCTGTCTTGTATGAATGACTGGATTATTTTCTGAAATTGCTTCCTCTGGATTTTTAATTATTGTGGTAATTTTTTTTTGTCAAAAAGTTTTCATTGTTTTCTGGCTTTTCATATATGATTAGATTTTGTAAGTCAAGCTTTCATTTTTCATTTAATGATTTTTCTAATAGATCTGGAATCTCTTGAAATTTTTAAGTTTCAATGTCTCAGAATGTTCTATAGTTTTTCTCGAGCCATTTGATCAATTTTTTATATTATTTTTCTGCTAGTTTTTTTAATATTTTCTTTTTCAGATCTTGTGTTAACATGTAATTTTTTTTTCATCCTACGAATCTGCACATCTCTTTTTGAAACTATATAGCCCTCGAAAGACTTAAAGTTAGTAAGTTCAATAGTACAACCAGGGAAGAGAATTTAGACTCCAAGAGCTTTGAAAAAGTAAATTCTGTAGGTTTAAATTTCATAAAAGATTTTTGATATAACACCGCAGCGAATACTGTGTCCACAAAAAAATAGAGAATCTGCTACTTCTATTTGGGAAAATCTAGTTACATCGCTCCCCTGAAGCCTGAGATTCCCCTCCCTCTCAAAAGTTTTTTTTCTGAATCCGCCCCTGACACCAATCCTTACTATTAATGTATAGTATTGCCTAACATTTAATAGAACACAAAAATCACTTTTATATGGCGTCATTTTTAAATGTTGACAGTATATGTACTTTGGTGGTAATATGGAGCTCATCTGATATATATAGAGCTCATACAAATAATATTGGTTTAAATTTTACTTGTAACCGGCGTATCCACCACTGTAATACTAATTTGTAACGTGTTTATGTTGATAAAATACAGAAATTAATCTGTCAGTTGCCAATCATTAGAAACAGTCAAATATGAAGTGATATATTTTCTTAGCCTTGAATCCGCCCCTGCTGTGGTAACAGCAAAATAAATCTGGAATTGAACGCAATCTATTAACATAATTCTTCTTTACTTCAAGACGGCTGATTAATTTGAAAATTTTCTGCCATTTTAAAGAAAATTTACAGCCCAATAATTTGCTAATTTTGTCCTAATGGCCTTACTAGGATCAACAGGATAAAAAGAATGCCTAATTTTTCACTATAAACATATATCATTCATAGGATGACAGTAAACACTGCTCTTCGTTATCGAAATGAAAACTATAGTAAAAAACTATCTTTAATAGTAAACCAGACTAAAAAGTAAAAATTAATGTTTCGCTAACTAAATTTATTCAACAACAGTAGTTGCAGTATAGTAACTTTTCGAGATTTTTCAATCCATTCAACGCAAAACAATATATTGTTTCTAGCCGAGAACCTTCATCAGTTGCGCTGCAAATTATTCTAGAATTCAATCAGTTGAGGGGAACGCAACTGATGAAGGTTCTCGACTAGAAACAATATATTGTCTTGCGTTCAATGGATTGGAAAATCTCGAAAAGTTATTATCGTAATTTCTTTGAAAGGTTTTAGTAAACCTACGAATCTTTTCGTGATTCTATCGTAGGAATTACAGGGAACGGCGTTACACACAGTACGACTCCCGATTTGGAGTACCTGTGAACTAGATTTTCCTGAAACTCCTGGATGTACAAATTCATTTTGCGATAAAATAGTAGTTGTAGTAGTCAATATGACGAAATTATATCTAATAAGTTCAAGATAAAATTGTGATTGACAAAACAAAATTATTTCTAGAACAAAAAAGCGTGTACTGCGTTTTAGTATATTTTTTATAACAACTCTACATATACAGTTAACTACTATTGAAATAGTTATTACAGTCGCTAACACGCAACCCACGTTTTTTTACAATAGTCAATCACATTTATTTAAATTTAAACTATTTACAAATAATAAAATAAATATATTGAGTCAGTGGACGATGTTGAACAAAAACATTTTTTTTCAGTTTGAGGTTTGCAAAGTTTTCAAACTATAATTTATTTTACATTTAAAATTTGACTTCAAACCAAAGTTCCTCCATAAATGATTATATTACTTTGAAATGTAACTTTTTTAAATCAATAATCTAAATATTTTTGTAGCATGTTTTGAATTAAAATATCTGAGCTTCACAATATGATTCGTAAACCTTAATATTTGATTTACATTGCCCAGGACTTTTAAGAAAATTTTATTCATGCTTTCCCATTTAAATTTCCATGAACAATTCCCTTAAGTAGCAAAAAAATTACCAGATATTTCAACTCGTTATGTTTTCACAATTTCCGGGAGAGTACTTTTTCCTCTCGACAGAAAACGTCTCACCAATATGTAAATTTTATTGCCTCTGTCAACTGGATTTGCTCTCCTAATGACTTTTCTCGCGTACTCAAATAAAAAGTTATTCGATGCACTGAATTTTTCAAATTGGCCTAAATTCGTAGACGGGACAGAATTTAGCGTTCGTTTCACACCTTCAACAAGTTGAAAAGCAAAGGAAGAATATGCGAAATGAATATAAATTGACTTCATACTCAGATACAATGTGAACTTTTATTAAAATTGAATGTTATTAGTTTAGCATCCGAAATTTGTTTCAATTAATGTAATGATGATATAGTATGTCTTCACGTAGACATGGACTTTTATGATTCGTTATAAACGCATATTAAATTAAAAGAAAGTCTAGCTCAACAAAAAAATATGAACTGTCGACAATATGAAAACTAGAAAAGTGAAAAGATGAACACGTGGAATAAAAATTGATTGCTGAGAAAATCGGCAAAGCTGCTGAAGTGGATCACCTACGACGTTCATGTAGAATATCAAGAATAAAACAGGTAAGAAAGATGCTATTAGACAAAGAACAAAGATCAAAGATACGATAAGACAAGAGAATGGTAGGAATATGGCAATCAAATTAAAAGGCTATTAAATGCTAGCCAACGTTTGGCTTTGATGGATTAAAAGCTTCATCAGGACTAAAAAAACATCAAGTAACATGTGTGTAAAGTGACATAAATAAAATAAGATAATATACAAAAATGGAAAAACCATGTCTAAGCCACTGATAAGTGAAATAATACAAACTAGTGGTCGCCTAGTGGTCGAAATTCGACACTATTTCATGAAATTGTAAAAAATATATTTTTATAAGAAACAGAGTTGTGGAGAAATCGGAGAAGTGTAATGACCAAAATTGTTCACTCATATGGACAAATCTATTGAAATAAAAAGAAAATAAAAATGTAATCAAATATCGGTATTCGAAATATTTTTGACAAATGAATGACCCCCCAAATTTTTGGCTGGAATCGCACCTGGCAAAATATTCGATATAATAATTGGAACATTGTTCTTTGCAACTTAAAAGTTTTCGTCATTTGCGGTTTCAATCAAGTTCAGGAATATTAAAGGAATGGGAGGACCAACAACCCTAGGAGAACTTAACTTAACCTTCAGGAAGGTTGTGATAATAATATGTTAATCAAATAATTAAATTCACATTAAAAACAGAATATTTAATATGAAAGTTACTGCAACGCGTCCGAAAAATCAATACTGATCTACTACATTGACTATTTTACCACTAAACAATAACAACGCTTGCATGCCACTTCCCGAAGTACATGCTCTAAGTATATAACAGCATCTAACGATCGCTCCTCCAAATATAATTACTCAATGTTTTGTGTTTTGACCGTCTGGCACTGTCAGTTGTTTGGCGTTGACAGTGTGGAAGTAAATAATGATTTTTTTTATATCTTATGAATGAACCAATATTATAAATTAATATTAGCATTCTGCACTGAAGGTCATCAGTAGCTACTCAACAAAACAAAAATGAAGAAAATCGGTTGAGAGACAGAGGAGAAAATGGTCCCAACTTGATGCAGTGTACCGTTACCGAATGCGCATGCCTAAGATTTGTACGATTCGAGTTTTAAAGCTAACTTGGTACGTTTTCGAAACTGAAATAATACCAAAATCACTGTCAGACTGGTCAAACATAATGTTAATAAGTGTAATTAATTTATTTACAATGGTAGTGAATATAGCGGAAAAAATAACAAATTACCAACGTAACTTTTTTGATTCCGGCCTAAATGCATTAATTTTTTGCTATAAAAATATAAAATAAAAGATAATTTTACCCCCAATTGTACATTACTTACGTTATAGTCACACGTACATCAATAATTTTCTTTGTTTTACTAATATTTAATTTTGTTCAATGGTTTTTTAATTAAAAATAATCTTATTTCCATTACTTAACCTATTTATGGCATAGAATCTTGTCGTTTACATGTAATTGGAGAATAGAACTGCGTCATAAGAGAATGAACTATCATTTCTTTTAAAAATCGTGAATTGAGAAAACCGTACGAGAACCGCTCATATACAGAACACATTTTGGTTGGTACAAAACGCTGAATCATTCCGTATACCATGCAAGCTCTTCTTGGTACGCTTTTGAGAAAAATGGCATGCGCCGAATCGTTCATTTACGGTTTTGCATCAAGTTGGGTCAAACCTATAAATTATATATTGATTAGTTGGATAAAAAGTACATACAAAAAATGTTTTAACAAGTATGTGGCATGATCAACACAATAATTAATTTATTGAGATACAAGCTAGGTTGGACAAGGACACACTTCTTAAGACATTCAACGTAACAAAGTGCTATAAAACAACAAAAATATTTGAACATTACCGTGCATTTATTCATTGGTTGCCGGTTTGAAAAAATAAAACATCGAATCAAATGCAATAATTTCGTTTTCTTGTGTTAAGAACACGTCAAAAAAATATCGGGTCGAACCACAATTTCTAGTTTATTGGAAAATTCGACAGATCAATAAATTCTGTTGTTGATTTATTGTAATGAGTTATTATTTATGAAACATATTCTAGTATTTATATTTAAACTTTGTATTCGAAACCTAACTGTTTCGAGTTGCCAACAGGGGAGACAGCCATACTACAAAATATCATTTGATTTCTTCATTTTTAGGGTTCCGTCTATACAATATACGGATACCCTTATAATATCACTCCGGATTTCTGCCTCTGTCACATTACAGCAATTTTATCTAAACTACTGGACGGAAGAGGTTGAAATTTGGTATCAATGTATAGTTTGGTGACCTGATCAGGAGTACATATCGTAAAAGAAGAAATTTTGATATTAGGGTACTTCTGGGCGGAAAAACTAAAAAAATCGACCGTTCCCCCCTGATCTCCGAAATTACTGAGCCTAAAATTTAAAAAAAAAACTCGGAAATAAAGAAAGTTGCCCGAACTTTACAGGAAAAATAAGAAGCAACCATTAATATTAATTTTGGGGGGCAAATTATAGAATTAAATGAAAATTTAAAAATAAAAAAATTTTAAACGTATCATGTAATACATCAAATGAAAGGTTCCATTCTGAGGAACACAAATATATTTTTTTCATTATTAAAAAAATTAGTTAACAAGATGTTAACGAAAATATACCAAAATTTACCCATTCCCCCCACCTTATCTCCGAAACTATAAAACGTAAAGTTTTGAAAAAAATTAGAGGTATAGGGTCTGACCTGAAGTTTACTGGAAAAATAAGGAGAAACTTCTACTTTTAATTTTGGAGGGCAAATTACAGAATTAAATGGAAAATATAAATTCAAATTGTTTCTAACCCATCATGTTATATATCAAATGAAAGGGCGCATTATGAAGAAATCAAATATATTTTTTTTCATATTTTTAAAATAAAATAATTCAAAGATATTAACAACAATGTACAAATTTTTAACCACCCCCCCCCCCTTATCAACGAAACCATAAGCTGGAAAAATTTGAAAAAAATGAAGGTATAGCCCCTCACCTGAACTTTACTGGAAAAATAAGGAGAAACTCCTAATATTCATTTTGGGGGGCCAATTATAGAATTAAATTGTAAATATAAAATTAAAAGTGTTTCTAACCCATCATATTATATATCAAATGAGAGGGCTCATTATGACGAAAACAAATTTTTTTTTTCATATTTTTTAAATAAATTAATTAAAAGATATTAATAAAAATATAAAAAAATTTACCCATTCGCCCCCTTATGACCGAAACCAATATTCATTTTTGGGGTCAAATTAATTAAATGGAAAATAAAAACTTATAATTGTTTCTAACGGATCATGTAATATATCAAGTCACATTTTTTAAAATATATTTAAGAAAATTACCCATTCCCCCCGTTATTCCCCAAACTATAAGACCTAATTTTTTTTGTTTACTGGAAAAATATGAAGAAATCCCTAATATTAATATTGGGGGCCAAATTATAAAATTAAACGAAAAATAAAAAAGTAATTTTAACGCATCATGCAATACAACAAATTAAAGGGCTCATTATAAGGAATACAAATATATATTTTTATATTTTTAAAATTAATTGTTTACAAAATATTAACATAAAGATATACAAAATTTTCATTTCTCGCTTTATTTCCGAAACCATACTACATAAAACTTTGAAAATAATTAGGGGTACAGGAGCTCACTTGAAACTTACAAGAAAAATTATTAGAAAACCCCCATAGTAATTTTAGGGACAAATTATACAATTAAATAGAAAATAAAAATTCAGTTTACAAACGCATCATGTAATATATCAGATAAAACCCTCATTATGTGAATTACAAATATATCATATTTTCAAATCATTTGTTTAAAAGATATTAACAAAAATTATAACATCGACTTAATTCCCACTTTAGAAACTACACTATTTAAATTTTGAAAAATATGTTTAATAAGATTTTTAAATAATTTTAATAACAAATTTAATAATTTATAATTTAAAACTTGACCTATTTTGTCCTTTATCTTCCAATCTACAGAGCCTCAAAACTCAGACAGTAGATTGTAAAAGCCTTCTCTGAAAGTTCATTACTCAAAATAAAACTCTGTTAGTTTTTGGGGGCCAAATTAGAAAATTAAATTCATATGTATTCTGATAAAAATCAAGCGAATCCTGAAGCAGATAAAATAAAGTCAACGTGTGGAAAATGAAAGTGTATATTTTTTATAAATTTAAAACGCTTCCTTTAAAAGATATTAGGTTAAATATAAGAAAATGCACTCATTCCCTGGAATACTAGAATCTTGAAGGTGGTACGGAACCCTTATTATGCCATTCTAACTCGCACTTGACCAAATTATTTATATATTTTTTTAAATTTATTATTGTACAATTTTAACAAAACCCCTAGAAAAGAATTAAAGAACTTGTGAGCATTATTAAGAAAACTGTTGTTAACTAAGTTTGCTATGTATTAACCTCAAATTATTTGTTTTCGTTTTAAAATTAACAGCTTTATATTTGTTTTTATTAATGTAAAGCATTTCCAATATTTGTCTACTCATTGTGTTAGACTCTGAACAACATACAATAGGGTGATCAAAATCAAAATTATTACCAGTTGTAAAGTGGTGGTGAGTCTATGCCGTTCTACCACTTTTAGCCATGTTAGAATTTCGACAATCATATTTATGTTGATAAATACGATTGGACAATTTTTGTTTAGTTTTCCCAATATAGTTTTTACAACAAATAAAGCAGTTAGGTTCTGCCCTGGTCAGAATAAAGTTTCATTGATACACCACATCGACTAAACAGCTGCTCCACTAGAACCATTGCTACAGAGGTTGCTTCTTGATTGGGAAAAGCAAAACACTTTGGGCCATTTGCTGAAGTAATCAATAACAACAAGGATCTATCTTTTACCCTTGCTTTTTGGGAAGGTTCCGGCTATGTCAATGGCACTTCTTTGAAAAGGAGTGCCCTCGTTTGGTTTTTATGTATATGATGAAAAATGTTGACCATTTGTACAGAATATTCTGAGCGAATTCCCTGGTAAGACATATGTCAATTTCCATTAATGAATAATGCGAGAAATTTGATCTTCCGCCCTTTTAAAATACCCGTAACTAGCCATGACACTTATGAAAATTTTGCGCTTAATGCTAAAAATTACTAAAGTTCTGAATTTTTAGAAGAAGAATGTTATTTTTAAGCGATTTTCAACTTGGCTGAGTTAACAATCACCCAATCTATGTTTTTAAAACAGTTTTGTAGGTGTTTTAATTGTGCACAGTTATCCAGTTGAAGTTTTAATGCGATCAGTTCTTTACTTTCGACATTTGCCATAAAATAGAAAAATTTCAATGCCGAATAAAAGCTGAGTTTTACGTTTTAATTATTATCATTTAACTCTTGGTGCAGATGGTTTGCTGTTAAATTTTTTGCATGAAAAAATCTCTATCGATAGGATTCCTAGGTATTAATCTGTTTCCAGTTTTAAATGAACTAAATTTTTGTTTGTTATCAATTTCGTTACACCTGATGTATTTTGTGCCCTGTTATCTGACCTAAATTTCCGTTGATACACGCCGCTATTTATCAAGAACAAAGGCCATCCGAACGTATATTGTTGTTTCGGGGTTGTTACAGGGAATAAGGGTAATCGGTAACTATCGAACTGTGCATGTATATCCAGTCATTAAAGGGGCAGTAGTTCAATATTGCGAAGCTTCCTCAATATTTCACCATTTACAATAAAAAGTCCGGAACATATGATATTATTTCTACAGCAGAATCATAGGTGATTTTATTTGGTTCTTTTTTGTTTTCTTTAATAACGTAATTCGTGTCTTTCACTGAGACAAACGGTAACATTAGAAAACCCTATAGCAGCACAAGCACAAATTTGTTCATCTTCCATTGTCAGTGTATAGAAAGTACTTATTTGACAAAATACTATAAGTAGTATTGTATTTGTCATTTAACTAAATTTGTTTTGACATTTATAACATTTGTTTGATACAATATATTATAGAATGTCTTTGTCAAAGATCTTTTACAATGTAATACCATCCTTAACATTTCAGGGTTGGATTTCTTCGAAATATTTATTGTCACTGATCGGATTAGAAAGCTCCTCCGTAATCATCAGTCTCAAAAGTATTATTTTATTTATTTATAACACACAACAGGCCCTGAAGACCTAGGGCGTGAATTACATTTTATATGGTAATTACAATATATACAGTGATTCCTTAATTACACGACGCCATTAGTCTCTATTGGCAACCAAGTCTTTCCATTGCTCTATACCCATTTTCCGTAGATCTTCTGTTACATTGTTCGGCCATTTTTTCCGAGGTCGTCCTTTTCATTTCACTCCTATGGGTTTTCGGTTTATGATTATTTTTGGCATCCTGCCTCTCGCCTTTCGCTCTACGTGTCCCAGCCATCTGAGTCTTTGGGCTCTTACAAAAGTAGATATTTTGGGTCCACCATATAAGTTCTCAAGTTCTTCATTTTTTCTTCCCCTACCCCCACTTTCCGTTCTTATGCCTCCGTAAATGTTCCTCCTCATATTCCTTTCCCATCGTTCGATCTTTTCTTTGTCTGTTTTGTTAAGTACCCATGCTTCACTTCCATATGTAACTGTCGCTCGAATTACTGTTCTATATACTCTTTCTTTGGTTTTTCTCGAGACAAACTTAGATTTCATCAAAACCCTCAGCCTTCCATAATTCCTGCTTCCTTTTGCTATCCTCGCCTCAATCTCTGCATCTTCTCTTCCATTTTTTTCGACTTTGACCCCCAAATATGTACAATGTCTCACCCTCTTAAATCTATATGCATGTCCCTCTCCTATTTCTGCCCTTAATTCTGTCTTAGTATTACTCTCCATCGCTCCCATTACCATGTTTGCCATTTTCTCTTCATTTATTTCTAACCCAAACTTCTTCGCCTCCGTTCCTATTCTTCCTATCACCCTTATTAATTCGTTAATATATTGTGCAATTATTTTATTATTTTTACGTCATCCGTAAAGGCTAGGCATTGATGCTCGTTCTTGAATATTGTTTCTTCTGTTTTGACCACACTTCTTCTTATATTTCAAGTATCAAGTTGAATAGGGTTGATGATATGGGGTTCCCTTGTCTGAGTCCCTGCTCCACTTCGAAAGTATCTGACTTTTGGCACTTCCATGAAACTTCGTTTATAGTCTGTTCTAATGTCATTAATGTGAGGTTGATAATCTTGCTTGGTATTCTGTGCTCTCATTGCATTATATATCTGTTTTCTGCTGATTCGGTCGTAAGCCTGTCTAAAATCCCCAAATAGGACGTACAGCGGGATTTTGTAATCATAGCAGGTGTTTTGAATTTCTTTTAGTGTGAAAATATGGTCAGTTACAGATCTATTATGTCTGAAGCCGGCCTGATACTCGCCTATTTCTCCTTCTGCGTACTTTCCTAGTTAGTTAGTATTAGCCTCTCCTAAAAATAAACTAAATCCTGTCATTCGAGAATATTTATTTCTCTATCTGGGCATAAAATTGTACGTCAATTCGTTGTCAATTCTGTTTGTAACCTATTTAACAAATTCATGCCAAAATATTGCCAATTGCCGATTTGATTTCTTTAACTCTATAAATGAAAAATCATATTCGGGTCTACTTTTAACTGTTTATCTTCTTGTTTCGTTTTATAAATTATGGGATAAATATAACCCCACTTAGAAAATGAAGAATACTTGTGTCTAGCACCTTATAAAGAAACAAACGCTGGGCTCGATAATTATAAAGTCTCCTTGCTGTCAACAATTACAGAATCCATCAGCAAAGAGTTAAACGCAATAGAACACATAACAAACGATGAAAATCGACACCAAACTTCTCTCGGTAATACTGGGACGCAGGACAACCACAATAATTACTATACAATATATAAACGGTTTTTCAGAAAGACTGACCAGAGTACCCAACAGACTCATTGTCAAAACAGGAAATACTGTAAAATTTATTATATCTAAAACACACCAACAAAAACAACTCAAAACTCAATAAATTACATTAACAGACTTATTGCGAATATCATACATTTTACATTGGAGAAACATCTAACCTCTAAATGTACGAATAAATTGAACACATTTAAATACATACAGAAATGAAAAGGTAATATTGCGCTTCTGAAAACTGTGGAAGGTTGACGACCATAAACATGATATACATTTTGAAATAGAAATAAACACATACAATAATTAGAGTTCAGCAGAAATGTTTAAATAATAGAATTAATGAAATTTTACCTTGATTTGAGTGACGTTTAATAAATTCAAAAGTCCAAATTTTCATTAACTTCATATTTTTGGTACAGGTAGAGATACAGTTAGTATCTTTGGGATCTTATTAGAACATTTCAGGGAAAACGGCATTTGAACCATTCATGATTTCCATATAAAAACTTCAAAATTAGAATTGACGATCCTCGAAGTTTCCTTGGACTTCTTGAAAAGGTTGATCTCACAACGTTTCAGTAGCTTTGTATCTGTTATCGTCATCAGGTGAATGATGGGAAATTCAGTTTATCCTTGGTATTTATACCTTTAATCGGTCATCCGGTCCAATCAGCGTCGTCGTATCTGGATCTGGATAAACTGAATTTCCCATCATTCTCCTGATAACGATAGCAGATACAAAGCTATTGAAACGTTGTGAGATCAACCTTTTAAAGACGATGGAAGTCCAAGGAAACTTCGAGGAGGAACATTAGAATTGAGGACATATAATTTTTGGAACAAAATTTTAACATAACCGATGAACGAATCGATTTGAAAATATAGTACGACAAAGACATGTAGCTGGTTAGACTGAGCACATTATTCGGAGAAAACAATGTCAAATTTATCAGAAACTAGGAGCAGGTTATATTTTTAAAGTACAGGTGACAATTGGATCAAGGAACAAGAAGAAAGGAAATTACAAATTTTACGAAAACGGGATGGTATTTTGGAAATATAAGCATATGGGAAGAGAAATTGGAACATGCGGATCAACATATAGAGGAATGAAGCCTGGAAAATTAGTAATTAAAAAGTTAAGTGAATTTTCGTTCTATGTCAATATAAAAACCATAAATAAGCGACTGAATAGTCAGTCCGGGTATTCAAATTTCAGCAGCTGAAGAGTAAATATTGTTCGGGATAATAAATTGACGTTTAACTGTGCGAGAAAATTTTGACGAATTTTTTTTCGAAATTCAAATTTTTGAAAATGGTAACAAGTTGATTGGTAAACTCCATCAGTCAGAAGATTCAAATAAAGCCGGTTTGTAGAGAATTTTTTAAGTGCAGTCGGTATAGAAGAAAATGTATAAAAAGAGCAGTCAAATTAAAGATAGTAAGCAGTATTGGATTGATATTACAGAAAATTTATAACAAAAACAGGCAGGTTAAGAAGCTGCCAGATAAAGGAGCAGACAGCAAGTAGGTATTTGAACGAGGTTATAGCGAGAGCAGGTGCGGTTTGAAATAGCTGTCAGATAAAGCAGCAGTAGTAGAAAAAGTCAGTCAACACAGATAGATCAAAACAAGCGGATAAAGTTGTTGATGCTTTAATAAGAACTTAAAGTAATCAGGTAATACAATTTTGCAGTAAGGTTACAAATTTTATACTGCTTTCATATTCAGTTAAAATAATAGAATTTATAATTGATTCATTGGAAAATATGCATTTTTAGTATGGAGTTTAAAAATCCAAATTTAGTAACTTGCATTTGAAATAGCATTGAGTTTAAAATTTTTGAAGAACCATTCGTTTCAACAAATCTATATAGATTTTTTCATTGATTTCAAGTTTAGCTAAGTGTTTCAATTTTTTATTATTCATTTGAATTTTGAATTTTTCACATGGTTGTGTTGATTGAAGTACAAAATTTATAATACAAAAATATATAGGAAATTTTTCTTTTATTGACATTACAGATATTAAGTCACAAATAGCCGGAGCAAAAAGAAGTTCTGGAATTTTTACACTATTAAAAAGAATTAGAGTTTTGAAAACAAGTTAAATCATAGAAAAACTCAAAATTAAAAATAAAAATTCCATTACAATATATATTATCTTGCGTACAAACGAATGACACCTCGAAGAGGTGACAGGTAAACTTAATCTTAAAATTGTATCCTCTGTGTACTAGTTCCCCCGAAAATCATAGATGTCCATCATTACAACTCGCGCCGATATATTCACCTTGGTATTTAATTAATAATTGAAGAGTGATTTTAATTCCTTCTAATCTACTCCACGCCAACTATCTTTCTCCTTATTGAGCTCATAAATCTAATGAAGTCTAGTTTTCTTATGTCCTGGTTCTATCATCGTAAAAACTATAAATTGTTAAAACTCCTGCCTATGACAAATAAATCTAGGGACACTTCTTCTGTAGCATCTACTATTTAATCTCCATTCTTATATGAGAATTATAGGAATAATATTGTTGGGTAGATGTTGTTTAGCTGCCGCATACCTTATATATCCATTTAATTTTTATCACTCTTCGATATACAAGGCATAATAATCCCTTGTCCAAAACATCATTCTCTCTAATACTTCAATAAATCTTATGGTTTATAAGGGGATGCTAATCCTACTATAACAAGAACTTTTCCATCAAATCCGCCCTGAAAAATTAGGGTTTGTTGAGGATTATGCAAATAGGTTAGGTTATCATTTATCAACTGCTAAAAAAGTAAAAGCTATAAATAAATTAAATTTATTAATATGATGTTCTGTGTATTTTCATAAGGATTTGGGTTGTTTTTTTTAGTTTAATTGTATTTGATTTATTCTATATTTCCAGCTAACGTTTGCTGCAAATTAAGCACATTATAGGTACAAATAATTCTTATTTTGTTTCAATCTGTATAGTGTTTTCAGCAACTGAAATTTGGTATTTAAAATTGAAAACTCACGGTGTTATTATACTTTTAACAAAATTGTGGTAAAAGGACCTTCAAGGTTAAATGCAAACATATCTGTTTAGAATCGTCACGTTTATGTACCATATGCATACCCTGGCTTCTCTTGCATATGTTGTAAATTACTGTTGCCAAAGTTAAACTCACATAATTAGTTAAAATCGTATTTAGATAATCTTCCACAGCATTTAGGTACAGCAGTTAACAGCTTCTTTAGCCATATCTTTGTATTCAAATTTACAAATTTCCTTCTATCCTCTAATACATGTCAACTCTCTGCGTTTTTTTTTTCCATAGTGTTACAATGTTAATGCCCCAAGATATTATATTACCCAATATATTCTATATTTCTAAGATATTATATGTTCTACTCCCTAATATATCCTATCCTACTTACATTCTTTTCCTCTTTCTTTTCTTCACAATTGGTTCGTCTTCCTGTAGTAGCACTTCCCGAGATCTTTTCATCTTGTATCTCACATTTTCATCGTAATTGGTTTCCTCTTTCATCATTGGGTTCCTATGGTGCTCCATCCTGGCTATGGTTTTCATTGTGATCACCTCTAGGTCCGTTCATATCTGATTGTTCCTCAGGTACCATTGTGCGTCCTTCATCCTTGTTAGTGCGGTGTTCTGCAGTGCTTCTAATTTCTTGATGTGCTGCAGCTGCTGCTTGTTTGCAGATGCGGGCTCTATATGTTATCATTGACTTCACTGACATTTCGTAGATATTGTTCTTTGTGATGATTGTTTCAGTCTTCACTTGATGAAAATTCTAGGAAATTTAATGTATTATCTGTTTTTGTTTCGAGTGTGAATTTTATGTTGGGGTGTAGTTGGTTTAAGTATTTGTGTAGTAACTGTAATTGTCGATGTGTACCCGTGAAAACAGCGATGATATCATCAACGTATCGGTACCAATACAGGGCTTTGTAACTGAGATCGTGTTTGAAAATTAGCGTTTCTAAATGGTCCATAAATATTTCGGATAGAAGGTTGTAATTGAAACCTTTGTTTAGTAAAGTTGTTTAATTTTCTTGGAATTGTATAGTTCTTAAGTTGACAAATCTGTTAAAGAGTTGATTTTATGGATGTGTGGTTGGGTTTTGGTTGTTAATTACGGATTTTTTAGTTATTAATGACATTTGAGTTATAATTTTTGTGAGTTAGATGTTAGAGGTAGATGTCATGTGTGTTTCGAAGATAGTATTGAATCTTCCTGTCTTCTTTTTACCATTTCCTTTGTTCATGTAATATTGTTTTGTTGGCCGAGCTGCTTTTGTTGGAGGTATTCATTCAGCCATATGTATTTCGGAATGATGTTTTAGTTTATGCATTTGTTGAGGAACCAAATATTCTGTGTATTGATGCGGTATTTTAGCATTAGTTTGTACTATTTTGAGACTAAAAAACGTTAATATTTTCAAATTGATGATTATTTCAGTCTTAACTTGATGAAAATTCATTTTTAACATTACTTAAAAATACTTAAATTTTCATTATTTATTTTTATTTGACATATGTTTCGCCAAGTCTGGCTTCTTAAGAAATTGTAAATAAAATGAATGCTATAATTATTTTCTAACAAAGAAACCTTAGGTAGGATAATAAAATACTTGTTGGGAATTTCAGAGGAAGTAGGTAAGATAAATAATACATTTATGAAACATTGTTGATAACAGTTATGGATAATATAATATAATATTATTTAGAAATGGATTTTGAGATTAAGTAAGGGAGAGGGATTATTATCAGTTTGATCATTTAAGAGATTCACAAAATTTTGTTTTTCTTTATTACCTGGAATTCAAGAAGATATAATTTTTTTCCGCTGAAATTCCCAACAATTAAGAAGACTCCTCATTTTATTACCCTACCTTTAGTTTATTTGTTATACAATAATTATAAAATAATTTTGGCATTCCTTGTATTTACAATTTCTGAAGAAGCCAGACTTGGCGAAACATGTCAAATAAAAATAAATAAATAGTGAAAATTTTACCAAGTGTTTAGCATTTTTAAGTAATTGTTCTTTGTCCTCAGCTGTAGTCTGCTTCTTCCTCTCATCGGGTTGAGTTGGCTGATCCTTGATTTAGGTTTCTTCACTGTTTCTATAGATATGTTTTTCTCATGTAAGTTTCCTTTCTATGTGTATTCACAGATATTTGACCTCCTGACTCCATTATATATGACTTGCTTTTACAGTTAGTCTCGTGGTTAGTTGTTCCTGCTTCATCCTTCTTCTTATGGCTATTGCTTGTGTTTTTTCCGCTTTTATCTTGATTTTCCTCGATTTCTTATTGTAGGTAGTTTACCGCTGGGTCCTTCCTTAACGTTGCTGCTTTTACTGTGTTGTCTACTAAGGACGCTTTACGGCCCGCAAAATCAAAATCATCTATGAATTTTGCAGGCCACGCCCCCTTGATTACCACTGTTCAATCACGAGACGTCATCGTCCGATAAAATACTAGTTTTCCGCCCCCTGAGGATCCTATGAGGTATCACCTATGCCGGTGCCGGGGAAGATGCCTGTCGCAGTTGCAGATAACTTCCAATAGACCACCGTAAATTATAATTGAAGTTTTCACTAACACAATTACCTCGTGTTTAACTCATTTTTAACCCCTTAAAAACATTACAACCCCTGCAAAAGACCCCTAATTTGAAAATAAAATCACGAAAAATGACTTTTATATAACTTTAAAAAATTTAAATATAGAATAAATATTGTTTTACGTTACCTACCTTATTTGTCATGATTTAACCCCTTTTTCAATCCTTAAAAACAACCCCTCTATAAAATAATTCTAGGAAAATATTTTTTTACAAATTGAAAAGCATTTAAAGGCTGTTCCACGTTCTCTAAAAGGACTTTGATATGTTTAAGCTTTTCAACCTTAAAACTACCCCTAAATTAAAACGTTGAAAATACTTATACAATTAAAAATAATTTGATTATAGAGTAATAAATCACACTTTCTATTAAAAAATAAAATATAAACTTCTGAATTATCTGTAAATGCTTTAAATCATATTAGTAATTAATTATAAAGAATTTAGCATTACAATGCATAAAAAAGACATTACAAACAAAGAGCATTAAAATATATAAAAAATTATGGTCAATAAAAATAATTATGACTCAACATCAGAGTCGTCTGATCTGCTGTCGTCAAGATCTTCTTCCGGATCAATGCCATATATGTATGTATATATATATATAGACATGAGACAATAGTTTTGGGTCGATATTACTGTGTACTTTCACTTTGATCCAAATATTCACGCTCCGAAATTTTCAGTTTACTAAGTAGAAAAAAAAAATAGTTTTTGGACCATAACTTATAAAAAACCATTTTAAAGGTAATTAAAAGAGCTACAATTTTTTTTATTACAATATATAGTGAAAAACATTTTATTTTGAAACGGTTAAAGGTCAAAGGGCTCGAGTGAGACTGTGATGGCGCTGCCACGCGCGCTGTCAATTTTTGTGACAGGAAAATAAAACAAACCAAAATGTTTATCAAAAAAAGACCTACATTTTTCAGCATTGTACTTTTTTACGTACCTTTCATTATTTTACAGGTATTATGAAAAGAAGGTGGTTTCTGTATAAATTCGAATTTTTTCTTTTCTTAAAATCGTGATTTTTTTGAAAAATATGTCTCCTAAAGCAGCCAAACTAGAATCCATCAAACTCTTTATATTACAGTTAATTCTAGACGGAATTTGATTAATTTTAATTTTGGTAGAAATAGCACTTATATAAAATGCATTGATTAAAAAAAACATTAGATGTTCCTCTTATTTGCATTACAGCTCACTCATTTTTCGTGCAAAAGCCTTTTAACAGCGCTCATTTTAAAGAAATTTTGTAAATATCTCACTTATATATATATATATATATATATATATATATATATATATATATATATATTCTATTTTCATTTATTTCTTAATTAGTACATGCAGTTTTATTTTCATATTCCCTTAATGGCATTTAAACTATACATTTTAATAAGATACAATAGAAATTTTTGTATTTCCTTCTCTGGAGTCGTGTTTTTTTTTCAGAGATTTTTTTATGCAATTTATGACATTAGTACGCCTTTATATATTTGTTAATCGTTATATTTTTATTTCTAATAAAATTATAACATAGCGAAAATATGTTCCTCATCTCAATAATAAATATGACGATGATATCGTTAGTGAATTTACAAGACAAATTTAACAGAAACATAACAATATACAAATATTTTAGTCATTTAAATAACAAATATAACCTTAACAATACAACAATATAAAATATTTTAGTCTTTTAATTAACAAATATAACGTTAATATCGTTCGTCAATGTATCCAGTGATAGTACTTTTGTCACATAAATCCATTTTAAAATCTTCTATTGGCTCATCAATTTATTTACCTTGACCAACTTGTCCATTGCACCACAGTAGGCTATGTAAGCGTCTGTATTCTTTTGCGACTTTAGAACCATATTCTTTTTTGTCAAATAGTTAATGTGATAATTCAGGATATCACATGGTCTTTTTACAGTAGAGGGATTTCTTCGTCTCTGGTGCTCAAGTTCTATTAATTCGTTCAACACATATAGGAGAATATCTGATTCCACCTTATAGGATTGCTTCTGTGTAGATCTAAATTTAATTTTTTCTGTGGCTCACATTTTTCTGGGGTACCTCCAACAACAAGTTTAGGTAATTTTGCCGACACTTCTGTTTGCTGGAGACTTGAACTTCTTTTCAAGTTGTGGTTTGTTTTCTGGTTATTTGTCTGTCGACACATTCTCCTCTCCCTGCATAGTTCTGCCGTGTTCAGTAACATTCTGCTTGTTGAGATTCATGACTCTATTGGAGTGTCTCAATTTCCAGGTCCTTAAAAATTCTTCTGGTGGAATCCGTTTTTTCGCCGCTACCTGCTGTGTCTCCGTACTTTCAGAAACTTTCCGCTTGTTGAATTGTTTTCCACGAGTCGTTTGGGACACCCGTAGTCTCCATTGTGCTATGGAAATTTTCACAGCTCTTTCGCGACTTGCACTTCTCTGTCTTTGTCTAGCCTGAGTTTCCGCTAACTGGATCTCACCTGCGTTTTCTGAAACTGCATCATAAAATGCACTATAAAATCCTTTTTCATTAGAATGCATAAAATTATCTTTAATATCTCGCTTAATATTGCACTCAGAACACTTTATAAAATACCTATATGTTCAGTTTTTTACCTGCTACAATTTTGTTCATAAAATTTTTTTCGTTATAATGCATATTTTTGGAGATATTTGCAAAAAAAAACAATGAAAAACGTGAAAAAATTACGAATTTTCAATTGGCAAAAATGAAAAGTATTGGGTTTTTGGAAAAACTGTATAAAACAGTTTTTCGTTAAAATTAAGTCTTCTATCGATATACAAGGTTATGTTGCAAATAAAAATTACACCACGGAGAAGGGGTGGCAACCAACCCCAGGGTGAAAGCGGAGTTCGGGTCAATAGCACTTTTGAAGATAGACGTTAGATTAGCCTAATTCCAAAATTTCATGTAAATCGATTACTAGTAAAAATTTAGAAGGCATAATGGTTCAAGGATGCACTACTATTATGATTTAGTTTTCCGCTTACATTGAAAATCATAATACATTTCAATATAATTAGCTATGTACATTTTGTTGCTCGGAGATGCGAACATTCTGCCCTAAAGCTTTTAACTTGATGGGCGCGTAATCTTGTTTATGGAGAGCTAAAAACTGCGGAAAATTAAAGTTCGTGCCAACACATAAATATTTTAATGTCACTAAAACTTATATTTAATTCAGACCGAAATGACTTTCGATTACTTTACGCCGTAAAACTGGTTTACGATCAAAAATTCTAGAGCTCTCCAACGTGACCTCATAACGTGCAGTGTCTATAATGTGTTTAAAATCAGCCAGTCGTTGTTGCGCATAAATTATTGTTTTGATGACAACTGACAACACTGTAAAAGCGTGCAGATAAATGGAAAGTAGTGGGTCAAATTCTCACCGTCAGATAAAAACACGTGTAAGTATTTTGAGGCGATAATAATACTTCTTATGATGATTTGAGTAATACACTTATTACAAACTTATACTTAATTTAAAAAATTGTGACAATTGTTTCGCGTCCGATGGAGCTTAATCATACAATGGTAGTACCTTAAGAAATTCAATACTTATAAACTAAATAGAATATAAAAAAGGCAGTTTACAAATGTTTCTTTAATCTTCTAGTTGTGTTAATATTACTAAGAAATTAGGATAAACAATAAAAGAGATATATCAGATTATGGGTTTTTCCAGATGTAATTTACACAAAGACCTACCATTGAATATGAAGGTTCAATTTTTATGGTTCTAGGGTGATTCAGGTAAACCGTAATAGCTAAATGCTTGCCTCATTTTGACATTTATTTGATAAATTATTATATCTAATACTAACTGATTATGTAAATAGTTTAGTAGTGGAGACTTATTTGGTCATTGAGTAAATTTTCTGAGTATTTTAAACGATTAATCTCTGTATGTAGAATTTTGAAATCGTGGTCAAAATTATGATTGTATTCAAGTAAATGTTTTGCGTAATTGGAATATTGTTTATTTTTTATAAAAGAATTGCGATGTTCATTTAACCTTGTCTGAAAAGATCTACCTGTTTGACCTATATATGTTTTAGGACAATCTTTGCATGATCATCATAAATTTCTACTTCCACCAACTATCAGCCAAGTCAATCCAACTTCTTCTTATCCCTACACAGGATATGCCAATATGACATATTTACTATTATGAAAAGTTAATTTGCAAAATTTAAAGGCACCTTAAAACTCCACATTTTAAAATTAATCCCTTATATATAATATACAGGTATGCTATGTATTACCAGAGTGAACCAAGCATCCTTTTTAGGGTTCCGTATATACAATATACGGATACCCTTATAATATCACCCCGGATTTTTGCCTCTGTCACATCACAGCAATTTTCTCCTAAACTACTGGACGGAAGAGGTTGAAATTTGGTGTCAATGTATAGTTTGGTGACTCGATCAAGAGTACATATCGTAAAAGAAGAAATTTTGATTTTAGGGGTACTTCTGGAGGGAAAACTAAAAAAATCGACCGTTCCCCCCCCTGATCCCCGAAACTACTGAGCCTAAAATTGTGAATAAAATAGGAAATATAGAACATTGCCCGAACTTTACAGGAAATATAAGAAGAAACCATTAATATTAATTTTGGGTGGCAAATTATAGAATTAAATGAAAATTTAAAAATAAAAAAAATGTCAAACGCATCATGTAATACATCAAATGAAAGGTCCCATTCAGAGGAACACAAATATATTTTGTTCATATTAAAAAAATAGTTAAAAACATAATATACCAAAATTTACCCATCCCCCCGCTTGTCTCCAAAACTATAAAACGTAAAGTTTAGAAAAAAAATTTCGGGTATAGGATCTGACTTGAAAAATAAGGAGAAACCTCTATTTTTAATTTTGGGGTGCAAATTACAGAATTAAATGGAAAATATAAAATTAAAATTGTTTCTAACCCATCATGTTGTATATCAAATGAAAGGACTCATTATGACGAATACAAATATATTTTTTCCATGTTTTTAAAATAAATTAATTAAAAGATGTTACCAAAAATATAAAAAATGTTAACCATTCCCCCCATTCATTATGACGAATACAAATATATTTTTTCCATATTTTTAAAATAAATTAATTAAAAGATGTTAACAAAAATATAAAAAATGTCAACCATTCCCCCCCCCCTTATCTCAGAAACCATAAGCTGTAAAATTTTGAAAAAATAGGCATATAGCCCCTTAGCTGAGCTTTACTGGAAAAATAAGGAGAAAACCCTAATATTCAGTTTGGGGGGCAAATTAGACAATTAAATGGAAAATAAAAAATTATAATTGTTTCTAACGAATCTAGAAATATATCAAATCAAAGGGCTCATTATGACGAGTACTAATATATATTTTTATTTTTTTTTTAAATAAATATTTTAAAATTTATTAAAAAAATATATTTAAAAAATTACCTATTCCCCCTTTATTCCCCAAACTATAAGACCTAATTTGTTTACAGGAAAAATACGAAGAAATCCCTATTATTAATATTGGGGGCCAAATTATAGAATTAAACGGAAAATAAACAAAAAATTTAACGCATCTTGCAATACATCAAATGAAAGGGTTTATTATGAGGAATACTACCTAAAATTTTGAAAATAATTAGGGGTACTGGTGCTCACTTGAAATTTATAAGAAAAATTATTAGAAAACCCCCATAGTAATTTTAGGGACAAATTATACAATTAAGTGAAAAATAAAAATTCAATTTTCAAACGCATCATATCAAATAAAAGGTTCATTATGTCAATTACAAATATATCAAATTTTTAAGTCATTTGTTTAAAAGATATTAATAAAAATATTAAACATCGACTTAATTCCCACTTTAGAAACTACACTATTTAAATTTTGAAATATATAGAGCCTCAAGATTCAGACAGTAGATTATAAAGGTCTTCCTTGGAAGTTTATTAGTCTAAAGCGTTACCATCAAGGTGGCGGACAGGGGTAAACTTGTCAAAAATAAGGGTGAACTTCGTCATTAAGTAAAAAGATCCCCTATTTTTGACAAGTATATCCCTGTCCGCCACATTGATGGTAACGCTCTAGGCAGACGCCTCTCGGGAATTTGCTTAAATGCATCACAATGTTGTATGCAGCCAATTTTGGAACGTTTACTTGATGATGAGCATGTCCAAAATAATTACTACTTTCACCCCCTGTAACTACCCTCGGTCATCACTCCCATTGGCGCCTGCCTAGAAACCTGATGTAGTTCAGGGATTGAACTTAATACGATACGAACTGAACTTAATACGATACGATACATTTTCTCTATGACGAGCAAAAACCCGCTCTATCTCTTAGACTATCAGTGCAAATTCACTTGAACATCAACGCTTGGGCTATAAATCGTCAAAAGAATGTACTAAAATGAACATTTCAATGCTCACGTTTTTCTTTCGGCGAATGTTACGTGCCAATTTATAGAAACATACATCGTTAGCGAACAAACGTAAATGTTAATGTTAATCAAACAATTTTGATATTCAAATTCCCTTTTATAACGTTGTGCACGAACGCTGAAGATTTTTTTTACGTAAAATTCAATTCGAATATTCCGAATACTAATTAACAGAGCGATTTTCATGCAAACATAAAAAGCTAACAGTGCTTGAAACGGAAATGAAAGAACTTGATATTATATAAATGTAATATTTGAAAAATGCAACAAAACGTTTGTTCGATTCTATTAAAACAAATATTTTACAAATAACAGATTGTCCACAATTGAAGCAATTAATTTAATTCCGTAAATTAATGATTTTGGAGGAAATATGGAAATTCAATTGTTAATAAATGAATTTAAAAAAAACAATAACTGCATTTTTTTGGGAATAAAGTACATCTAAATCTCACCACGTTTTCAATTGCTATAAAACAAAAACAAAATAAACAACAATTATATAAAAACATATAATTTATAAATGTCGAACTTTTTTATTTTTTCTATAGGTTCAATAAAATATTGCTGAAAACATTTATTTACGTATAATATCACAACTAAATATCACTACTTTTTTTAGACTATATCACACTTCGACATCAGCTATTACAATACGCCCCTATCTACTGAACCACTGTTGCTATATGGCCCTATATTTATAACCCACCGCAGTACTTTTTTATACCAGCAATCGTACGTTCAGAAAATACTTTATGTTCTAGGATAAATGGTTTTTCTTCGGATGATTATATTCGAGAATGATTCCGTTTTTAACAGTGTAAAATTAAATGTTATAAGACTGCCCCCTTTAATTCTGATCGTCCCGATCGGAATCCTCCTCTTCATGATAGGGAGACCGTTGATCCAAATAAACTACTGTCATCTTAGTCTTCGGATTCCGGCCAATGAGATAGACAACATCTCTCAGAGACTTGCTTTTGCTCCTCTGGGCTTTTATAACCTTATCTCTCTGTTAGAGCCCAACCTTCAAATCGTAACTTGTTTTCATCAGATCGCTGTTTCACAACATCTACGCCAAGGGTAGTTCGTGTTTAGCCAGTTTCTTTTACCTGAGTTGGTCGACTTAATCATTGGGCGCTTCTTCTCAATTGGTGATGGTCTCCAGTGATTCGTGACAACGATTTCTCACCATTAACTATTGGATTGTCGTTGTTGGGCATATTCAGTACTTGAATAGGTATATCTCGTCCAGTTTTAACTAGACCTCTCCCGACCAAGTAACTATGAGCTAAATGTCCAGGCTCTACCATTCCAACGTAGCTCCCAAGTTTTCTTTCTAGCTGCCCATGAATAACTTGTTTTTTTCGACTGGGAATTCTGCCTGAGGATTTCGCTAGAATTTTGATAGAAGTTAATAAACTGGTCATGTCTATAGAAATTCCTCATTTCCAAATCTAACAATCAATATCTTGGGTCGAAAAAACCCGAATCTTGTTGTTTCGTATTTGTTAGATATCGATACCGCTCTTGATGAAGAGGCAAAATCCCATGATGGTTGATTTTCTGGCGGGGCTGGTCGAGGGTTAGTCAGCATTCATCTCCCTGGGCTGACTGATCGGAGATTCCCTAGTCGGTGAGTTTGTTGCGTTGACTACCCCTTGTTGATTCAGGTAGCCTCACTCTACAATGACATTAAAATGTTTTTTCCGTCCCCAACGTTAATATGCTATGCTGGTTTCAGTTCTTTCTGGCCGTTCGAGTAGTTTGTTCATACCAAATAACAACGCCTAAAGATATGACTCTGGTTCTTTCTGACTCAGCTTTTACATGTTTATGGCGGCCTCTACATCCAGAGCTCTTCTTCTTGCCACTTAAACTCTTAAATTTATCTGCACTTTAACATCTCGGATACCATTTATAAAATTCTGTTTGCCCAATTGATCTTTAATTTCGTTTGGTAAATCTAAATAGGACAGGTGTATTAAATGTCTAATCTCTGCTTGAAATTCTTGTAGACTTTCTCCAGATTTTTGTGTTTTTTCACTCAGTTTCACTTTGCATACTTGACTCAGATTTTGATTCTCATATCTTTTATCTAGGACTGCAATGATCTTGTCCAGGTTACCTTGTGCATCCACAGGAATGCCCTTGAAATGTTCTGTTGATGAACCTCTTAAAGAAATTCCAAGATAGTTCCTTGGTAAATCCGTCCAGTGCAGCCTCCATAGTTCTCGTTGTCTCCATATGATAAAACTAGAATTTAAATTCCCAAATTCCATTTCTGACAGCAGTTTTCTGAAAACCGTTTAGGTTCCAACAATTTAATTACACCAAAAATAAAACTTCTTTATTTACTTCATAATTAAATTTCACCAACAGCTTTTCTTACATTATATCCCACTACGATGTTATGTAGTTATCTACTGGACTACTGCTGTTGTACGACCGCAATACAATCCACCGTAGTCACTATCGATTGTTCCTGTTCTCTCTGGTATAGGACCGGAAATTTCAGTACTTTTTTATATCGGCAATCGTCATTTCAGGAAAAACTTTTTGTCGACCTTTGTTTATTCCGATAGATGGTTATGATCAGATGCTTAATTTCAATCTGTACGTCTACGATTTCTGCAATTTACACCATTATGATTATCTAGAGCCACAATAAGATTTTGGCTAGCAACACTGGAATCACTTATTTTTAGTCTTCTGAGTACCAGATAGATTATCTGCCTTACGTACTCATACTCAAGATCATGCAAATAAAACTCATAATATTAAACTGATTTAAATCCTCTGATGAGCTCTTAAAAAATACCAATGCTTTGGTCAGCAAGCAAAGAGGGTCTACAAAATCAGAATCTTTACTTTTCTAACAGCACATCTCTCTGGAGCAAACACAATGTCAAAGTCAGATAGCCCTCAACAAATAAACTATTAATTGAAAAGCAAGAAAAGTACTCTAACACTTTCTCGAGACTTACTCTTTTGCCAAGTAATTTTAAGCATAAGCAACATAACTCAAGTTTCAACACATACAGATCTGTAGATTTTATTTAGGGAAATGATATTCCTACAATAAATTAGTCAGAATTCACAGTCCTATTGATTTAGGGCAATATAACTGACATTTTTAAGACGTATGCATTTAATCAATAACGCAGATAATAAATTGCCCAAGAAACACTGGGTAGTATCTTTTGCATCCTTTGGGAAATAATGCTATTGGATTAAGATGTTGCATTACAAGATCCCGGGGTTTACGCTACATTTTACCGCCAGATAATGGGATTGTCGACTGTGTTCCCGTTCACATATGAGAACAAAGGCAACAAGAGTACACATTTTTATGGGACCTTTATACAATCGTTTCAGACAGACTACTTAATTGTATTTTCTTAAGTTTGTGCTACATTTCAAATGATTTACAGATATTCGAAAAAATCAGCATTATGAATTTATTAACCAGGGCATGTGTATACCCGTTATCCGTCCATTACTTCCTAAAAATATTCCGAAATCAAAACCTTATATGTGATTCAAACTGTTAAAATATCTCAGAAAACGTCTTAAAGTATCTTAATATATGTATAAGACATAATTTAAAGTTCTGGAGAATAAGCAATGAATATTAGAGTTATTATATCCAGTGACTCTCAGGCTTAGAAATTAAGATGAAGCTCCCGTTCTGTTTCAAAATTAAAACCGCTTTGGAGATATAAATTAATATATAGGAACTTTTTTCTGAAATTTTAACTAACTAGTTTCCTTTTAAAAAACATACGCCAAAGCAAGGATAATTTACAAAGGATTTTGCTTGATCAATGTTAAAAAATTTCGAATAAAACAGCCACCTTGTGACGTATTACCGTGTTTTGGGCCTGCTATCGAGTTGTTGTGGCACTTTGTCTGTTTTTTTCTGCTTTAGTTCATCTGTTTAATGTGATATTGATAGCAACTTAATTAGAAAAGGTTACGGGGCAAATATTAGCAACAACTTTGTGACGTATACTTTCGGAAACATTTTCATCTATCAAGCAATCCTTTATGTACTATACTTGATGCCAAAGTATATATTGGAAACTATCAAGTCGGCTTTTGAAACGAAAGGTCCACGACTGTCCAACTTTTCACCATCTGTCAAACTTTGGAGAAAACACTGGAATATGTCGATGGGATACATCAAACATGTATTGACTTTAGGTAGTTCCTCCTTATATTATGCAATGAAAGTTATTTAACGTCTTCTATTTCTTCTTGATGAATACTATTCCAAGCTAACTGTATTTCATGTGTTAGAACCTCCAAAATTCATCGAAGCTGGTGTAAATTTCCTAGCATCACACCCATCATATCCCATTCTATGGGTAAATGATCGGGGGTTTGGATGGCTATGGCAACAGATTCACATAAGTCTCTTCAAAAAGTTTGAACTAACTCGACCTACTTGAGGCCGAGCATTATCTTGTTGAAATATGGGATCCATAAGCCGATTTAGGCTGGCATGTCTTCTCGAACAAAGACTAAAGGTGACCTACTTGCATGTGCAATTAAATCAAAATTTCCGGAATTCTCATACAAATTTCCATGCCTTAGTTTAAGTGGTTAAGGGGTGAAATTCCCAAGTTTAAGATTTTTTTGTTGGTGTACTAATACTAGCTCATATACCAAATTTCAGTTTTATTTATTTATTTATTTATACAATAGGTCATCTTACAGGTTGTCCCTAAGGCAAACCCTTAATAAAGATGACACACAGTGACAAAAGAAAATTACAAATAGGTGAACTCGAAATAATTAACAACAAAGTCCCAAACTTAACAATATCTAAAGAGACAAATATAAAACTGTTAAATTATGTTGTGGATCATGTTTATATATCACTATTTACGCCTGTATTATAAAACTCTTGTAACGATCTAGATAAATTTTTCTTAAAATTATTAAAATTGGAGGAAAAGATATCTACGTTTAAATGACAAATTATATTATAAGCATTCATACTTCTTATTAACGGGGAGTTACCGTAGTAGTTGGTAGAATAGTAAGGAACGTAAAAAATCTGTTTGTGTCTGGTTCTAGGAAACTGCAATTAATTGGTAAATTCTTGAGACACCATTCAGAACACAACATATTGTTAATAACTTTATAAATAAAACAAATATCGGCAAATTCTCTTCTGATAAACAGTGGCTGAAGATTGTTGTCACTATATTCTTGGTAATGCCGAAACCTAAAATATCTATAATTAAGTGGATTAACAAATTTCTTTTGTACATGTTCTAGGGATGTTATATAATTATCATACATAGGATTCCATGCCATACTGCAATATTCTAAAAAACACCTTTCATAAGACATATACAACCGTATTACTGTACTATGGTCTTTAAAATCTTTTGTATTTCTTAATAATAGCCCAGGAGCCTTAAGGCTTTTTGTACCATAAAGGAAATGTGGTTATCAAAGCTTAACTTTTTGTCCATAATAACTCCTAAATGTTTAATTTGGGTTACTTAAGGAATAATATTATTGATGGTCATATCAACTAGTGGTGGATTAACTAATCTTGAAAGTATACAGTTGCACTTCGTTACATTCAATATTAATCTGTTGACTTGAGAGAAACTAAAAAAGCTACAAAGGTCGGCTTGCATTAATTGGTAATCATTAATTGTTGAGATTTTTCGATAGATTTTCATGTCATCAGCATATAAAAGTACATTACAAAAAGACAAACATTCAGCTACGTCTGAAATAAAAATACTAAATAATAAGGGACCCAGGTGGGACCCTTGTGGAACACCCGAATTAATAGAAGTGACTCTAGACTTTACATTGTTTAGAGCAACATACTGGGTTCTGTTTGAAATATATGAGCAAATAAGATGCAGTACCATGCCATGCACACCGAAATTTACAAGTTTGGCGACCATTGTCGGATGATGTACCTTGTCGAATGCTTTGGAAAAATCGGTGTACACAGCACATACTGACTGCCCGTTATCCATAAATTATAAATATACTGAATGAAAGGTACTAAGTTAGTAGTTACTGACCTTTTCTTAAAAAATCCGTGCTGAAATATTGTAAGACGATCTTTAACCAAAAAAAATAGCTCCTGAGTCAGAATTTTTTCAAAAATGTTACCCGTTAAATTTAATAAAGATACTGGCCTATAGTTATTAACAATATTCTTAACACCAGACTTAAATATGGGGCCATTTTCAACTTATCTGGAAAACAGCCGCTTGCCAGTGACTTGTTAAAGATAATCCACAAAGGCTGGATAAGCTCATTAGCACAGTTTTTAATAAAAACGGCTGGAATTCCGTCAGGGCCTGGGCCCTTGTAAATATCTAACGATTTTATTGCATTAGTAATCTGATTTCTAGAAATTGAAGTAATATCAAAATTAACATTGGAATTAACATGATGAATTAATGAGGGATTATTGTTATCAACAAAAACCGAGCTGCAGTACTCAAAAAAAGCTGAACATATTTCTACGGAGCCTGTGTATTCCCTATCCTTATAATTCATTTATCAAGGGCAGTATGAACTTTTTACGTTTATTTGACACATACGACCAAAACTGTTTCGGAGATTTGTTAATATTTTCTTGGGTTTCTTGGCTTTCTGGGACTTGAAGAAGTACCCTAGGAATTTTGATGATCATCAGTGAGTCAGCGACGAATTCGTTTTTTTTAGATATCAATAAAATCTAAAGTGTCAGAGCTATGCAATTGAAACTTTACGTGTTTAATGAGTTCAATAGTGACATATCATGAGAATTTTGATTATCTGGTAGAATCTAAACCCAAGTAATAGGGCTTCAAGAAAAACGACTTCGAGAAAAGGTAAGAGTGCCCGTCTTCGCTTCGCTCGTCTTGGCCCCCAGATTCTGTGCGCATGGCTGCTTCAAGAGAAGTCTTTCCGACGAACGTTGCGCCATCTGATGATATGCAAATACTTCATATTTGGAGAATACTGAACACTATTATACTCCACACTATAAAGTCCTATACAACAAATTCCAGAAATTGTACCTAATCTGCTTTTCAACAGAAAATTTTCGATATAAATTACAAGAATGTATCCACTTGAGTACTTAGTGCTATTTTTAAGATGATAATATATTTTTTGAACGCAAATTTTGAGCATATATATTTCACGGACACTATGCTCCGAATGACATTGTATATCTTCTGTTTTTTGTATGACACAAAACTTCAACCCCATGTGTAGGGAATGTTATATTCATGTAGACTCTTTGCATGTTATTTTGAGTAGGGCCAAAGCTTTATTTAGTTTATAATTTTTAACTTTATTTTTGATATCGCAGTTATCGAGTATTTGTTTATTTTTGTTTTTTTTTTGTTATTTTTTAGTACATTTTGATATCTGTTTTTTTAAGGATTCTTTAATATTATCCTGTTAATAGTTTTTTACTGTTGGACAATAAAGCTTTATTTATTTATATTTAAATGATTATTGATTAACACTATTAAGAATCATAATAAACATAGCACTTTAATAGCTGGGTTAATTTTCGCTGCAATGGGTCTATTAGCCACTTCAAATATCCGTCGTTAATCGTAATGTTCGCAAAACAATGTAATAACATTGGATTATAGCCCAAAGAGGTTTATTATACACCATACATGTACATCATTTTGCCGTAGTCAATCTGTCCAGGGCTGAAATACGCAGAAGCTTTTGTTGTAGATACAATGAAACAATTTCTAGTTTACAAGATGAAACCTATTAAATTACTAACGAATATAATTTCAAACACATAATAAAGTTTTACTGGTCGTTTGGTTTATCACATTACAATGTTCAGTTGGAACATATTTTAGTTACTTTGTACGAGAGTAATTTGTAATTCAGAACCCATTTAAAAGCGAATGAAAGTCATTTTTAACAAGAATTCTATCGTGAATTGATATGTACTTTTTTAAAACCACAATCCAATAGAAATTTCCATTTTGAACCCGTTGGCTTTTTACTACACTCTAAACTGACAAAAATTCCCAAATAAGTTCGTCATGCTTATAGAAAGCTAAAAAAGGGAAAAAGACTTTCAGAGTCTAGATCTCTCTTCTAATAACTGTTGGGGAGTAGGCAGATTGAGGCCCCGAGTTCGATCTAGACTCTGAAACTCTTTTTCACTTTTGTCTCTTGATAATGGCTCCTCCAAAGCAGGAGTCCAAACGTCGAGCCTTTAATAAATTCTCTAGCGTAGTTCATAATAATGAACGCGCAAGCCTCTCAGAACATGGCCTTGGAGAAAACAACCAAGGCCAAAATCCAAGCAAGTAGGATCGACAAAAATCTCCAATTGCAACTCATTCCGCGTGAAAAGTCATCGAGATGTCCGAAATTCTATGGGTTGCCAAAAGTACATAAAGAAGGTGCACCTTTGAGGCCAATAGTAAGCTCAATTGGATCCCCAACACAACAGCTAGCCAAATACCTAGCCCAACAACTTCAACCGTTTGCAAAGGGGGCAGACTCATATGTCAAAAATTCGACACATTTCATCGAAATATTTAGAAAAACGGTTTTACAACCTGAGTGTCTTCTTGTCAGTTTTGACGTAGTGTCCCTTTTCACCAACATCCCTATCGACGAAGCCCTGGATATCATAATAGAAAAATACAAACCACCTCAACACCTTGTAGACTTAACAAGACACTGCCTGATGAACACCTATTTTGTTTACGAGAACCAACGATACAAACAAGTGGAAGGAGGTCCAATGGGATCGCCACTCTCACCAGTTATAGCGAACCTTTTTATGGAGAGCTTTGAGGAATTGGCACTAAGAACAGCAACTCTTAAACCCAGTTTATGGTTGCGATATGTGGATGATACGAGGATCCCTTTAGAACAACAGGGAGTGTACGAGATTCCATGTGCAGACTGTCATAAAACCTATGTAGGGCAAACTAACAGAAGAATTCAAGCTAGACGGGATGAACACCAGAATGGTATAAGAAAGCAGGAAAAAAAAACATCCATTGCGGAACACGCCGCCACGACGTCACACCGAATAGACTTTGAAAACACCAAAGTACTGGCAAATATAGAACATCCGAAATCAAGACTCGTAAGAGAGGCAATTGAAATAGCGCCTCACAGTCTAAACGCACGCAATGAAATCCAGAACTTATCGAATTGTTGGAAAATTCTATTAAACACCGTACCGGCCCGGACCCAACCAATAACAACTCAACCGGAAATAACAAATCAGCTGGCGGGAGGCGTGCTCACTGAGCGCCCAGGGCTAATCACACGCAGCCGTTCACGGTGCCAACCAATGGGCGCCGAGCCGTGACTATATAACACCGTGCGCGCTCCTGAAAATATCAGTATTCGAGTAACTAGAAGCGAAAGCAGAAGGCTACGAGAATTATGCGAACCGACCTGAAGGGGGCAGATGTGACTCTGCCGAAACGTCGTCATTTTACCATCGATCCCGGCAGGGATCAGTCATCAACTACGCGGATGAATTCCCGGAAACCATCTAATACATTTAGTGCCCGCGAAACCTTAAAAACATATATATATATATATATATATATATATATATATATATATATATATAAGCCCCTCGGTGGCCTAGTGGGAAAGTCCGTCAGCTCACACAATTGTATAAAAATTGGAGCTTGATATAGCGGACCGGACCCGGGATCGAATCCCAGCCAAGTCAAGGTTTTTTTCATTAATAAAAAAATTGTGACACAATTCCGGGGGGTACAGTCGTCTCTGACGCAAATGGCAAAAATCAGGGAAATAGACATTTGCCCCTTACCAACCCGCACTGAGGCAGCGTGGTAAGGTATGCCTCATATCCCCTGTAAAATTCTAAGACTATTCTTCGTCTTCTCAATCCTTCGAGAGAATTCTTCTTACAAAAAGACCTTAAGCTCTTTATCTGTTCCCTCAAGACCTTAAGTGTCTCCGATTAGCTCTTCAGCTTTCGCTTCATTAATAAATTCCGTTACGAGTCAAGTTATACAAAGGCCAATTCCTCAACTCCTAGCCTTGAGTTTCCGATAAAAACTGCCAAAAATTATGTTCGTCTTCTCAATCCTTCGAGCCAGTTCTTCAATTATCCAGTCCTACACTTCTTCTTCTTCTTCATTTCAGTTAGTAAAAACCGACCATTTGCCCACCTACCTTCAATTCTCTTCAATACAGTCCTTCAGTCCTTCTCACAGATCTTAAGCTCTTCTTCTTCTTCCTCTCTTCTCAAGACCTTAAGTTCTCCATTTCCACAGCTCTTCAAGTTCCTCTGCAATCTTTCAATTCTTCAGGGAGGCTACACCATGAAAAATTGGTTGAATATAGCTGCATATGATGATGATGATGATGATATATATATATATATATATATATATATATATATATATATATATATATATATATATATATATATATATATATATATGTATATTATTAATTTGTGGATAAAGCAAATGGAATAGCAAGAATGTTGAATTTTGAATATTTAATATGAAGAATCCGTTTGTTCTGAGCTCTATCATAATGACATATCCTATAAGTACATGGGTATTTATTTGTCTAACATAAGTTAGATTAGTGAAATAGACACTTTTAGACATGTAATTAACTCACCCTAATTTAATCTGACGCGCTTGAGAATTTCTGATATTTATTTTTTACTAATCTCATCCTTTATCCTTGTCCATATCCATATCCATGGGGCCCATATTTGGTGAAGATACTTAACCGGATGCAAGGCATCCCGTGTTAATCTGCCGCGCTTTAGTAAATCCCGAAATCCCAATTGAACTCCCCAACTTCTCTGCGCGATGTTGCCGTATTGCCAATAATTTACTGAAAATGTAATTTCGATATCCTTAGTGGAATGTCTTCGATGACACATTACATATAATATCCAAAAAAATGTATGAATTAGATGTTGCGGTTTTTGTTCAATGCTGGTTCAATGCAAGTATGTAATTGACGAAGGACCTTTAGCGGAGCAATCAATAAAACACGTGCCGTCGCGTAAATGAATCACCAAATAAAAGTTAATCACTGAACTTTTACGTCGACGCCCTGCAGATGGTGTTTTCTTGGTTCTTCTTTCTCCAGAGGCTAGCCCCGCAACAGCAGGAACTGATTTTAGAGCTTCGTCTGGACAGCACGTTACACAAAAAATAGCGACGTAATTTTCATTGATTGAGCCAACAAAAAATGCGGGTTTAACAAACAAATGATGCGCTTTTGTAAACACAAAAGAGACAAATGAGAGCGGGTTAGCGATTGTTACGACCGGAACTATAACTCGCGAAATCGTAACACAATAACAACAAAAAGCGGCCGTCTTAAAACGGAATCAAAAAAGCGTCCGAATAGCACGGAAGTCAATACACCAATCACGAATACTGTCTTTATTTTACACGCAAAAAAACACTTAAAATTAGCATTAGCGCGACGGAATGTTTTGGAGAAGGTGCAGAAGTTTAAAAATCAATGAAGTAATTCAATGAAATTTAAACGATACACTAAACAAATTGCGGTAACGCAACACTTGGTCATTAAGGCCTATAGACCATAGTGGAATAAGAGTTTATTGTTTAATTTGGCGTATACTACTTCCACCTAAAATATAGGCACTAAAACTATTTACAGCCTGTAACTTGATGTTGTTGTTTTATATTCGTTGTAGCATCCTTTTAAAAATAAACGATCTTATATTTGGAAACTATATTAAATAGTCTATTACCACAGGTGTGTAGCACAAAATATAATTTCAGAAATGGCATTCTGTTTGTTAATATTTTTAATAAAAACCCCAAGAAAAGTCCACGTAATATCTGCTATAAAACTTTTATAAGATACGAGTATAACTTCAAATCCTATGTCAACACGAAAATACTTTTGTTATCCTATGTAACCAGAGTGCACTCAATATTATCATGTCGTATTCGCTTTTGTAACATAAAATATCAACGTAAACCATAAAATCCACAAGGTCGCCTCGTCTCAAAGAGACGTATATTGCAATTTCGCCGTCTTGTCTTTCCCTCAAAATTGAATGTGTTGGGAAAACATGTGCAGTGAGGAAGTGAACGTTACATGATGATGATACATTAAACGAGGTTTGAGAAATAAATACGGGACATTTTCATTTATCTCTAAGATTCCACGTTTCTAAGCACCTTTAGGACACCATTTCCTATGTGAGGTTTATCCTCTTGTGTCATTCTGTACTTAACCCCTTTATGATGATTAAATTGTGTTCTTCTTGGCTTTTTTTTTGCTTTGGTAAACAGGAAAACAGGAAAAATCGCTTATTCCCATGTTTAGACTAAATTGACGCTGACGATAAGGAAAATAGATGAGTATGGTAGTAAAATGCAAAAATTGCAAATCGAAACTAATTAATGTTGATGGTGGAAGCCGTTACTTTGTGATACTCAATCATAATGTTAATGAAAAAAAATTAATATAGTTTAATATCACTTTATTTTTCACTTCACGTGACTAGTTTCGGCAAACTCTATGCCATTCTCAAACGCATACAAATTGTTGAACGAACTATACAGACGCAATCATGACAAATATATACCTTCTGAATATAATACAGTGAATTAAAAATTACTTAAATTAATTTAAAAATGATTGACAAATATATAACTACTAAAATAATAATTAAAAACTATTTAAATACTAATATCTCACATAATGTTGGAAATTATTTAAATACATCAAAAAGGACGCTTTTATGCAAATCATTTTGGTTGTTTAGGATTAAATTGAATGAAGAAGGATTAGTAATGCTTTAAAAATTTCTACCGGTTCCAGTAGGCCAACTAAACCTTTAATTTGTCATTTTTGAGTTTATATTCAACGAAAACTTGTTAATATCGACTGTCTGTTCAGCACTACTAATGGAATTACTCTCAAATGAGGAAACGTCAAAGTGAAAACCATCTTTTTCATGGCTACCTACGTTAAAAGTGAAAATAAGAGAGAAAAGCATCCATAACTCCGTTTTATGAATAACTATATCGAGTATTATATCGTTGAAAAGCTCTATCAATGTCCGATTTTTTGAGGTCATAGCCAACTATGTATGTCCCCAAAATAACCTCAATGAGAGGTTCGTTTTAGACGCTAACTAGCTGTTTTCCCATCCTCTTGTATTCTATCTTCTCTACAGCTAACAACTACAACTTCTTGCAGCTCACATTCATCCTCATCATCAGTTTCTTCACTACAGCTGCTTTCACCCTGTTGTAGTTGAGTCGCATTCCCCTTGCTAATATCTTCTTGGCTTACATTGCAGCCACTTTCGTCATCTTCTTCGATATCATCACCGATGCATATTGTTCTTTCGTTATTTTGCTTGGCAAGATCTGCTTCGCGAAAAGCATTGCACAACTCATCCATGTACTGAGACACAACTCGTTTTATTACGTTTCCGATCAACATTCTTTGCCGGAGGTTGTATTTGTCAGAAGTATTCTTGGATTCGCTAAGATCCAGAATCTTTTGCCTATCAGCGGTGAAGACGCTGCTAAAAAAATACGCCTCCTCTGTATCTGTAAACAAAATATGTATCAGAGAGGTGCTAAATAAGAGAAACACCAACTTATTTGATTCCAAGAGGATGGAAAAGGGAAATTACCATTCGAAAGTGCTGATCTAAATTTGTGTTCTCCAAAACGTTTGATTAAAGATTCGCCATTTAATAATACTTATGTATGTTACCTGCCTTTCTACATTCTGACAAATCGGGAAAATCAAGAATGAGTCAGGTCAGATCAAGGTGGTCAGGGAATGTCAATGAAATCGAGAAGCACCCTTAAAAATAATAACGAATTTTATATTGGAGAAACTTCTAGACGTATAAATGTTCGAATAAATGAACACAAAAACTATATAAAGAAACGACACCACTATTGAAGTCAGGCAAAAATTGAGATTTCAAAAGTACCCTGAAGAATTCTAATGGAAAATGGCTTTCATATAATTTTTTTAAAATTCTGATTTTTGACTGTTTTGACTTAAATTTCTCCATGGGCACAAACTTTAAAAGGTCATGGTTATCAGTGTATGGACTCTAAAAGTCTAAAATAATTTTCGGCAAATTTTATAGATCCTCTGTTTGTATGATAGTTCTCAACCTGTGGATCAAAAGTCTTAATGAGCACAGTGTGCCTGAGAGTCTTTCAATTTTAACTCTTACCAGTATCGTTGCTGTATTTTACACTTACAGCCAATGGGGTATAACATTCATCTTTGCGGGAGTGTAGATTGAAAACAGAGGACGTTCAACATCAGGAACATATAGCCACTTTTAATCAACTGACTTAGTTTGAAAAAAAAAACGCAGTATCATCAAATGAAAACAAGGACTTCCAGAACTATCAAGCACCAGAATTTTGAAAATGGCTAAAGACCCATCTCCATAAGAATTCGCGGGCACCTTTCCCAGTGATTGAAAATGAGGAATGTATTTAATTCAGCTTCTAATCTGATACTTGCTTCTGACTACTGAAGCATTTTTCCAGGTTTGTAGAGGTCTACATTATGACATTATTACTGGTCATATTTAGAGTACTTTTTTGTGGATTGGAGTGAACAATGTTGAGCATTTTTTTCCATAACTACATACCCCTTTTTATGTCGATAGGTTTTCTTTTTATGTTGCATTATTATCTTTTATTTGCTGATGTAATTGTGAAAGTTCAAGCTAGTGTCATCTATGAAGAATGTTATTATACTTAATATAATGGAGAGGAACAGTATTAAAATCAGTTTTATAGACAGAACGTACGTCTAATAAACTATACTTAGAGAATAAATTCATTTCTGATTTTTCTAGAATATTTATTTCAATCGAAAATTCTCACGTCAAAATATTTGCTTTTTTAGAAGAGTCACTGGGCTTTCTGTTCATTGAAATCACTACTTTCAAATACCAGTGGGCTAAAATTTTCCTAGGTCACTTAGGTATAAAAGTCCAATCTTAAAATAGCAATAAATAGGCATCTAGGCATATAATTTAAAGAAGATTCAATATCTTCCTCAAAATATTGTAGATGTTTTATTAAATATTATCTTTATTATCTTGTTTTTTTTTGTTAATTATAGTAGTATATTTCGACCTGTAATTATTTTGTTTATCAACGTAACATGGGAAGCTTACATTTTTCAAGTAACTAAAGTATTTTTTTAATAAATAGCTTAAAATTGAACATAATGATTTTAAAAATTTTCGGATTAGAGTTTTTTTCGTTTTTTGCATGTTCTGAGAACATTTACCATAGTATGTAAAGTATATACTTTTTAAATCATCAGAAAGTAGAAATCACAATAAACAAAATGCCCGCCGACTTTTTTAAAAAAGCAGATATTTTTACATGAATATTTTCGATTGAAAATGATGGTGATTTTCGATATTAAGTTAAAATAAGGTGAAAAAACAAATATTTAAAATCAAAAAAATTACAGTGTGTTTGGGACATAAAAATGTAACTTTTCACTAAATTTCGTGAAAAAAATTATTTGTAAAAGATTAAAACAAAAAATCAAAAACTTGTTTTTTTGAATTTTTCACATAAATTTTGAGGTTATGTGAAAACAATCTGAACACAAAAGTTGTAGATCTTTTTATTACCCACAACTTTTCCATTCAACTATTTTTGTCGGAAATCGAGCTAACCCGTTTTTTACTCTTAAAGAGAGACTGTATATATAAACCAATAATAAAGCATTTATAGATTATTATAATTTTTAAATATACGAATTTTCCCGGCGATGAGGCTTTGGCCAATCAATTTTTAGCCTTCGAACCACACAAGTGAGAAATTACATTACCTTAAGAGATGTTTTCAGAAAAGAGAAACAAACATACCTACAAATATTGCTAATTTAAAATAGTGTTTTATATAAAATCTATCCCTGTTATCCAGTAAGTGTGAATATCAAAATAAATTTAAGTGTTTTAGATCCCATAGAAATTAAAATATCTTCTGTTTAATTTCGTCGGCATTTATCAAATAATTTACGGCAAAAATCTATAATAAACATATAAAAACATCAAAACATCTTACCTGCTTCACTTTCATTGCGCTCCACATCTCCATCTCTGCTACAACTGGGCACATTTTCATCAAAACTCTTAGACGAAGCCATTATTTCGGTTTACACACTTTGTCTCTTGACGACAGACCACTAACATTGAATATTAAAACCTTTCGGTGTACCAGTTGACTTTGTATCTGAGAATTGATTTGGCATCCCAAATGAGACAGAATTGACCCCCAATGAGGGGCTAACAACTGGCGTGTCTTTTCGTAATCCTTTTATTACATTTAAAATCATTATTATTTAAATGGGATTTGGCATTTCTACCTTTCTGTAAGAGGGAATTAAGAATTTAGTAGTTTCAAGGGGCAATAAAAGCAGATTTAAATTTTGTATACCTTTCTTGAAAAATTTCGTATAGTATTACCAAACTCAATTGTAAATTCACAAAAACTTTATCAGTCTGTTTTCTATAGTAATTGACATTGAAAACAATGTACATGGGCCGAGATATTAATTTATTTGTTAAGAAGTGTTGTTGGAATTCTCTTAACTTTTGTTAATAAAAATTGTATGCCATTTTATAAGGTTTTGTTTATTAATTATTACATAACTCTACAAAATGAATTTGTTTTTATCCTGAAATTTATTTTATGATTTTTCTGTTCATTAGGGTGCAAAAGAAAGGAAAATTATCCATATTCCTTAAATAGTTGACTTAGTTATTTCAATACTACTTTTTTAGTTATTGTTAACTGAAAAAGGTATTAAATAGTATTTTAAAAAAATTGAGAAAAAACAACGAGATCCTAACTGTCACGCAGCGTCTACAGACATCACTTAAGTGATAAACAACAATCAACTGGTTTGTAAAACACTCTAAGAAGTTAAAATGTTTTCTAAAAATAGTAAATATAATGCCCATGAATTTTGTTATACAGGGTGTCCCAAAAGTCCCGGAACGGCATTTTATCTCGGCGGGAACGCATTTTAGAGAAAAATGTTTCAAACAAAACTTATAGGATTCGTCCCTGGCTATCGAATTGTGGCCTTGAGTTTGACCTTAACCTTTACTTCCAAGGTCATTTCAAGGTAAAGTCGATTTTTTTCAAATGGGACAACATATTTCTGACCTCGGAAATGGAAAGATCGGAAAATTTTACGTTCAAATATGTCCTTGACCATTTTTAAAACTTGACCTCTGGTGGTCAGTAAGGGTGTCCCAAAAGTCCCGGAACGGCATTTTATCTCGGCGGGAACGCATTTTAGAGAAAAATGTTTCAAACAAAACTTATAGGATTCGCCCCTGGCTATCGAATTGTGACCTTGAATTTGACCTTGACCTTCAAGGTCATTTCAAGGTCAAGTAGATTTTTTCAAATGGGACAACATATTTCTGACCTCGGAAATGGAAAGATCGGAAAATTTTACGTTGAAATATGTCCTTGACCATTTTTAAAACTTGACCTCTGGTAGTCAGTGAAGGTCAAGTAACTCGTCAAATATGGGATAAAATTTTTTTTTCAAGAACTAAGGTTTAGGATTTTTGCACGGCAATGCGATGCTTAGTATGGCTACGCGACCGCTTTTGGCCATTCTACAAACACTTTTGTTTCCAAAATCTTTCAACTACCCTCTGTGACTATAATTCTACTTCGCCCTATATTTCAACCATTATATATATATATATATATATATATATATATATATATATATATATATATATAGAGTCCTTGCAAGCTACGCTTTAATTCATTTATATTCTAACATTTTTGTTAATACTTTATATAACTATAATTCCGTTGTACCCTATATATTCAACTTTTTATAAGCTACCAAATATAACATATTTTAAATCACACTGTATAACTATAATTTCATGCCACCATATTTTTCAACTACCCTTTATACGAATTTGTTTGTGGTCACCTATTGTAACTTTTTTGATATATATATATATATATATATATATATATATATATATATATAATTTTACACCACCAATTCATATTATATGCATCAAATTAACATGCGAAATCATGAGATCATCCAAAAATTGCCTACAACGGCAATTTTTTTTTCCTCATTTCTTGGAAGGCAACTGGCAAACAAATGGTTGTGCACCACTCAGAATTAACTGTTCTGTGTTGTTCTAGTGGTACGGTTGCGACATGTCTAGTTTTTCCGAAAAAACAGGCGATCATTTGCTTGGAAGTGCTTCGTGCGCGAACAACTTTTGTTGGATTCGGCTCATCTTGTAACACCCATACAGTCGACTGCTGTTTACTTTCGGGCTCATACGCTTAAATCCACGATTCATCACCTGTCACTATGTCATAAACCTGTTTTGAAGCACCGTGATCGTATTTTTTGAGCTTTTATTTCGACCAATCGACACGAGTCTTTTTTTTGAACGATTGACAAATTGTGTGGGATCCAACGCGAAAAAATTTTTTGACATTCAAATGTTTATGCAATATTGAATGTATGCTGGTCCCACTATGTGTAAGGTTGACTCAATCTCACGATAGGTCACATGACCATCTTGCAATATCAGTTCGCGCACAGCATCAATGGTTTCCGGAACAACAACTGTTTTTGGACGACCTTCACGAAATTCGTCTTGGAGTGAACTACGACCTCAATTGAATTCACCATACCATCGATAAACAGTGGTCCTTGATGGAGTTTCATCGCCAAAGATTAAATTAAGTTCATCCATGCACTCTTGCTGACTTAGTCCACGTCGAAAGTTGTAAAAAATAATCGCACGAAAATGTTCACGATTTATCTCCATTTTTTGGCCGAGATGAATCCCTTAAGTTACTGTAAACAACACATAGCGCTAGTATGTCAAAGGGTTCTGAGTACGTATACCCTCAAAAATGTCAAACTTTACGATAGAGCTGTCACTTGTCAGATTGCAACACTAGGGTTGTCCAATCCCGAAATATAGAACGCAGCCCTCGTAACGATGAAAGATCTCCACAGCGGCCAATGAACATTATTTTTTTGGTGATTTTTTACGTTTTCATCCATTCACCCCTTTTTTACCTATAGTTTTGAAATGATATTATGCAATAAATTTTTTCTAATCTGTATTAATAAGTCTACAATTTGTTTATTGAGGTATACCGTAAACAAAAGAAAAAAGAGCGAATTTTCAAATGTACACCATTTCACCCTTCATTTTCACTCCTATAATAGAGCATAATGACATTCTAAATAATTTTCCTTTAATCTACATATCCCAAGGTCAATTAAAAAAAATGTTTCAATGTCTCTATTTTTTGCAAGATATTAGGTTTTTGTTAAAAAATGTCATTTGACCAATAATCGCAATTCGCTACTATGACAAGCAGTCAAAAGTAATGTCCTGTTTGTGAGTACTCCGGCTTTTATACCTTTGAACGCAATGCCACGTAACTAATCATAGCCTAAGTGCTTCTTGGGAAATAACACCACAGTTTAAAGCAAATTGCTGTATATTCCAAACGTTTCGGGGTCTAGATCAGACCCCGTTGTCAATGGTTAAGAAACTACGGATCAAAAAGGCACAATTCTCAGATGTAAATTAAAATATTTGACAATGTCAAATATTTTAATTTACAACATTGACATTGTCAAATATTTTAATTTACAACGGGGTCTGACCTTGACCCCGAAACGTTTGGAATATACAGCAATTTTCTTTAAACTGTGGTGTTATTTCCCAAGAGGCACGTAGACACTGAAAAATATGCCATAAGTATCATTCAGAAAACAATTAATCATAGGTTATAACACCAATGAGGAGTCAGAATTAAGTAATAAACAAACTTTTTTCGCGGTTATTACGATATTTTTTTATTTAAATTGTTACTACTCACTAATACTTAATACATAGATAATGAAATTAATTGATATTAAACTAATAATCGAAATATAAGTATATTCTGAAATTTAAAAGAATTTTTGACTAACTGAGATATTTATTAACAAACATTGCATTAGTTAGTGTTAACACAAAAAAATATGGATCAATATTGAATACTATATTCGAGGTACCTATTTAATGTATTTTTTGAATATATATTTAACGTTTGCATTTTCAGAACAAATAAATTTCAGAAAATAACGAAAAGTTCTCATTTAATATGTACTAAATATGTTTGTTTATTCACCGAAAAAAGATATCCGTAAATTTCTTGGAATTAAAAAAACAATAGTTGTCATAGATTTATAGATTTGTGGGTTATATTTGGTAATTTAAAAAACAGTCGTGTGGTAATTATTTTTTTATTTATGTGAATAACGATTAAAATAGACGGCAATTAATATTTAATCATAGGTAACGTAAATGATAGATATATTCTGAAATTTAAAAGACATTTTGTATCATTATGTATTAAAAAAGTCTGCTATATACACGAATTAGAAATTGTATATACTATTTTGTCACCTAATCCTAAATATATAAGTTATTATTTTATTAACTAAATTATAACAATCTTCTGCGTTTCATGGGATTTTCTTCATATTCCGTTTCTTCTCTGCTTCGTTTTTTGGATGCTTCCATTTCATCCAAAACACCCGCCTTGAGATTGTTGATGAACTTTAATTTAATTTCGGCTTATTTCTTAGATTGTTCTCTCTTGTGGTGGCTGATTTCCAGGATCTTTTGGCTGTCGAAAATGTCGACATCTGTAACAAAAAGTAACGATTAGTTAAAACAAGAGATTATATGTACAAATAAACACTTACTTGAGACAGCACCTTCCGTATCATATTCGCAAGTTGAATCATCTTCAAAAAGCGAATAATCAATGTCCGACGTTGGAATTCGTTTGAAAATTGCTTCCATGTCGCCAGGTAACTGTTGGTTCAAGCAGTCAAAAGTGATGCCCTATTTGTGAGTACTCCAGTTTTTATACCTTTGAACGCAATGCCGCGTAACTAATTTTAGTCTATAACACCAATGAGAAGTTAGAATTAAGTAATAAACAAACTTTTTTCACGGTTCCCTAATCAACAAGATAATTTACGCTTTACTAACTGCAACACTAATAATTCTGAACTATGCAAAATTGTTTGTTTTTATAATTTTAAATATACAAACAACTCAAAATGCTTTAAAATAACTCATAATAAGTATCTTGACATGTATGATATCTACCATTAGGCTCTTTCAAATTTCAAAATGTTGGTGGCGCAGGAACTATTTGTTCATTCCTATTACTAAATATTCTTATGTACGTTTCATTTTGTAGACATGTTAATATTGATAATGATTACTATAATCAGTTAGTAAGCCTGAAATGATGTTATGGCGGATTCGCGTTATATATTTTGAGCTGGATGAATTTTGGGAGAAATGCTCTTTGGTTAAAGGAGTAAAACATAAGAGCGCTTTACTAATAACAAGTGCCAAAATAAAAATGTAGAAAGTAATTTTGTAGAAATATTACTTATTAACACTGAGAATGAACGACCTTTTATCACATAAAACCCTTCGAATCCGAAATATGTTATTTTTCTGACTGTAGCAATAAATTTAAATGTTGCATTTAGCCTACCATTTATGGCGGATGCGCCAGTCACAGATGTAAGAATCCGTTACTTTAACTTGATATATTTCCTGTAATTTAATTTAAATTACTTGAATATTAATTACTAATAGTGTTTATCCATCAGTCTCCCTCATAAATTTAAATTATGTTCAGAAAGTACTTGATTGTTCCTTATGCTCAGTCTGACCGTTATGAATTTTAATTTAGACATTCATCCGAAATATCATTGTGCTGAAGCTTTCGAATACCAGGTTGATTACACGCTTTTTTTTCTGAGATAAATCAGATCCTATGACTGATAAATTATATTATACTATTCACTAATAGACATGTATTATCAATTAAATTATACCTAACAAATTTTTACATAATACAATGCTCACGTTTTTTAGAGTATAAATGAGCCTACTGCAGGTTCCCTCAATCTTTCTAGGCAAGTATTTTTAAGCACGTTTAAAAACTTAAACTGAAAAATTTAATATCCAAGCTGCATTTCTCAAATATTGCTCTAATAAAGTTTAACATTTATTATTCTTATATACATGAAAACCTACACTAAAGTAATATGTATTAATTTCTCTATGAGTAAAGCCACAATTAGCATTTTTGACTTGTTGCCTTTTATAGTTTATTACAATACACATACTATTCGGTTTAATTGTCGCTTTATTCATGGAGAAATTACTACACATTAAATTGGTGTATATCCAGACTTTTTCGATTTTAGGTTACCTCATAAAAAATATCAACAAGGAATGTGAGCTAGAGTACAATTCTACACAATGTAACTTCTGTTAAATATATCTATAGACATTAAAATAAGTAGTGATAGGAATAAACAAATAGTTCCTTCTTCACCGCAAACATTTTAAATTTTGTGAGAGCCTAATGGTAAATTTCGTACCTGATACATATTTTGATTATTATAAACCAATTTAAGTTTTATGTATATTTAAAATTATAAAAAAATGTAAATTAAAAAAACTAGGAATTTTATCATTGCATAGTTCAGAATCATTAGTGTTAAATTATATTGTTGATCAAGGAACCGTGAAAAAAGTTTATTACTTAATTCTGACTTCTCATTGATGTTATAGACTAGTATTAGTTATGCGGCATTGCGTTCAATGGTATCAAAGCTGGAGTAATCACAAACATGGCATCATTTTTGATTGCTTGAAGTAACAGTTACATAGCAAAATGGAAGCCATTTTCAAATTGATGAAACGAGTTCCAACGCAGGACATTCATTATTCGCTTTTTGAAGATGATTCAACTTGCGAATATGATACGGAAGCTGCAGTCTTAAGTAAGTAATTATTTATACATATAATCTCTTGATTTTACTAATCCTTGGTTTTTGTTACAGATGTCGATATTTTCGATAGCCAAAAGATCCTGGAAATCAGCCACAACAAGAGAACATCCAAGAAATACAGCGAAATTCAATTAAAGTTCATCAACAATCTCATGGCGATTGTTTTGGATGAAATGGAAGCATCCAAAAAACGAAGGAGAGAAGAAACGGAAGCTATAGAAAATCCGATGAAACGCAGAAAATTGGTATAATTTAGTTAATAAAATAATAACATATATTTAGGATTAGTTGACAAGATTGTATTTGAAAATAGTTATCAGACGACGGTATTTTCAATTACCAAATATAACCCACATATCTATAAACCTATTACAACTATTTTTCTTGAATTCCAAGAAATTCACGTAAATAAACAAACATATTTAGTACAATTACATGACAACTTTTTATTTTTTTCTCAAATATATTTGTTATAAAAATGCTAACGTTAAATACATTTTTAAAAATATATGTATATACCTCCAACAAAGTATTTTTAATCAATTAGAGTATAATTGGTGCATGAAGACCCTCAACATACTACCTATGAAGCAGCAATTTAAAAGTATTCAATATTTATCCATATTTTTTGTGTTAATAATAACTAATGCAACTATTCGCTTGATGTCGGGATACGCCAGTAAGTTTATAAACTGTAATAGTATTTGGAACAATAACTCTGTTTTTCATTTTTGTTCAAAATCATTTAACCAAATTTAAGCATAAAGTCAAGTGATACTTAGACTCGCAAACTCTGTTCTTCGAAATTTTATCTGAATTTGTTTTATGTCTGCTCATTATGTTAAGGTATATCACCACTATATAGTTTTCTATTTTTTTTTTCTGTAAACTTGTTCCTCTATTATGCGTTAAATAATAAAAAGTCCACAGGCACTTCTTATTTGTTCATTAAACTTTTATCCACTCAACTAGTGCTACTCAAATCTAAAATCGCCATTAATTTATTCCAAGGCCTATATCATGCCATAAAAATTCTTATTTACGATTTCCCTTCAAATCTCATATATTTGAAATAAAAAGCCCGAAAAACTTCATGTTTTTCAAAAATTATTTAATATATATAATGTTTACCTAATATATAGCTGTTGGGTTTTATAATTTTTTAAAGAAGACGGGGAAAATGAAAATACTGATGAATATTTATTGCAAATTTAATATTACATAAGTATACCTTCAAATTTACTATTCCTGATTGCAGATGTGGGGACTGGAAGGTATATTTTTATTTACCAAATAATATCTTCTCGTTATTTACCAGTAATAACAAATTAAGCATTACACGGACACTTAAAAATTTATTCTAGATTAAAAGTAGTATATTTGGAAGTTTATGATACTTTAGATCTTAATCCTTTTTAATTCAATTTAAGTTTAAAATGGTAAATTGTTCATAATCATATTTAAATATTAACCTGCAAATAAACGAATTCAAATATTATCGAAATGTATAATTGAATTAACAAAGGTAAAGGTTTAATATTATACTACCAGACGTTAAATACAAAATTTTGTACCCTAAGACCAAACCTTTCTTTTTTACTCAACGCACAAACCTGCGACTCCCAAGGAATGATAAGAACTTGAGAAAATATAAATTTCTATGGATGCGATCTCATATAGAACAAGTTTGCGGAAAAATTGTATGCCTGGAAAGTATCAGAAATGCATTATCGGATAATTTTAATCTACGCCTTCCTCATAATTATATTTATAGTATTAATATATTCACCAAATATACAGGGTGAGTTTTTTTGATGATCAGTATGGGGATCTAGGAAACTAGCGGAGATAGAGCAATGGTTAAATTGGGAAAGATTTGCAGTTTTACTGCACCAATTTAATGACACTTTCGGATTTTTGTAAAAAGTCATGGCTTACTAGATATTTGGAAAAAACGAAATTCTTCAACAGCGAAGCTGTCATCGTCAGGGGTAAACCAAAACTAAAACTTCTTAACTTTAATCTAATACTAAATATGTTGGTTATTGAAGCAAAAGCTTCTTAAGGGGAGCACACATTTACACATATACAAATAGATGAGCTAGGGAATGAATTGGATAATTTGAAATTTCATTTGTTTCGACACCGACATCGACATCACACACTATCTTGATTTCGAAATACCCATACAATTCAGTTCACTGTGTAAGAAACAGAGACCAGGTAAAGATATTATGAGTTTCTTCTTTTATAGAATATCAATAATATATTGGAAATAAACTAATAAAACATCCAATTAATGTAGAAAACCTGCACAAAATTTACTTTTCTAATAAAAACTCCAATTCTCCCTTTACGGACTAGACATATGTCAGAAGTCAGAAAGAACTCTATTAATTTATTACACCTTTTGTTAAATTTTTTTCCGCATTTACAATTTATCGGATATGAGATTCAACTTGCAAATTAATAATTCAACAAATTTTATTTGCCACAACGTTTATAATTTTTAGAGATCCTCGTCATGGCTATTTTTGGTAATTGAATATACCGCCGCACGATAATTTTTTTATTTAAATGGTTATTACTAACTAATACTTAATATATAAGTAATGAAATTGAAAATTAATGAAATTATAAGTATATTCAGAACTAACTGAGATACTTATTAAAAATTTATTAACAAATATTATTATGTACAACAAACTAGAAATTAATTGTATATACAATCTTGTCACTTAATCCTAAAATATCAATTATTATTATAATTCATTCAAAAGACACGCCATGAGATTGTTGATGAATGAAATTGAATCTCGCTGTATTTCTTGGACGTTCTCTTGTTGTGGTTAATTTCCAGGATTTTTTGGCTATCGAAAATGTCGACATCTGTAACAAAAAGCAAGGATTAGTTAAATCAAGAGATTATATGTATAAATAAATACTTTCTTGAGACAGCAGCTTCCTTATCATATTCGCATGTTGAATCATCTTCAAAAAGCGAATAATCAATGTCCTGCTTTGGAACTCGTTTCATCAATTTGAAAATTGCTTCCGTTTTGCTGGGTAACTGTTGCTTCAAGCAGTCAAAAAGTGATACTCCAGCTTTTATACATTTGAACGCCTGACTAATTGTAGTCTATACCACCAATGAGAAGTCAGAATTAAGTAATAAACAAACTTTTTTCCAACTTTTTTTCACGGTTCCCTGATCGACAATATAATGTACGCTTGACTAACTGCAACACTAATGATTCTGAACTATGCAAAATTGTATGTTTGTTATAATTTTAAATATACAAACAACTTAAAATGCTTTAAAATAACTCATAATAAGTATCATAACATGTATGACATCCATCATTAGGCTCTTTCAACGTTCAAAATGTTGGTGGCGAAGGAACTATTTGTTCATTCCTATCACTACTTTTTCTTATTTATTACATAAAACCCTTCTAACTCAAAATATGTTATTTTTCTAACTGTACCAATAAATTTCAAAATTTCTGTTAGCTTACAGTTTATGGCGGATGCGCCAGTCACAGATGTAAGAATCTGTTACTTTAACTTAATATATTTCGTGTAATTCACTTTAAATTACTTGAATATTAATTATTAATAGTGTTTATCCATCAGTCTCCCTCAAAAATTTAAATTATTTTGAGAAAGTGCGTGATTGTTCCGTTTGCTTAGTCTGATCGTTATCAATTTTAATTTAGACATTCCTCCGAATTTTCATTTCGAATACCAGGTTGATCAACATGTATTACGAAAATAGCAGTTGGTAAGGTGATTGCATTCTAAGAATTATTCTGCTGCTAACGTTCTGGGAATCACAGAGTGAGATCATTACACGCTTTTTAATTTTTTTGCTGAGATATATCAGATGCTATGACTGATAAATTATATTATACTATTCATTAATAGACATGTAGGTATTATCAATTAAATTATTTGTGAAATATTACTATGATATTGTCTTTCTTGACAAGCAAGGTTAACCAAACAAATTTAATAATAATATGATGCTCACGTTTTCTAAAGTATAAATGAGCCTACTGCAGGTTCCCTCAATGTTTAAAGGCAAGTATTTTTAAGCACGTTTAAAAACTTAAACTGAAAAATGAAAAACTTAATATCCAAGCTGCATTCTGAAAATATTGCTCTAATAAAGTTTAACATCTATTATTCTTATATGCAAGAAAATCTACACTAAATTAGTAATTTCTCTATGAATAAAGCCACAATTAGCATTTTTGACTTGTTGTCTTTTATAGTTTATTACAATACACATACTATTCGGTTTAATTGTCGCTTTATTCATAGAGAAATTACTACACATTAAATTGGTGTATATTCAGACTTTCTCGATTTTAGGTTACATCATAAAAAATATCAACAAAAAATGTGAGCTATAGTACATTTCTACAAAATGTAACTTCTGTTTAATATATACATATTATTAAAATAAGTAGTGATAGGAATGAAAAAATAGTTCCTTCAGCACAAACAATTTAAATTTTGTGAGAGCCTAATGGTAAATTTCGTACCTGATACGTATTATGAATTATTATAAACCAATTTAAGTTGTATGTATATTTAAAATTACAAAAAAATGTAAATTTAAAAAAACTAACAATTTTATGATAGCCACAGCAGCTACGTAATTATATATGCTAGGTTGGTTTTCAAATGATAAACACGGCAGTGGCTGGGTAACGCTCTTTCAGACCAAGTGATGACCATCTTTTACTATCTTTGGAGTTGCCTATAGTTCAATAGGAAAATATTTAGTGTTGTAAATTATAGATCAGTATTGATTTTTCGAACAAGTAGTACTAACTTTCGTAGAAAATAATATTTGTAATTTTTTCATTGGGTTGTTTGTCATCGCCATTTTTTAAATCGGAAACGGAAACTTTTAGGGTACAAAAAAAATCCGCCGATAATTAGACATAGCATAGACAAATTTATGTAAAAATAATCCCACAATTATATACATAAATAAAAAAATATATTTCGTGTATTATTTCTATAAATGTAATCCAAATGATTAACATAGGATGATTAGGGATAGCAAAGCCCTGGCCTACTTTTCTAATTTCGCTTCAACTCTATATCTTATACAGACAAAATAACGTCAATAATGTTCAACTCATAATTTTAATGAATTACGGTCGAATTTCGACCACTGGGCGACCGCTAGTAGTTATAACTTAATAACTTCTCTACACTTTTAGTTATTATTTAAATGCCATTATTTGCAGGTCAATCAATCAATCTCTATATATAAAAATGAATTGCTGTTCGGTAGTCTCCCTCAAACTCAAAAACAGTTTGAATTGAATTTTTTTTGTTTCCTTCGTTATGGTTTAGAAAAAAAATTTAAGAAAAAATCTGAAAAATAAAAAAATCGAAAAATAAAAAATTATTAATTTTGAGAGCAAGTCAATGTAGGTATATAGCTAGGTTGTATGTTATCGTTTAGCTATTGTAAGTCTGAACCCATTAATGTCATTTTCGCAAAAAAAATTACGTATATTGGGAATGTCTATAGAAAATAGTGGAAAAATTGAAATATTAAATGGGGGTCACTATCGTTTCAAAATATATACTAGCAGCTTCTATCATTTATGCAAAAATTTTGTTTACCGATAGGGGTCAGTTGGGTATTTTTTAAGAAAAAATCACTATTTGTCAGGAACCGAAAATAATACAGATATTAGGGTTATAATTTTAATTCTATAAATTAATAGAGAATTGATGTGAAATTTTACAAGAATTGAATAGAAGGATGGAGTTTAGTATTTTTAGGGACATAAATAATGCAGGTTTATCTGGTACACACATATTCATTAGATAAGAATAGATAAACTGACTTTTTTTGTAATGAATGAAGACATTATTTGTCATTTTGCCAATATTGTTTTTATGGAAGGGACGGGGACTAAAAAGTTTTGAATATCTGATTACTCTCATGAATCTTAAAAAAAATAGAAAATGTCGGAAATATAAGGAATGTCACAAAAACTTATGAAATAAATAAATTTCAAAGAAAGACAAAATATCTATTATAAACCTAGAAAATGGCGAATCTGTCAAACACCTAAACGTTGAAAATGTCAAAAATATTAATAACGCCAAAAATATTAAAATGACAGGGATATTTAAAACTGGAAAACTTTAAAATCAAATATCAAAAGTATGTCAGATACGCCCAGTTGTCTAGCTTTATTAAAAATATGCAAACCCTAATCACTTAATCACCAGCTCTTTATTACAGTAGATAATATCAATTTCTTTACCGTTTTCTCAAAGTGTCATTTTCAAGGTAAATACTTTATATCTTTTTGAGCTACCTCTAAACATGAATATTATCAACCTAAAAAATTTTTTTCTTGAATTTCACATATCAAGGAATTAATTTAGAACGCGAGAAGCAGAAAAAAATTTGATTGACAAAAATGAATATTTTTTATAGGTGCAGCGTAATAACTGATTATTACTGATTCTATTATAATTAAATTATTTGTAAACGACATAAATTCTTGAGTTGCCTATAAATTACGCTCACTATACAGACAGTAAATAAAAACAACAATCGAGAACGAAGACGAGTAATACTTAACTAGCGCGCTTAAGGTCAATAAATTGAACTAAAAATAATTTAAATGTAGCTAATAATTGACTAATATTGTATTTAAAAGTTGAAAATGTTATAAAAAAGTCCTAGAATATAATCAGAATGTTAATTTTTTAATAATAAATAATTTTAAAAAATTTGCCAATTACGCTGCAGCTATAAAAATTATTCATTTTTGTCAATCAATTTTTTTTTCTGCTTCTCGCGTTCTAAATTAATTCGTTGATATGTGAAATTCAAGAAAAAAAATTTTTAGGTCGATAATATTCATGTTTAGAGGTAGCTCAAAAAGATATAAAGTATTTACCTTGAAAATTTATAAAAATTCGCAGCGACCTTTAGATAATAAAATTTTGACTTAAAATTTTCAGAATCCTTATATTATTTTACACTAAAAAAGATGACATGACGAGAAAAAAAAATTGAAAAAAAAATCCAGTTTTCGGCGATGTTGGAATTTTTCAAAAATTCGGAGCGACCTTTTAAATTTTTTTTTTCAACCTGTTCTTTGGTAAAAGTTCTTAAAACATAGTAAACTAACATATTTTCACGCGAGACTCGAAAAAAAAATTTTTTGTTTTTTTGGGCCACCAAATCATACTGAATGTTTATATGGTTTATTTATCGAGCTGTCACACGTTTATCGATTTTAAATATCTTCTTATAGGTTAACTTTTGTAATCGAAAATACTGTAGTACGATATATTTTTTTATTTATGTAATTGATGATAACAACACAGCAAACAGTATGTAACTAATATTTAATGCATAGTTAACGAAATATTTTAAATTAAAAGTATATTCTGAAATGTAAGTGACATTTTGTCTAACTTAGATATTTATTTGTCTTCTAAATATTATTTGTGGCATGTTCTTGATTATTTTTATGTTTTCTTGGGAATAACACCACAATTGAAATAAAAAGCGCTGTGTATTGAAAGAAAATAGCAAACCTATCAAATTCGATTCTGACTTCGTTGTCAATGTCTTTAAAAAATGTAATTTTCTGTTATGATCTATCGCTTCAGTTAATAATAATGTTTCAGCTATAAAATAAAACTAAATATATAAGGAATTATTTATTTTTTGGAATTTCGGATAAAGGTGCCATTATCTAAGAAACCAGTTAACGAAGTTGAGCAAATAGTAGCTCCTTTTGTAGGTTTTTCATTTCTCTTTAACATTGCCCATAGTAGCAAACTTTTTTTATAAAACAAAAACATATCCTTAAAAAAATATGAATTTTATGTCAATTTGATGTCGGTTTTGTTTTACTATTAATTTTATGACTTATTTTTGTAAATGACCTGAGCTATTAGTATTTAACTGTCATCGTTATTTTACTATTATTAAATTGCTGTGAGAAGTATTTTTCTGTTTTTACTTTATTGTTATTATGTAATTAATTTAAGATCTCTTTATTGTTGTTCTTTAATTTATTATTATATTGTGGTATAATTCAATGTCAAAATTGCTATGTAATGGAAAAGTGTTGGTCAATATACACTATTATTATTAATCAAAGAGGAGTTTTCATCTACTTTATTTTAAAAAATAAGTAAAACAAAGCATCTAGTACTTTTATCCTATACAAAAATTTTTTAAAGATGCAAGAGTGAAAAAATTATAAATTTTATAAAAAAAATAATGAAATTAATTACCTTTTTTCCCCTTTTCCATATTTCAACCTTTGAACCAAAGTGTTCTCCTAGCAAAATTCGTCTAACGTTTCGCCTACAACATAAAACCGTTTTAAGTGTTTTTGGGCTTGTCATTTTGAGTTAAATATCAGTTGCAATTATAGTTGAGATTTAATGTTCTGACTGTTCTTTAGGATTTTTTTTCTCAATTATTTTCTATAACTTCTGCACCATGGAAGAGTGGTGTATGATATTATTCAAAACAGCTATGAGCAAGATTTTGTGGAAGAGACAATCGGTATCCCGGCAATTTTTCGAAATTATCTCATCTTGATTTGCAAGTAAAATATCATCAAACAAATTTAGCTCTTTAGTGCCAAATTGAGTATGAGAATAATTACTTTGTTTAGTTATAAACTTAAGGGGAAATAAATTCTGACTTACTAAATTTTTAGAGAAATATCCAGTTTTTCTTATTGGTAAAAATAAAATATGCAATAAACTATATTATTTTTGCAATTGTGAAGTTTACATAAAGACCTAATGTTCGTAGAAAATTTCTTATTTTATTAAATAATTTAATTTAAAAAGTGTTTATATGTTTTTTTTTAATTTTAAACATTATAATTTATTCATCTTTTAGATTTTAATCCCATAGCTTAATCCTATTAATAACAAATTTATGGTAATTTAGCCGTTAATCTTTAGTATTCAGGTATATAGAAGTGGTGTAATATAAAGGATTACCTATTTATCGGATAAAGGGGAAGAGGTAATCTTAACATATATAAACCGACGAGAAAACAATAATATCAGTTAACTTTGAAACTTTCATTGTGAAACTTTGGCGTAGAAAATGAATACAGTGGCACAACAATTAAATTCCTCTGAAAGTGTTGACAGTCAGTTGGATATTTCCGACATGGAAATTGATTGTGGTAAGCAATTTGTTCTTATTCAGTGCAACTAAATATATGTTTATATATACTAAGTTTTTCCTAATTCTTTATTTTTATTTAACATTGCAGGTGCGTCTTCACAAATTGATAAGGAGCGTTTGCTACAGTTAAGCGAACTGAAGGTAACAAAATTCTACATCCAGTACAAGAAAGAAAAATATACAATGATTGAGAAAAATTTCATCCTTAATATTATAAGGAGCATCACGAGCCAAAAAGAAGAACAGGACTTTAAAAAAGATGAGGAAGAAGGCACCTCTACCTTGGACCTCGAAAGTATATTTAGTCAATTCGATGAACCCGATAGCTCGGATCAAGAAACTCCTGACAACGACAGCGATATCGAACTAAACGCTGTATTCAGCGAATATGAAATCCCACAACCAGTTACGTGTGATGATAAAGGACAGGCCTCAGACATCAATCTAGAGTTCGACGAATTCAGCATGTGTCCACTCACTGCCGCTCTAGAAGAGGATCCTGAAATGGCGGTCGACATTTGCAACCGACCAGAATCGCTCTATAATGATGAATCAGCTGAAGCACCAAATAACGACAGCACTACTGATCTGGAGACTCTCTTAAATGATTTTGCAGTTCATCAACTACAGGAAAATGACCCAGATATCGACGATATATTCAAAGAATTTGGACTTCCTCAACTTGTGAGCTGTAATGAAGGACAATTTAGTTCAGACGATGGCGCAGCTGGACCAGCAGGTAAGCGAAGAAGAATCAAGTAGTGATGCCTATTTCGAATGAAGATATTATTTATTTGACGAAATTTACATTTTTGTAAATAACTTATTATGACACTAGTGACCCGACGCGACTTAGCACATTTGACAATTTTATCTTGGACATATTTTTCTATTTTGGTAATTCTCACATCCCCTACATCTTTAGATTTTCTTTTTGTGGGAACCATTTTAACATCATCATTCATGAGCGACAATTGTATTGAAGTTTTTTCAGATTGTGGTTTTCCCGTTTTCATCTCAGATTTGTTGATGTTTCATAGATATTTTTGATGTTTAGGGTGTTGTTAACATGTTTGATGTTTCTCACAATTTTAACATTTTTGACATATCTAACATTTGTGACATTTTTATATGTTTGTCATTTTTGACAGTTTCAATATTTTGACAATTTTGACTAATTTAGAGTTGACTTTTCTGTTGCATGTATGGTGACAATTTTTAGTTCTTTCCGATAGTTTTGGCATTTCTGACATTTTGTACACTTTAATTTTTTTAGATTTTTCTCGTTTTAGGATTTTGACTCATTTTGACAAAATTTATATTGTTAATGGCTCTCAATTCATTTGCACCTTCAACATCTTTCCTAGCTGGTGTTGGGAAGTCGGTTTTAAAAATGGACTATTTAACGTCTTCACGATTTCAGCTGGAACAGTCTGTGTCTTTTTCTCTGTTGCAGATTTCTGAGTTTTTGTCTATTTGAAACTAGTTTGGTGTCCTTTTCGTAGTAATTGCTTTTGAACTTGCTGCTATCTAAGAAATTTACTTTACTATTACGAAAGCTATTGCTTTCCAATACCACCTTGGATGATCCATCTCATTAGGCTTTGTCGTCGGGAAGGCTTCTTAGTGCCTGCTCTATGGTTTCTAAATTGTCTAGCATATTTTTATCATTTTGTAAAACTACCGATTGACTTTGAGTATGATTCTTCTCAATGACTTCAGAAAAGTAGCTCTGAGTTGATTCGAACTGAAGCCCCTCACTAATTTTCCGGTCTATTTGAGCAACCTCAATGCACCTTTCCGTGGATGCTGTGTGACTCTTGCTAGTTCTTAACTTTTTAATACTCTAAATCAAGATCAGTCACCATTTCTTCTACTTTAAGCAACTTTAATTGATCTAAGTTGTTATATATACTATTCTCTTCCATTACTTTGTCTGAGATCATTTGGGAGGTAATCATTTTATTGTCAGATATTTCTTCGCATACCCCTTCTTTTTTACAATCATCAATAACTTGGTAAATATGTTCCTCATGTTCTTCTGCTCATCTTACGAATTATTAGGTTTACTGAAGTTCTCGTAAACGATAGCAATAAAAGTTCACAGTCTTCCAGGTTGTCATATAGCATTTCTCTTCTATGTGTTACTATTCGAGTGTTTTCGTAAATATTTTCGGTTGTAGTTAATTGTAGGAGCAGTCGGTGCTCGACGATTTGACCATAAGAAAAAGATCGAATGTTCCTATCTACAGATGATACAACCGCAACTCTACTTTTTACACGAACGGTTACCTCACCGATGTTAACTACTTCAGAAGGAAACATTGACTTCCTGAAAGGCTTCCAAAGAGATATTTCGGCACCCGAGAGTGGCTATTCCAAGGTGCTAGCGTTCAATCGATCATTTGGAGGTAATAATTTGATTGTCAGTTATTTCTTCATACACCCCTTCTTTTCTTCAATATCTTGGTAAATATTTTCCTCATGTTTTCCTGCTACATCTTCCAAATTATTCTGAAACGGTCAAAACTAGCGAGAGTCACCCAGCATCTACCGAAAGTTGTATTAGGTCGCTCAAGTAGACCAAAAACTCAGAGGTACTCTGAAGAATCATTCTCAAAGTCATTTAGAAACCATAGAGCAGGCACCAAGAAACCTTCCCGACGACGAAGGAGATGGATCATCCAAAGTGGTATTGAAAAGCAATAGCTTTCGTAACAGTAAAGTAAATTCCTTAGACAGCAGCGATAAGACGAAAGAATCCTACTAGGAGTTCATTAACCACAGCAAGTCCGAAAGCAATTACTACGAAAAGGACACCGAAATAGTTTCAAGTAGAGGCAAAAACACAAAAATCTGCAACATAGACAAAGACACAGAGACTGTTCCAGCTGAAATCGTGAAAACCTTAAAGAGTCAATTTTCAAAACCGAATTCCTAAATTTCAACACCAACTAGGAAAGAAGTTGAAGATGCAAATGAATTGAGAGCCATTAACAATATAAAATTTGTCAAAATGACGGTTATGTAATTAACGCGCTAGCACTAATTTCTTCGCTATATTTATAACAATTCTTTGAAGTGATACTCTCGGGAGCTTTTGAGGAAGTCAATGTTTTCTTCTTAAGGAGTTAACATTGGCGAGGTAACTGTTCGTGTAAAAAGTAGAGTTGCGGTTGTATCATCTGTAAATAAGTACATTCGATCTTTTTCTGACTTATTTGGCCAAATCGTCAGTCGGTTCTCAAACAATCAACTACAACCTAATAATTCGGAAGATGTAGCAGAAGAACATGAGGAATATATTTACCAAGATATTGAAGATGTAAAGTCATTGAGAAGAATCATTCTCAAAGTCAATCGGTAGTTTTACAAAATGACAAAAATACACTAGAAAATTTAGAAACCATAGAGCAGGCACTAAGAAGCCTTCCCGACAACAAAGCCCAACGAGATGGATCATGAAAAGCTATTGCTTTCCAATACCACTTTGGTATTGGAAAGCAATAGCTTTCGTAATAGTTAAGTAAATTTCCTAGATAGCAGCGATAAGACGAAATAAACTTACTAGGAGTTCATTGACCACAGCAAGTTCGAAAGCAATTACTACGAAAAGTACACCAAAGTAGTTTCAAGTAGAGGCAAAAACACAGAAATCTTCAACAGAGAAAAAGACACAAGAGTCTGTTGCAGCTGAAATCGTGGGGACGTTGTCAAAACCGAATTCCCAAATTTCAACACCAACTAGGAAAGAAGTTGAAGATGCAATTAAATTAAGAGCAATTATCAATATAAAATTTGTCAAAATTCTAGATTTTAATCTATCAAAATCCTAAAACGACAAAAATCTAACAAAAATTAAATTATACAAAACGTCAGAAATGCCAAAACTATCGGAAATAACAAAAAATTCCAAATTCCAAAATTCCACCATACATGCAACGGAAAAGTCAAAAACGACAAATTAGTCGAAAATGTCAAACTATTGGATATGACAAAAATGACTAACATATAAAAAATGTCTGAAATGTTAGATATGTCAAAAATATCGAAATGTAAAAATTGTGAAAAACATCAAACATGTCAACAACACCCAAAACGTCAACAATAGCTATGAAACATCAACAAATCTGAGATGAAAACCACAATCTGAAAAATCTTAAACAAGCCTTTTCATATACCTACCTTTTCATATTAAATTCGAATATAATGTATTTTTAGAAGGGGTTGTTGCCATATAATTGTCGCTCATTAATGATGACGTTGAAATGGTTTCCACAAAAAATCTGAAGATGTAGGAGATGTGAAAATTACCAAATGATAAAATGTGTACAAGATAAAATTGTCAAATGCGCTAAGTCGAGACGGGTCAGCTAGTGTCTTAATAATTTATTTACAAAAATTTAAATTTCGTCAAATAATACCTTCATTTGCTTATCTGCTGATTCAGCTGCGTCATCCGAATTATCGCAGCTCACAAGTTGAGGGATTATAAATTATATCGTCATTTTCCTCTAGTTGATGACCTTTTAAATCACTAAATGGAATTTCTAGGTCTTGCTCACCTTTTTTATTAATCCTTCTGTCTGTCTGCTCTTCATCATCACAGCTAACAGTTTGTGGAATTTTAAATTCGCTGAATATACTGTCTAGATCGATGTCTGTGTCGTGATTTTCTTCATCAGAAGTATATGGTTGTCTAAATATACTTTCGAGTTCCAGGCTAGAGGTGCATTATTGCTCATCTTTTTTAAAGTCCTGTTTGGCTTCTAATGCTAGTTATAATATTATATACTATGTAGAGTTCTTTGGAAAAAAAATACTTATGAAGCATAGGGCTATCCAATATAACATTTTTTTCTAACTTTTTTGAACCACCTTACATAACTATAAATCTACCAATCCCGATTATATTTCACCGAAACTGCAAGCACTTATTGTCCAATCTATATAATAACTCTACTTAACATTTCTTGGAACCAACTTTTATAACTGTAACTCTGCTTCACCTTATCGTGCAACCATCCTGTATAAGCTACTATTTATTTGTCAACCAATATAGCATTTTTAAATTACCGAACTATAATTCTACTCCACCCTATACGCTATATAACAATTATTTCTGATAATTTTTGAGCCACTTCGTAAAAAATAATTTCCCTCCGCCCTATATTTTAACCATCCTTTATATACTCCTTTTTCTAACATTGTGTTAAACACAATATATAACTATAATTTTGCTTCGCCCCATATGTCATATATCAGGATGCAACTGTTCATGGTCTACTTCTACTTATAGGCCACCTAATATTACTTTTTTTTACCACTCTGTATAACTATAAATCCACCAATCCCCAACATATTTTACCCAAACCGCAACTTTATATGGTCACCCTATGTAACAATTTTATTCAATATTTTTTTGAACTGCCTTCTATAGCTATAACTCTTCTTTATTTAAATCATCTTGTATATACTGCTGCCAATTAGTCAACCATTATAACTTATTTGTCTATCATTTTTTGAACCATCATGTATAACCATAATTGGAAAATATAATTTGTCTCCACCTTATATGCAACTTTTTTTGTTTTAATCACAAACTATAATTTTACCTCACTCCATGATTCAAATATTGCATATATGCAACACAGCTCATGTTCTATTCTGGAAAATTTTTCATACAATTTTTTATCCACACTGTTAAACTATTTCTATTTCACCCTCTATTTCAACCACCTTGTATGTACAACTACTTATCGGCCACCCAGTATAACATTTTTGTACCACCCTGTATAAACATAAATCACTTCCCAATAAATTTCACCAAAACTGCAACTGCTTATTGGGTACCCTATGTAACAATTTTTTAAATACTCAACTACTTAACTCTAATCCTCCCTATATTTCAAATTCAAATGTTCTATCTGTGCAACTGATTATGAACTACGCTATTTCACAATTTTTTAACGTTTTCTAACCTTGTTTGAATCACACTGAGTAACTATAGCTTAACTTCGCCCCATATTTCAGGTACTCCATTTCTCTAACCTATATAACAACTTTTTTTACCCACTGTATAATTATTATTCTACTCCGCCCTATACTTCAACAACCTTGTATATGCAAGTATTTATGGGCCATATAACATTTTTGCACCACCCTGTTTACTTAGAATTCTAGTCCACCCTATATTTCATCTATCCGGTATATGGAACAGCTTGCAGCTCATAACATTCCATTATAATATTTTTAAACCCACCTGTTTAGCTGTAATTACACTGGGCTACATATTTCAACCATCCTATATGTGCTACTTGTGAAGTACTTGTGGATATAAAACTTTTTTTTAACCACATTGTATATATGCAGCTGCTTTTAAATCCATGTAATTCTACTCCGCTCCAAGTTTCACATATCCTATATATGGAACACCCTGTAAAATTACACTTGATGTATCTATTGATTTTTTTTTAAAAAGAAACATGTTACATTGGCATATTCCAAATTTTGAATAAAAGCTAAGCTGATGCAAGTATCTAATATTTGGTGCATGCGAATCTATTTCACCCAAACTGCACGTAATTATGCGCGACCCTATACAACAATTTTATTACATTTTTTTTAATCACCTTGAATAACTCTAACCCTACTTCACCCTATATTGCATCCTGTATATGCTGCTGTTTATTTTCACCAAACATAACTTTTTGAAATCAATTCAGTAGTTCTTACGTTATGCCCGAACAAACAGACAAACAAACAGACAAACTTATAATGTTATAATAGTATAAATATAAATAATATTTTTCTTTTTTGTACTGGATGTAGAATTTTCTCAAGTTCATTTCGCTTAACTCACTAACGCTCCTTATCAAATTGTGAAGAAACACCAGCAATGTTAAATAAAAATAAATAATTAGGAAATTAGTATATATAAGCATATATTTAGTTGCACTGAATAAGAATATATTCCTTACCACAATCAATATCCATTAAAATATATCTGAACAATTGGTGTAGATTCCGATTCTTTTTCGATTTTTAGTTTAGATCCTCAATCATGTCAACAAGGAAATTGAACTATAGTACATTTCTACAAAATCTCCTGTTTACTATATAGACATTAGTAAAATAAGTAGTGATAGGAATGAACAAATAGTTTCTTCACCACAAACATTTTAAATTTTGTGAGAGCTTAATGGTGAACTTTGTATCTGACACTTATTATGAGTTGTTATAAACTAATTTAAGTTGAAATTATATTTAAAATTATATAAAGATGTAAATGTGCGAGTTGGACTCGCATACTAAGGGTTCCGTACCAACTTCAATATTCTAATATTCCAGTTTCAGAAAAGCAGGGAATGAGTGCGTTTTCTTATATTTACCCTTAGATCTTTTAAAGGAAGCGTTTTAAATTTATAAAAAATATACACTTTGAGTTTCCACACATAGACTTTTTATTTTATCTGCTTCAAGATTCGCTTTAATTTTCTAATCAGGCCCCCAAAAATTAACATTAGAGTTTTATTTTACTAATAAACTTTCAGGGAAGCCTTTTATAATCTACTGTCTGAATTTTGAGGCTCTGTAGATTGGAAGATAAAGTGCAAAATAGGTCAAGTTTTAAATTATAAATTATTAAATCTTTTATTCAAATTATTTAAAAATACAAATAAAATATATTTTTCACAATTTAAATAGTGTAGATTCTAAAGCGGGAATTAAGTCGATATTTAATATTTTTGTTAATATCTTTTAAATAAATGATTTAAAAATATGATATATTTGTAATTCACATAATGAATCTTTTATCTAATATATTACATGATACGTTTGAAACTTGAATTTTTGTTTTCCATTTAATTGTACAATTTGTCCCTAAAATTACTATGGGGGTTTTCTAATAATGTTTCTTATAGATTTCAGGTAAGCCCCAGTAGCCCTAATTATTTTCAAAATTTTAGGAAGTATGATTTCGGAAATAAAGCGAGAAATGAGATTTTTTTATATCTTTATGTTATTATCTTGTAAACATTTAATTTTCAAAATATGAAAAATATATATTTGTAATTCTCATAATGAACCTTTTCATTTGATATATAGCATGATGCGTTAAAAAATATTTTTTTATTTTCCGTTTAATTCTATAATTTGGCCCCCAATATTAATATTTGGGATTTCTTCGTATTTTTCGTGTAATCAAAAAAATTTAGGACTTATCGTTTGGGAAATACAGAGGGGAATGGGTAATTTTTCTAAATATATTTTAATTGATTTATTTTAAAAATATTAAATAAAAATAATTTGTATTCGTCATAATGAGCCCTTTCATTTGATATATTACTTGATCCGTTAGAAACAATTATAATTTTTTATTTTTCATTTAATTCTATAATTTGCCCCCCAAAATGAATATGAGGGAGTTCTCCTTATTTTTCCAGTAAAGTTCAGGTGAGGCGCTATTCTATAATTTATTACACGGTATTGCGTTCAAACGTATAAAAGCTGGTGTAATCACAGATAGGGAATTACTTTTGGTTGCTTGTAGTAACAGTTATCTAGGGAAATGGAAGCAATTTTCAAATTGATGAAACGAGTTCCAACGGAGGACATTGATTATTCGCTTTTTGAAGATGATTCAACTTGCGAATATGATACGGAAGCTGCTGTCTCAAGTAAGTATTTATTGTACATATAATCTCTTGATTTAACTAATCCTTGCTTTTTGTTACAGATGTCGATATTTTTGATAGCCAAAAGATCCTGGAAATCAGCCACAACAAGAGAACATCCAAGAAATATAGCGAAATTCAGTTAAAGTTCATCAACAATCTCATGGCGGTTGTTTTAGATGGAGTATCCAAGAAACGAACTAGAGAAGAAACGGAATATGTAGAAAATACCATGAAAAGCCGAAGATTGTTATAATTTAGTAATAACTGATATCTTTAGGATTAAGTGACAAGATTGTATATACAATTAATTTCTAATTTGTTAACATAATAATAGTTAATAAATTTGTAATAAAGTGTTAGTCAAAAAATCTTTTACATTTCGGAATATATCATTACAGTTATTAGTTTATTATCAATCAATTTCATTAGTATTAAGTATTAGTTAGTAGTAAACATTTAAATCGTACGACGGTATTTTCATCTACCAAATATAACCATGTCGAGAATTTCTAAGATAAACTTTGTTTTTGAATTCCAAAAAAATTTTTACTGAAATAATTTGTTCTAAAACTGCAAAAGTTAAAAAAAGTTCTGACTTCGAAAGCAGAAGGCTACGAGAATTATGCGAACCGACCTGAAGAGGGCAGATGTGACTTTGCCGAAACGTCGTCAGTTTACCATCGATCCCGGCAGGGATCAGTTATCAACTACGCGGATGAATTCCCGGAAACCACCTAAAACATATATATATATATATATATATATATATATATATATATATATATATATGCAGGAATAACGGCTGGTTGTTCGATATAGGTAGAATAATTAACGGGATTCAGCCTGAAGGTGGGCGAATTAAAACTACGTGTTAACTCTTTGTTACAAAACTTGAGGTTAAATATAAAGCAATCCAATATAAAACAGTATACAAGAATCCTCTCTAGAGGGCTGCCTTTTATATTTTAGGATTGGACAACCCTAGTGTTGCAATCTGACAACTGACAGCTCTATCGTAAAGTTTGACATTTTTGAAGTTATATGTACTCAGAACGTTTTGACATACGAGCGCTATGTGTCGGTTACAGTAACTTAAAGGATTCATCTCGGCCAAAAAATGGAATTAAATCGTGAACATTTTCGTGCGATTATTTTTTACAACTTTCGACGTGGATTAAGCCAGCAAGAGTGCATGGATGAACTTAATTTAATTTTTGGCGATGAAACTCCATCAAGGACCACTGTTTATCGATGGTATGGTGAATTCAATCGAGGTCGTAGTTCACTCCAAGACGAATTTCGTGAAGGTCGTCCAAAAACAGTTATTGTTCCGGAAACCTTTGATGCTGTGCGCGAACTGATATTGCAAGATCGTCGTGTGACCTATCGTGAGATTGAATCAACCTTACACATTAGTGGGACCAGCATACATTCAATATTGCATAAACATTTGAATGTCAAAAAAATTTGTTCGCCTTGTATCCCACACAATTTGTCAATCGTTCAAAAAAGGCTCGTGTCGATTGGTCGAAAGAAAACCTCAAAAAATACGATCCCGGTGCTTCAAAACACGTTTATGTCATAGTGACAGGTGATGAATCGTGGATTTAGGCGTATGAGCCCGAAAGTAAACAGCAGACTGTATGGGTGTTTCAAGATGAGCCGAATCCAACAAAAGTTGTTCGCGCACGAAGCACTTCCAAGCAAATGATCACCTGTTTTTTCGGAAAAACTGGACATGTCGCAACCGGATCACTAGAACAACGCAGAACAGTCAATTCTGAGTGGTACACAACCATTTGTTTGCCAGTTTGTTACGTTATATTTTTGCCTTAGCTACTCAGTATAATTGAACGCGTTTAACACCAGTCAAAATGTTGCTTTTATTAATCCGTTCCGATAGCGATCGATAGCGTACCGTTCGCGCGCTAATTTTTCCGTATTTATTGTGTTTCGTTGTGATTTATTTTGAAGGAGGTTTGAATTTGACCTGTCGAGACGAATTGATTTATCGAATATTTTGTGTGTTGCTTGACAGTTGTCATTGTCGTCGACAAGGCGGGATGTGATGTGCGTGTAGAAAATCGTGTGAGGTTAACTGGAGAAGTCGTGCAGTTGTTTTTAAGGGATTTTTCACTAGTATACTGGCTTTTGATAAGGCATCCGAGTTCGGGAGTTATATGGAAATCCCTACATTGTGTTCCAGCATATTGTAGTACTGTTGATTAGTTGCTGGGATACTTCTCTAATTGAGAATTTGAAAACTTCTGTTGCGTAATTCTCCAGAGTGGTCATGGTATTTGGGGCCACCCTCACAATGGAACCTTTGGTATAAGAACCCCTTGGTTGATAGGGTAAGTGATTTTTGTTTGTTCACTAGCCGATTTCTCGTATTGTCAGACTATTGATAGATATTTTCTTTTTTTAGGGTTTTTGTTCTACTTCTTTTTTCTACCTTCCTGTTCTTTCGTTCTTTCTTCCATTTGTTTTTGTTTCTACGTGCTACGTTCCTGTTTTGTTCTCCATCCAGTGAGATTGGGATTATATTTTGCTGTTCTATTACGACACTAGAACACGGACCTGGTTTGGCATTATGGTATCATGCCGATCATGGACTTAGCATGCAGATGAACTTGTTGATGGTGCATACGCGAACACTGTATTTCTGGTATTTCTATCATCAGAGTTCCAGTGGTGGATTGAGCGCAAGGGACTCTAACTTCAGCTTCAGCTGTGGTTTCAGATAAGTGACAATTTATATCTAGTTACGGTTTCATTATCAGTTATTTTTACAATAATAATATAAACCTTAGTATTGATTTGAAATTAATAAAATAGAATTTGTTAACCGAAAGTAAAGACCATTAGCCTACTATCGGGTTTATTCTTATTATTCTGATCGATTGCACTTACCCTCGAGCTCGAGTGTAGTATAGATGAGACACCAACGTCGGAATTCTGAATTTTATTTAATGATAAATATCAGGTAATTTATTATCGGTTCCTATTAATTTAGTATTTGATATTGACGATTTAGTTAAATATTGTAATGATTAGAATTATTGTATTAGAGGAATATTTAAATATTTGTATCCAGGTTATTCAGGATCTCACATGTTTATATGTACAGTTTGAATCTCTGTCCTTAATCTGTGTATATTTGTTTCATTTCATTTTTTCTTTAGGTATATTTAACTTAAACATTCTAAGACTGTTTTGCATTAATAGAGTGCCCTATGGCATATTTTAGCGCCTTGTACTAGTCTGTTCGCGCAAATTAAACTTATATTTTGGAACTGTTGTATGCTTATTATTCCTTTTCATTATAACATTTATTTATTTATATTTAGAAATTTAGCGCCCCAAATTAGCAAAAATAACTACAGCAGATATTTTAGGACGGGTAGGTGTCCTGATTATGTGTATTTAGAAAGTATAGGGAAATCTACCTGGCGCCCTTATTTTCTTCTTTATTTACGTTCAAATAAAACGAACCCCCCCGTCTTCACTGAGACTACCGGACATACCTTCTTCTGCCCTTAGCATAACTAGGTAGGGTAAAAATTTGGCGTCACGTAACATTTTGGTGTGGCATTTTAGCAGCCAATTGTGGCGTGATAAATTGGCGGCCAACGTGGGGCGTGACAAACTGACAAATTTTTCCAAGAAATGAGGAAAACCAACCCCCGAAGACGGATCAACCTTCACAACGACAATGCGAGCTCTCATACATCGGCTCAAACAACTGCATTTTTGACCACTCAAAACATCGATTTGATGAGTCATCCGCCGTATAGTCCTGACTTGTCACCAAATGACTTCTTTTTATTCCCGTACGTAAAAAACAAACTGAGAGGTCAACGTGTTTTGGAGATACCTCAATCAGAGTGGAAAAAGTGCTTCGACAATTGGTTCAAACGCATGCAACAGTGTATAGATCTTCATGGGGAATATTTTGAAAAACAATAAAGCGATTTTCGATAATTAATATTTGTTTTCTAATAATATATATTGGGAATGTCTTCAGAGAATAGTGGAAAAACTGAAATATTAAATGGTATTCACTATTGTTTTAAGGAGAATTCAATATCTTAATATGTGCACAAATCTTAACATATATAGTTTTCTAAAATATATACTAGTGGGTTTTATCATTTGGCGAAAATTTTGTTTTCCGATAGAGATAAGTTCGATATTTGTTAAGAAAAAAATCACTATTTGTCGAGAACCGAAAATAATAAAAATATGAGGATTATGATTTTAATTTTTAAATTAATAGACAATTGATGTGAAATTTTACAAGAATTGAATAGGGATATGGGTTTTAGTATTTTTAAGGAGCAAAAAATAATGCAGGTTTATCTGGTACACTTTTTCTTGAAATTATATATTATATTATAAATTATATATGTCATTTTGCCAATATTGTTTTTATGGAAAGCTTAAATAGAAAATGTCTGAAATATAAAGAATGTTAAGTGGCAAAAACTTATGAAATAAATTTAAAAAAAATACAAAAATATTGTAAACGTAGAAAATGACGAATCTGTCTAATTCCCAAACGTTAAAAATGTAAAAAATATTAATAAAGCCAAAAATATTTAAAGTGTCAGACATATCGAAAACGTCAAAACTTTAATCAAACATCAAAAATTTGAAATAGGTCAAATATGTTTTGCTCTCCATTTTAAATACCAAATAATGTATTTTCAGAAGCTGTTATAGCCATATAACGTATGGGAAGTAAAAATTACCAAAGAACAAATGTCAAATACACCTATTTGTCTTATTTTTAGAAGCTGTTATAGCCATATAACGTATGGGATGTAAAAATTACTAAAGAACAAATGTCAAATACACCTATTTGTCTTATTTTTAGAAGCTGTTATAGCCATATAACGTATGGGAAGTAAAAATTACCAAAGAACAAATGTCAAATACACCTATTTGTCTTATTTTTAGAAGCTGTTATAGCCATATAACGTATGGGAAGTAAAAATTACCAAAGAAAAAATGTCAAATACACCTATTTGTCTTATTTTTAGAAGCTGTTATAGCCTTATAACGTATGGGAAGTGAAAATTACCAAAGAACAAATGTCAAATACACCTATTTGTCTTATTTTTAGAAGCTGTTATAGCCATATAACGTATGGGAAGTAAAAATTACCAAAGAACAAATGTCAAATACACCTATTTGTCTTATTTTTAGAAGCTCTTATAGCCTTATAACGTATGGGAAGTAAAAATTACCAAAGAACAAATGTCAAATACACCTATTTGTCTTATTTTTAGAAGCTGTTATAGCCATATAACGTATGGGAAGTAAAAATTACCAAAGAACAAATGTCAAATACACATATTTGTCTTATTTTTAGAAGCTGTTATAGCCTTATAACGTATGGGAAGTAAAAATTACCAAAGAAAAAATGTCAAATACACCTATTTGTCTTATTTTTAGAAGCTGTTATAGCCATATAACGTATGGGAAGTAAAAATTACCAAAGAACAAATGTCAAATACACCTATTTGTCTTATTTTTAGAAGCTGTTATAGCCATATAACGTATGGGAAGTAAAAATTACCAAAGAACAAATGTCAAATACACCTATTTGTCTTATTTTTAGAAGCTCTTATAGCCTTATAACGTATGGGAAGTAAAAATTACCAAAGAACAAATGTCAAATACACCTATTTGTCTTATTTTTAGAAGCTGTTATAGCCATATAACGTATGGGAAGTAAAAATTACCAAAGAACAAATGTCAAATACACATATTTGTCTTATTTTTAGAAGCTGTTATAGCCTTATAACGTATGGGAAGTAAAAATTACCAAAGAACAAATGTCAAATACACCTATTTGTCTTATTTTTAGAAGCTGTTATAGCCATATAACGTATGGGAAGTAAAAATTACCAAAGAACAAATGTCAAATACACCTATTTGTCTTATTTTTAGAAGCTGTTATAGCCATATAACGTATGGGAAGTAAAAATTACCAAAGAACAAATGTCAAATACACCTATTTGTCTTATTTTTAGAAGCTGTTATAGACATATAACGTATGGGAAGTAAAAATTACCAAAGAACAAATGTCAAATACACTTATTTGTCTGGCCCGTGCGAAGCCGGGACCTTTCAGCTAGTCTAGAATAAATTAAGGTCAGATTCTCAATAATGCAGTATTTATTGAATATAAAAATTTAAGCTATTTCATCTTTATTAAAAATATTCAAATCCTAATTTTCACCAACTCTTTATTACAGTAGATAATATCAATTTCTCTACCATTTTCCCAAAGTGGTACTAAATGATTAACCTTGGTTTATCCAATTATGCCTCAATTTTATTATACTTAATAATAACTTTACAGGTTTCCATAATATAGGAATTCAATTATTTACAGTTCAAGATTTAAATATGAACGCCATAAATGAGTTTAACAAAAGACCTATTTATAATAAAGTATCATAAATAAGATATAGTAATTTTAATCCAAAATACATTTTTAAGTTTTTATTTGTTATTCCTGGTAAATAATGAGAAGATGTTGCCGAAATTAAAATATAGCCTCTAGTCCCCAACGATGTAACCAGGAATAGTGTATAAGAATTTACACTTAAAACCCTTAGTTTGCGAGTCCCACTTGACCTTATTCATATGTTTGGTTAAAAAATTTTTGGCACGAAAATGAAAAACAGGGTTACTGTTCCAAATATCATTCCTGTTTATAAACTTGCTGTCCCACGCGGATAGTTGAATTTGATATTGTTACCAAAAGGTATATATATATGAATCAATATTGAGGACTTTTAAATTGCTGCATTGTAGCGTCTTCATGCACTTTTTTGGGGGTATATAATGTATTTTTTGGAAATTTATTTACCTTTTGCATTTTTCAAACATATTATTTCAGCAAAAATCGAAATTTATCATCTAATACTCAGTATGTTTATATGGTTTATTTATGGAGCTGTCATAAGTTTATTGATTTTAAATATCTTCTTATAGCTTAACTTTTGTAATCGAAAATATATTTTTTTGTTTAAGTGATTGATGATAACAACACAGGAAACAGTAGGTAACTAATATTTAATGGCATACGTAACGAAATATTTTAAATGATAGGTATATTCTGAAATGTAAGTGACATTTTGTCTAACTTAGATATTTATTTGTCTTCTAAATATTACTTGTGACATGTTCTTGATTATTTTTACGTATTCTTGAGAAAATTGAAATCAAAAGCTGTATATTGAAAGAAAATACTAAACCTATCAAAGTCGATTCTGACTTCGTTGTGAATGTCTTTAAAATCTGTAATGAAAATGTAAGTTGCAAATTGAAAAATTTGCAATTTACATTTTCTGTTATGATCTATCGCTTCAGTTAATAATAATGTTTTAGCTATAAAATATAAATAAATATATAAGGAATTATTTATTTTTTGGAATTTCGGATAAAGGTTCCATTATCTAAGAAACCAGTTAACGAAGTTGAGCAAATAGTAGCTCATTTTGCAGATTTTTCATTTCTCTTTAACATTGCCCATAGTAGCAAACATTTTTTATAAAACAAAAACGTATCGTTAAAAAAATATATGAATTTTACGTCAATTAGTCATGTTTTATCATTAGAACATGTTGATGTCATTTTTGTTTTACTATTAATTTTATCACATATTTTCGTAAATGACCTGAGCTATTAGTATTTAACTATCATTATTTGACTGTTATTAAATTGCTGCGACCAGAGAAGTATTATTCTGTTTTGACTTTATTATTATTATGTAACTGACTTAATTTTTTTTTATTTTTGTTCTTTAGTTGATTATTATTTATATTGTGGTATAATTCATTGTCAAAATTGTTCTGTAATGGGAAACTGTTGGTCAATATACACTGTTATTATTAATCAAAGAGGAGTTTTCATCTACTTTAATTTAAAAAATGAATAAAACAAAGCATAGGATACTTTTATCCTATACAAAAATTCTTTAAAGATGTCAAAAAACTATAAATTTTATAAAAAGAATAATGAAATTAATAACATGTTTTTTCATAAAATACTTACTATATTTTATTGAAGTGTACTATAGTTTTTGTACCTAAGTCTGAAAAATACGATATTCAAGCGAAAAAATATGTTAAATTATTGTATTAGCAACTTTTGTAACTAAAATTAAAACATATAAAATGATCTTATTTTTTATTTTAACCTTTGAACCAAAGTTTTTTCCTAGCAAAATTCGTCTAGCGTTTCGCCTACAAGATACAACTTTTTTTGGGGTTTGTCATTTTGAGTTAAATATTAATTGCAATTAGAGTTGAGATTTAATGTTCTGGCTGTTCTTTGGACATTTGTTTCCCAAGTATTTTCTATAACCTCTGCACCAAGGAAGAGTGGTGTATGATATTATTCACAACAGCTATGAGCAAGATTTTGTGGAAGAGACAATCGGTATCCGGGCAATTTTTCGTAATTATCTCAACTTGATTTGCAAGTAAAATATCATCCAACAAATTTAGCTCTTTAAGCTCTTTATTGGTAAATTGAGTATGAGAATAATTACTTTGTTTAGTTATAAACTTAAGGGGAAATAAATTATGACTTACTAAATTTTTAGAGAAATATTTGTTCTTGGTATAAATAAAATATACAATGAACTATATTATTTTTGCAACTGTGAAGTTTACTTAAAGACGTAAATTATTTTAATAAATAATTTACCATTTCATAAGATTAAATTTTTACAAATACTCCTATCCATATATACCTCCCTATTTGTTTTACATGTTTCATATACTTTTCCCTACGATGTTTAATCCCATAGCATTCCCTAAGATATTCCTGTTACTTCCTCTTCTGTCTGCAATAACAGTTTGTGACCTCTCGTATTTATTCTTGCTATCTCCTTCTTAGTATTATTTAGCGTATCGATCTAGCTGCTCGTTTCTCATGTACCATGGTGCGTCCGTCATTCTTCTCAGGGCTTTAATCCTTTCTAATTTCATATGCTTGTCCGTACATCATCAATGACTGCTGCTTCGTAGATGTCTTCTTTATCCTCAGTGTAGCCTGCTCCTCCGTCCTATTATAAATGCGCTGTTTGGCTCTCTTCGCTGTTTCCTCTATGGATTACCTATTTCCCTAGGTATTTTACGTTTTCCTGCCAGTTGATGGGTGTTCCTCCTACGGTCTCCTGGTTGGCTTGTCCTTTTTTCTCCTTCCTATATTGCTTGTGTCTTTTCTGTGTTGAAGGCCCATTTTTCCATCTCATCTATGGAGGAGGTATGTTGCTGCTTTTGCTGTGTCGTCTGCGTATACGTAAGTCCTAGTGTCTCGTCCCTTTTGGTACATATATTGATAGTGCTGATCCCTGTGGTACTCCTGCCCTGAATGTGGTTCCGTCGATTGATCATGTCCTTCCTGTGAGGTACTGGGTTGTGGTGGTTCTTCTGAATAGATAAAATGACGTCGATACACGTCGACCTTTTGTGGTCATCCATCGCGTCCTCCACCATCATTACTTGATCCTCCGTCGAGTGTCAATCCGCATTGTTCGTGTGGTATGATCCTTAGTTGTTCCTCTTCTTCCTTGATTAAATGATTCTGTCCATGATTTTGCTTGTGTTGCTCAGTAGGCTTATTGAGTTTTGTGGGAGTTTCCTGTTCTTTCCTTGCTTTGGTAATAATATGATCTCTGCTTTCTTCCATTCCCTCGGGTACTTTGGTCCTTTAGAATGTTGTTGAATAGGCTCTTCATTCTTTTGTCTATGGATAACATCCTGTTCGTGATTCCCTCCTGGTGCTTTCTTCGTATTCAGTCGGTCGTGGTTTCCCTCATTTGCTCTTCGTTTGGTTGTGGTCTTCGTACTTCTTGCCCTAATTTCTTGATTTCTTCTTCAAATTCTCTATCGTGGTAATTGAGTGTGAATTGTTCAAGCATCCGCGAATATTGTCCTCTGTTCTGTGTTTTAGTCCGTTTCTTCCTTGCAGCGGTGCATTCCCTTCTGTGTTCCTTTTCATTCTTCTCATTATGTGCCATATGTCTATGTAATTGTTCCACTTTTCGCTCCGGTGTTCCGTCAATATTTCTTTGCTTAACCTATCGTCCTTTTTACCCCTGGGTCGTAGTTTATTCCTATTTTGTCCTTTATTTGGTATGTCTTGTGTAGATTCTGCATTTTGTTGTTGTTGTGTTGATTCTTCACTGCTCCCTGATTCTTCTTGCTTCCTCATCTATACTTGTTATTGTTTCCTCTTCTTCTTCCGTCCTCGATGTCAAAGGAGCGCGTGCTACAGTTAAACGAACTGAAGCTGATGATGGGTTGGTTCCGTTGGTCCCAAAAGTTTCTTTCCGCTCGGTGTGCTGACTTCTACATGTTTGGCGTTTAGGTCTCCTCCTAGTACAAAAAATAAGAAAGTCATTATTTGTAAGTTCTTTACGATACGCGCTAATTATCTGTATATTTCTACTTCTACAGTTACGTTTTCGATGTTCTCTGTTTGGTATGGGTCGTCCTGCTGGTGTTTTAGTCGGTTCTTCACGGCGATTATTACTGTGTAGTATCCTAAAATTGTCCTCTTCTTTGAGCCAGGTCTCCTGTATTGCTGCTATGTCGATGTTGTTCTCCTCTAGGTGTAATTCCAATTCGGAGCCCGTTGGCGTTCCACGTCATGATTTTCAAAGATCCATGCACGAGGTTTAGTCTTGTTGCCAATGAAGGACTGGAGTGAACGTCTTGTCCAATTCTTCTAGGTTGGTCTAGCTGCGGCTGCGTAGCTTATTCCGGTCCTTGTTCTTGGTTCAAAACTTCTCGCATTCCCTATAGCTCGCTGGAATTGGCGCATTTTGGAGGAATGTGATCCTCCGCATTTTACGCATTTTGGGGGCGCTGTACATCTGCCTTGTCCATGGCCGAACTTTTGGCAATTGTAGCATTGCCTAGATGCTCTGGGTCTTTGTGTCTCCAACTTTGCAGTTTCCGATATCCTGTAATTGAAAAACCAGTTGGACGATAACCATGGCCATCGGCGTCTTTTTTGTTACACCCTTCTCTGATCATCCTGGTGACCTTGACTCCTGGAGTTCCTTCTTTATCTCTTCTTCTGTGATAAATTCGGGGATGCCCTTTATCACCACTCTAGCCGTCTTCTCCTCTTCTAGCGCGTACGTGTGGTATGGTATCTTCTTCGCGTTTAAGTAGTTGTCCTAAAGTCCTCTTCTGTGCTCAGGTACATCCTTACGCCATCCTGTGTGTTAGTTGCGGCACGTTTATCATGAGCCTGGTCACCTCAGTCCACTTCTGTTTTTCGCGTATGACAATGGGTGGTAATAAATAATTTAATTTTAAATATTATAATAATTTATTCGATTTTAATCCCATAGCTTAATCCTATTAATAACAGGTAATTTAGCCGTTAATCTTTAATATTCAGGTATATAGAAGTGGTGTAATATAAAGGATTACCTATTTATCGATAAAGGGGAGGAGGTAATTTTAACCTTTCATTTTGTAACTTTGGCGTAGAAAATGAATACAGTGGGACAACAATTAAATTCATCTGAAAGTGCTGAAGCCAGTTGGATATTTCCGACACGGCAATTTGTTCTTATTCAGTGCAACTAAATATATGTTTATATATACTAAGTTTTTTCCTAATTCTTTATTGAGGTGTTTCTTCATTGACAAGGAGCGCGTGCTACAGTTAAACGAACTGAAGCTGACAAAATTCTACATCCAGTACATATACAATGATACAGAAAAACTTTATATATAATATTATAAGGAGGATCCCAAATAGAAGAACTTTAATCTACCTTGGACCTCGAAAGTGTATTTAGCCAATTCGATGAACCCGATAGCTCTGAGAAAATCATGACGACATCAATGGAAACGCTATATACAGCGATGGCATCAGACGTTTCAACCAACCAGAATTCAGCGATTTTGAAATCCCAGAAACTGTTACGTTGTATGATGAACGACAGGCCTCAGACATCAATCTAGAGGGTATATTCGACGAATTCAGAAGGTGTCCACTAATTACCTCTCTAGAAACTTCAGACATGAATCCTGGCATTTCCAACCGACCAGAATCGCTCTCTGATGATGACGCAGCTGAAGAACGGACTATTGATCTAGAGACTCTATTATATGAACTAAATATATGTTTATATATACTAAGTTTTTCCTAATTCTTTATTTTTATTTATCATTGCATTGTTTCTTCACAATTTGACAAGGAGCGCGTGCTACAGTTAAGCGAACTGAAGCTGACAAAATTCTACATCCAGTACAAAAAAGAAAAATATACAATGATTCAAAAAAACTTTATATATAATATTATAAGGAGGACCAGGAGCCAAATAGAAGAACAGCACTTTAAAAAACAAGAGGAAGAAGGCACCTCTACCTTGGACCTCGAAAGTATATTTAGCCAATTCGATGAACCCGATAGCTCTGATCAAGAAAATCCAGACGACATCAATGGAAACGCTATATACAGCCATCTTAGAACCTGTTACGTTTGAGGAAGAACGACAGGCCTCAGACGTCAATCTAGAGGGTATAATCGACGAATTCAGAATGTGTCCACTAATTACCTCTCTGGAAACTTCAGCTAAGGATCCTGGCATTTTCAACCGACCAGAATTCAGCGATTTTGAAATCCCAGAATCTGTTACGTTGGATGATGAACGACAGGCCTCAGATGTCAATCTAGAGGGTATATTCGACGAATTCAGAATGTGTCCACTAATTACCTCTCTGGAAACTTCAGCAAAGGATCCTGGCATTTTCAACCGACCAGAATTGAGCGATTTTGAAGTCCCAGAACCTGTTACGTTGGATGATGAACGACAGGCCTCAGACGTCAATCTAGAGGGTATATTCGACGAATTCAGAATGTGTACACTAATTACCTCTCTAGAAACTCCAGAAAAGGATCCTGGCATTTCCAACCGACCAGAATTCAGCGATTTTGAAATCCCAGAACCTGTTACGTTGGATGATGAACGACAGGCCTCAGACGTCAATCTAGAGGGTATATTCGACGAATTCAGAATGTGTCCACTAATTACCTCTCTGGAAACTTTAGCAAAGGTCCTGGCATTTTCAACCAACCAGAATTCAGCGATTTTGAAACCCTAGAACCTGTTACGTTGTATGATGAACGACAGGCCTCAGACATCAATCTAGAGGGTATATTCGACGAATTCAGAAGGTGTCCACTAATTACCTCTCTAGAAACTTCGAGCATGTATCCTGGCATTTCCAACCGACCAGAATCGCTCTCTGATGATGACGCAGCTGAAGAACGGACTATTGATCTAGAGACTCTATTAAATTATTTTGCAGTTCAGCAACCAGAGGAAAATGACCCGGATGTCGAATATATATTCAAAGAATATCAACTTGTGAGCTGCGATGAAGGACAATTCAATTCAAACGATGACGCAGATGAACCAACAGGTAAGCGAAGAAAGATCAAGTAGTACTAGTGATGCCTATTTCCAATGAAGATATTATGGAGGAACAATTCACACTCAATGTAGACCCAGGAGACGATAGAGAATTCGAAGAAGAAATCAAGAAATTAGCGCAAGAAGTACGAAGACCACAACTCAACGAAAAGCAAATGAGGGAAACCACGACAGAAGAAATAATGGATATCATAGGGAGACTGAATACGAAGATAGCACCAGGATGGGACAGGATCACGAACAGGATGTTAAAGGAGCTGCCAGATGAGTACATAGACAGAAGAATGAAGAGCAAAGATACCCGAGGAAATGGAAGAAAGCAGAGATCATATTATTACCAAAGCAAGGAAAGAACAGGAAACTCCCACAAAACTACAGGCCTACTGAACAACATAAGCAAAATCATGGACAGAATCATTTTAAAGAGGATCAAGGAAGAAGAGGAACAACTAAGGATCATACCACACGAACAATGCGGATTCAGAGAGGGACACTCGACGGAGGATCAAGTAATGAGGATGGTGGAGGACGCGATGGATGACACGGAGAACCAAAGGTCGACGTGCATAGTATTTTTCGACGTAGAGAAGGCATTCGACAGGATCTGGCAGGACGGGTTAATAGCAAAAATGGACGAAAAAGGATTTGGAAGAACCACCACAAGGATAACCCAGGACTACCTCACAGAAAGGACATACAGGGTCAGGATCGACGGAACCACATCAACGGAGAGACGCATCAGGGCAGGAGTACCACAGGGATCATCACTATCACCGGCATTATACAACATCTACACCACCGACATACCAAAAGGGACGAGACACTCAAGGACTTACGTATACGCAGACGACACAGCAAAAGCGGCAACATCAGCAAGGGCAGACCAAAAACAATCTACTTACAACAGGACATCGATGAAATGGAAAAATGGGCCAAGAAATGGAAGATCAGGATCAACACAGAAAAGACATAAGCAATAGCAATAGGAAGGAGAAAAAAGGACAAGCCAACCAGGAGACTAACTGTAGGAGGAACGCCCATCAACTGGCAGGAAAACGTAAAGTACCTAGGGATCCACATCGACAGGAAGATAACATGGAGGAAACACATAGAAGAAACAGCGAAGAGAGCCAAACATAGCATCAGCATGATAAACGCATTAATAAGTCAGAGGAGCAGGCTACACCTGAGGATAAAGAAGACGATCTACGAAGCAGCAGTAAAACCATTGATGATATATGGAGCAAGCATATGGGGACAAGCAGCGGACACACACACCAAGAAATTAGAAAGGATTCAGCCCAACGCCCTGAGAAGAATGACGGACGCACCATGGTACATGAGAAACGAGCAACTAAGAAGAGATCTAGGGATACGCACTATAAAAGGGGAAATAATAAGGAGGACTAAGAAGGAGATAGCGAGAATGGAAAACCACAGGAACCCACTACTACGTGAGGCCACAAACTACGACGAAAGCAAGAAACACAGGACGAAGAGACCCAGGATGGCGCTACTGCAGACAGAAGAGGAAGTAACAGGTAACTTGAATATCTTAGGGAATGAAATATCTTAGTGAATAAAATATCTTAAGGAATAGCGTAGGGAAAATATTGTAACAGCGTAGGGAAAAGTATATGAAACATGGAACACAAATTAGAGAAATAAGTATAAAAATATGGACTAGGAGTAAGAAATTTGTAAAAATTTAACTCTGACAATAAAGTCATGAAACTGTAATAAAAAACAGGGCATCATTTTCGACTGCTTGAAGTAACAGTTACCTAGCGAAATGGAAGCAATTTTCAAATTGATGAAACGAGTTCCAACGCAGAACATTGATTATTCGCTTTTTGAAGATGATTGAACTTGCGAATATGATACGGAAGCTGCTGTCTCAAGTTAAGTATTTATCTGTACATATAATCTCTTGATTTAACTAACCCTTGCTTTTCGTTACAGATGTCGATGTTTTCGATAGCCACAACAAGAGAACATCCAAGAAATATAGCGAAATTCAATTAAAGTTCATCAACAATCTCATGGCGGTTGTTTTGGATGAAATTGCAACATCCAAGAAACGAAGCAGAGAAGAAACGGAATATGAAGAAAATCCCATGAAACGCAGAAGATTGTTATAATTTAGTTAACATAATAATAACTGATATTTAGGATTAAGTCACAAGATTGTATATATACAATATTTCAGACAAAATGCCGTTTACATTTCACAATTTAATTATAATTTAAAATATTATCATTTTCGTTCTCTATGCATTAAATATTAATTACCTACTGTTCCCTCCATTGTAATCGTCATTCACTTAAATATACAAATCTATAAACCTATGACAACTATTGTTCTTGAAATTCACGGATATCTTTTTTCGGTGAATAAATAAACCTATTTAGTACATATTACATGACAACTTTGTATTTTTTCCTGACATATTTGTTATAAAAATGCAAACGTTAAGTAGTTAAATAAACTATTTTTAATCAATTAGTTCATAATTGGTGCATGAAGACCCTCAATACGAAGCACCAATTTGAAAGTATTCAATATGGATCCATATTTTTTGTGTTAACAATAACTAATGCGACTATTCGCCTGAGGTCGGGGTTTATAAACAGTAGTATATATAGTATTTGGAACAAAACTGTAACATACCAAATGTTCCACAGTTTTCCCATTGTAGTACCACTAAATAATGGTACACAAATCAATATCATAGCTTTAAAGAGCCAGTAATAAAGATAAAAATTATTTTTGACAGGTAATCTGTCCTCATATAAACGGGCTGAAATTCTCCTGTTTGTTTGTCCGACGTACACCTGGTAGCACGTTCCACAAGTTATACCATATACCCCTCGGGTCGGATCTCTGGATGATGGTTTGTAACTTGAGTCATCGTGGAGATGCTTCATTTTGTCCTGGTAGTCTGTAGTGTTCATTACGACGGTGGCAGGTAGTATGGTCATATTTTTGGATTCTTTGAGAGTCTTGAGGGCTTCCATTTCCTGTCGGCTGAGGTTTGGTTGAGGTGGTTTGGGGGATCTGATGACTTGGGCGACGTCTTGCCTTATCTGCTCTGCCGTTTGTGAGGCTTGTTTCGACATTGGAAATGATTTCCTCGATTGGAATTTTCTTCGGAGCAAAGTTGAAACCTTTACTAAAAACACTAATTTCTGTGGTGGATAGTGGGTGGTTGGAGATGTTGTGGACACTGCGGATGTTATCTTAGGCTGTGGGTTGTTCGTATTTCCGAGACTTTGTTTGTAGATTCTGCAATTTCTTCTGGAGTTTGGACGATGTTTGAGTTTTGTCAGTCTCGGTGCGCCAGTGTGTTAGCAGCTCTACTCTGTCCCACAGTACTCTGTGTAATTGGCGGCTGAACTTCAGATGAAGGTGGTACAGTTGTTTTTCTGTTTCGCTCACTTCTTCGCGGATTCTGTTTATTTGTTCTTTGAGAAGGGCCCTGCTTGCTTGATTCAGAATGGCTATAGTTTTCCTGTTTCTTGTGTGGGGTGACAGCTTTGTGAACGTCGGAAGCAAGTTCTGATTGCGGCAGTTGATCAGAAAGTTGAGATTGCACAGCGAAATACATCTTTTTCCTCTCAGTTTTTCGTAGGTCTTCGTAGCTTTGAAAGTCATTACGAAAGTAGTTTCGAGTAGAGGCAAAAACACAGAAATCTGCAACAGTGAAAAAGATACAGAGACGGTTCCAGCTTAAATTGTGAAGACGTTAAAGAGTCAATTTTCAAAACCGAATTCCTAAATTTCAACACCAACTAGTAAAGAAGTTGAAGATGCAAATGAATTGAGAGCAATTAAAAATATAAAATTTGTCAAAATCCTCGATTTTATTCTATCAAAATCCTAAAACGAGAAAAATCTAAAAACATAAAGTGTACAAAACGTCAAAAATAGCAAAACTATTGGAAATAACTAGAAATTCCATACATGTAAGAAAATAGTCAAAAACGCCAAATTAATCAAAAATATCAAAATATTGAAAATGTCATAAATGACAAAACATCAAAAAATAGCTATGAAACATCAACAATTCTGATATAATTCTGGCTCATGAATGATGATGTTAAAATGGTTTTCACAAAACAATCTGAAGATGTAGGGGATATTAAAATTATCAAATGAAAAAATATGTTCAATATAAAATTGTCAAATGTGCTAAGTCGGGTCGGGTCAGCTAGTGTCATAATAATTTATTTACAAAAATGTAAATTTCGTTTACCTGCTGGTTCAGCTGCGTCATCGTCCGAATTAAATTGTTCTTTATCGCAGCTCACAAGTTGAGAAATTATAAATTATAGTGTCTCCAGATCAGTAGTCCGTTCTTGCTCATCAATTTTATCAATCCTACTGTCTTTATTTCATGATTCAGCTGCGTCATCATCATAGAGCGATTCCGGTATGTTGGAAATGTCGACCTTCATTTCTGGATCTTGTTCTGAAGTTTCTAAAGGGGTAGTGAGTGGACACATTCTGAATTCGTCGAATATATTCCCTAGACTAATGTCGGAGACCTGTTGTTCATCATCCAGTTTGTGGTATTTTAAACTCGCTGAATATATCTGGTTGATTGACTTCAAATTGGCTAAATATACTTTCGAGGTCAGGCTAGAGGTGGATTCTTCCTCATCTTTTTTAAAGTCCTGTTCTTCTTATTGGCTCCTGATGCTATTTATAATAATATATATATGAAGTTTTTCTTTATCGGTGTATTTTTTTTTGGACTGGATATAGACTTTTGTCAGCTTCATTTGACTTAACTGTAGCACACGATCCTTATCAAATTGTGCAGAAACACCTGCAATGTTAAATAAAAATGAAGAATTAGGAAAAATATATATAGTATATACGAGGGTGAATCAAATATGAACGGGACTTTTGTTTTAAAAATTTTGTTGGTACGATCAATACAAATTTTAATACATATTATTTTTCTACATAGCCTCCTCTCTTATGTATACATTTTTCCCACCGAATCGGAAGTTTTTTAATACCTTTGTCAAAGAATGAAACTGGTCGTGTCGATAACTAATTTCGCACAAATGTTTCTACACCTTAGTTGTCCTCAAAGTGGTGGCCTCCCAGTTCTTCTTTAAGTGGCCCAAACATGTGGTAATCACGTGGCGACAAATCAGGACTGTAAGGCGGGTGTTCAAGGGTTTCCCAATGCATTTTGTTCAATTTTCCTTGAGTCAATGCAGCTGTATGTGGCCGAGCGTTGTCATGCAACAGAATCACACTTCGGATAGACATATCCCGCCTCTTTTGCTGATAGACAAGTTTCACTTGTTGGAGTAGTTCACAGTAATACGCAGCATTAGTTGTACGGCGTTTGTGCAGAAAATCGATCAGCAGTACGCCTTTCGAATCCCAAAAAACTGTTACAAGAATTTTCCCTGCAGAAAGACGGGTCTTGGCTTTCCGCGGTGCTGCCTCTCCAGGTTTTCGCCACTCCATGCTTGCACGTTGGACCCCGGGGTATAATGATGCACCCATGTCTCATCACAGGTGACAATATGTCTCAAAAACTCATCCCCCTCTGCTCGATGTCTTGCCAACAGCCTTTCACATACGGCAAGACGGTTTGCTTTCTGATCTTCCCTTAGAAGGCGAGGAACCCATCTTGCACACACTTTTCGGTAACCCAACTCATCTGAAATGGTTGATGGAGCACTCCCGTATGATATTCCAACATGTTCAGCAATTGCCAATACTGTAAGATGACGGTCACCTTCAATCAGCTCACGAATTGCGTAGATATTCGCCTCATTGATGCTTGTCGTGGGACGGCGTGCATGAAGCTCATTTTCCACTGTCTCTCGGCCATCTGAAAACTTTTTGTGTCAGTCGTACACTTGGGTCCTTGAAAGTGTTTCATTGCCGAACTGTGCAGATAGTCGACGCAAAATTTCAGACGGTCTAACGCCCTCCCGCGCCAAAAATTTGATAACAACACGTTGCGCAACAGACGTATGCATCTCTTGCTCTGACATGATGCTACTAACAGCGTATCGACTACGCCTCGCCAAACCGACGAACTCCCCTCTTCTTAACATCCCTACCTAACATATATCGAGACGTCACGCCACTCGAATTACCTACAGGGCGAGAAACAGAAAAGTCCGGTTCATATTTGATTCACTCTCGTATAAACATATATTTAGTTGCACTGAATAATAATAAATTGCTTACCACAATCAATTTCCACGTCAGAAATATCCCACTGGCTTTCAGTACTTGTCGACACTGAAAATGAACGACCTTTAATTACATAAAACCCTTCGAACCCGAAATATGTTATTTTTCTGACTGCAGCAACAGACTTAAATGTTACTATTAGCATAATGTTTATGGAGGATACTCCAGTCCCGTATTTAAAAATACTTTAACTTGATATATTTCATGTAAGTAAACTGCAACAAGACTCCGTTCCGTAAATACAATATACGGATACCCTTATAATATCACTCCGGATTTCTGCCTCTGTCACATCACCGCAATTTTCTCCTAAACTATTGGCCGGAAGAGGTTGAAATTTGGCATCAATGTATAGTTTGGTGAAAAATTCAAAAAATCGACCGTTCCCCCTCCTGATCTCCGAAACCACTTAGTCTAAAATTTTGACAAAAATAGGAAATATAGATCGTTGCGCGAACTTTACAGGAAAAATAAGGAGAAACCATTAGTATTAATTTTGGGGGGCAAATTATTGAATTAAATGAAAATTTAAAAATAAATTTTTTTTCAAACGCATCATGTAATATATCAAATGAAAGGTCCCATTCTGAGGAACAAAAATATATTTTTTTCATATTTAAAAAAATATTAATTAAAAAGATATTAACGAAAATATACCAAAATTTACCCATCCCCCCTTATCTCCGCAACTATAAAACGTAAAGTTTTGAAAAAAATTTGAGGTATAGGGTCTGACCTGAAGTTTACTGGAAAAATAAGGAGAAACTTTTACTTTTAATTTTGGGGGGCAAATTACAGAATTAACTGTAAAATATAAAATTAAAATTGTTTCTAACCCATCATGTTATATATCAAATGAAAGGGTTCATTATGACGAAAACATTTTTTTTTTGATCTTTTTTAAATAAATTAATTAAAAGATATTAACAAAAATATAAAAAATTTACCTATCCCCCCCCCTTATCTCCGAAACCATAAACTGTAAAATTTTGAAAAAAATAGAGGTGTAGCACCTCACCTGAACTTTACTGGAAAAATAAGGAGAAATCACTAATATTCATTTTGGGGGGCAAATTATAGAATTAAATGGAAAATAAAAAACTAAACTTGTTTCTAACGGATCATGTAATATATCAAATCACAGGGCTCATTATGACCAATACAAATATATTTTTTTAATTTTTTTAAATTAAATATTTTAAAATATATTAAAAAAATTACCCATTGCCCCCTATTATTCCCCAAACTATAAGATCTAATTTTTTTTGTTTACAGGAAAAATACGGAGAAATCCCTAATATTAATATTGGGGGCCAAATTATAGAATTAACGGGAAATAAAAAATATTTTTTTAAAGCATCATATATCAAATGAAGGGGCTCATTATGAGGAGTACAAATATATATTTTTCATATTTTTAAAATTAATTCTTTACAAGATATTAAAATAAAGATATAAAAATTTCTCATTTCTCGCTTTATTTTTGAAACCATACCACCTAAAATTTTGAAAATAATTAGGGGTACTGGGGCTGACTTGAAAATTAGAACAAAAATTATTAGAAAACCTCCATAGTAATTTTAGGGACAAATTATACAATTAAATGGAAAATAAAAATTCAGTTTTCAAACGCATCATGTAACATATCAAATAAAAGGCTCATTATGTGAATTATAAATATATCATATTTTTAAATCATTTGTTTGAAAGATATTAGCAAAAATGTTAAACATCGACTTAATTCCCATTTTAGAAACTACACTATTTAAATTTTGAAAAATATATTTTATTTGTATTTTTAAATAACAGATTTAATAATTTATAATTTAAAACTTGACCTATTTTGCCCTTTATCTTCCAATCTATAGAGCCTCAAAATTCAGACAGTAGAACCCTTAGTATGCGAGTCCAACTCGCACTTGACCAAATTATTTAAGCAACATTGTACTTTACTTAATGTTGCATTTGTGAATCAACTGTAAGAAAACACTTAGAAAATTGAAGCCGTTTTACAGCATATATGTTATTTTGAATTTAGAATAATTATTCCATGTATTTGGGTTTTCCAACTTTTGTACACCCACAGTAACTAACTATAATTTTAAATCCAATAAGAAGACAGATTTCAAACATAAACAAATTTGTTTTTGCAGTTTACTGGTCAACTTGATAATGCACGATTCACTAACTATAACTTTTGCAAAGTTAACTTCCGTATTTATTTAAATTACTTGAAAATTAATTATTAATAGCCTTTACCCATCAATCTTATTCAGAAATTGAAATTATTTTGAGGAAAAACGTAATTGTTCCGTTTGCACAGTCTGTTCGCTTTGCTGAAAGCTTTCAAATGCGAGATTGATCAACATAAATTACAAAAAAGGTAGTTGGTAAGTTAATACCATTGTAAGAGTGAAATCATTACCTGCTTTTTAATTTTTTGCTGGGATAAATCAGATGCTATGACCAATAAATTATATTATACTATTCATTAATAGACATGTATTATCCATTAAAACATATGTGAAAAATTGTCCAAGAAACGAAGCAGAGAAGAAACGGAATAAGAAGAAAATCCCATGAAACGCAGAAGATTGTTATAATTTAGTTAACATAATAATAATGATATTTAGGATTAAGTGACAAAATTGTGTATACAATGAATTTCTGATTTGTGTGTAGATAGGAGACTTTTTTAATTTATTTGAAATAAATATACCTATAGTTAGACGAAGTGTCTTTTACATTTCAGAATATACTAATCATCATTTAAAATATTAATTACCTACTGTTCCCTATGATGTAATTTTAAATTACCATAAATAACCCTCATCTGCAAATCTATGACAACTTTTGTTCTTCAGAAATTCCAAGAAAGTATTAAACATTCATTTATATTTTTTGTGTTAACAATGCTAATGCAACTATTCGCTTGATGTCCAGGAGAATCAGTAAATAGTAAGATATAAACAGTAATAGTATTTGGGAGAGTAACTCTCTTTCATTTTTCGCTCATTGATTGCTTTATAATAAATTTAAAAGGCATTATGTTAAGTCTACACACGTCTACACGCACTTCTTATATGTTCACTAAACTTTTAAGCGTTCAACTAGTGCTACTCTGATCTAAAATCGTCCGTATTTTATTCCAATATTATGCCATAGGAATTATCATTAATGATTTGGCTTCAAATCTTATCCATTTGAAAACTGAAAATACTTATATATATATATATATATATATATATATATATATATATCTAGTTGTAGGCTTTCAGGGATGGAACAATGTGAAGAAATATTTATCCGGGAATACATCCGTTCGTTACATTGATTCATCTTTGAACTCGAAGAAGACAACCAGCAGCCTATCCTCGACGTTCTCGTAAGAAAAAAATCCCCAAAATGGACATTTCGACCACACCGTATATAGAAAGGCGACACACACGAACAGATATTTAAACTACAAATCTCATCACCACCCATCTCAAATACAGAGAGTTGCCAATACGCTAATTTCCAGATCCATACGACTGACAGACGATAATAACAAAACACACGACTATAGGCACGTTTAGGAAATCCCAAACCAAAAGTAAAACTTGAAAACCACGGGGTATATAGTATAACTTCCGGAACGTGCGATAAGATATCATATTTAAATACTATGGAAATGTGTAAAGAAATTATTATTAAGTACCTATAAAGAAACAAATGCATAATTGAATTAACAAGGTTGAGGTTTAATATTGTAGTACCAGCCGACGTATAAACACAAAGTTTCGTACCCTAACACTTCACTCAACGTATGTTTCAAGACCGAAGTTGTAAACTAAAACTGGTTTACTCCTGATGATGACAGTTTCAGTGTCTTTTACAGGACAATTTAAACATATATCGTGAGCAAGCTTTAACGTTAAACCCTCTCAAGAGTTTATACAATCAGTACAAAATGTTGGGCAGTGATCAGGAGAAATTTTACTACCCCTTGATTGTGTCGCATTATTTCCTTGTGCACCAATTCCAATTACCTCGTGAACTAACAGCATGATACCTGATAGTGTTATGTCAATTGTCAATTTGAAGACAGTATATTTTAAGTTATTATAAAAAATACTCAGAGACTAATAATAATTTTATTACCAGCTCTTTAATACTATAATATGAATTTATCTACCTTTGTTTGTTCAATAATGCATTCATTTTATTATGCTTAATAACTTCTTTACACATTTCAATGATATTTGAATGCCATTATGTACAGGTCAATATTTAAATATGCAGATTAGCCTAATGACCATAAATGAGTTTAACAATTGTCGGTTATGATCAATATAGTTAAAGGATTAAGATCTAAAGCACCTATCATAAACAATATATGCTAATTTTAATCTCTATATATAAAAATGAATTGCTGTTCGATTGTCTCCCTTAAACTCAAAAACGGTTTGACTATTTCCGTATTTTTTTTTGTTTCGTTTGTTATAGTTCAAGGATGGTTTAGGAAAAAATTTAAAAAAAATCGGAAAAATTTAAAAATCCAAAAATAAAATATATTAATTTTGAGTGCAAGTCATGTATATAGCTAGGTGGTATGTTATCGTTTAGCTACTGAAAGTTTAACCATTAATGCCATTCTCGCAAAAAATACATATATTGGGAATGTCGAGAGAATATAGTGGAAACATTGAAGTAATAAAAGGGGATCACTATTGTTTTATAAAATCTATAAGTTAAGAGAAAATATAAACTAGCTGGTTTTATCATTTTGTAAAAATTTTGTTTACCGGTAGGGGTAAGTTGGGTATTTTTAAGATAAAATATTTTTCGGGAACCAAAAATAATACAGATTTGAGGATTATGAGTCTAATTCTTTAAGTTAATAAAGAATTTATGTGAAATTTTGCAAGAATTTTATTACTGAATGGGGTTTAGTATTTTTAGGGAACAAAAATAATGCAAGTATATCTGGTTCACAGATATTCATTAGATGAGACTAAATGAACTGACTCTTTCTTGAAATGAATGAAGACATTATTTGTCATTTTGTCAATATTGTTTTTATGGAAGGGATGGGGACTGAAAGTTTTCAATATCTGATTAATTGCAGGTGAATTAAGAAATGTTAAGTGACAAAAACTTATGCAATGAAAATAAATTTCTGAAAAAGACAAAATATCTGTTATAAACCTAGAAAATGTCAAAAATATGAATATTTAAAATGACAGGGATATCGAAAACTGGAAAACTTTAATATCAAATATCAAAAGTACGTCAAATACGCCCATTTGACTAGCCGGGACGGGTCAACTGGTTTAGAATAAATTACGTTCTCGTAATACATTATGTCATTCAAATAATAAGATCATATTTATTCAAGATCAAAATTTAGGCTATTTTACCTTTATTAAAAATATGCAAACCCTAATTATCACTTAATCAACAGCTTTTTATTACCTAAGATATTAACCCTTCACCTTGGTTTATTCAATTAAGCATTTATTTTATTATACTTAGTAATAACTTTTATAGACGTGTCCATAATATCTGAATTCGACTATTTGCAGGTCAATATTCATATACGAAGATTATCCTAATCGCCATAAATGAGTTTAAGTCCATTACACCAGTTTACCATTTTAACTAAGTATTCAATTAAAGGATTAAGACCTAAAGTATCATAAACTTACAAAATATAATAATTTTAATCCAAAATACATTTGTAAGTGTCTAAATAATGCCTTATTTGTTATTTCTGGTAAATAATGAGATGTTGCGTTAATAAAAATATAGCTTCTAGTCCTGAACGTTGTAACAAGAACAATGTGTAAGTAGGTATACTTAAAACTCTTAGTTTTGCGAGTCCCACTTGACCTTATAAATAAATTTGGTTAAAGAATTTTGAAGGAAAATGAATACTGTTCCAAATATCATTACTGTTTGTAAACTTGCTGGTCCACTCCGAAATCACGCGCGGATAGTGGAATTATATATTGTTAACAACAAATATTGATCAATAATGATGCATCATAGCTAGTAGGTTAAGCGTCTTCATGCACTAATTGAAGTTTAATTGATTAAAGACTTTATTCCGGATATTTAATGTATTTTTAACCGTCTTCCAAAAAGGAGGAGGTTATCAAATCATCTGCAACTTTTTTTTTGTATGACGAGCAATTATGCAAAAACGGCTTTGGCAATTTTGATGATTTAAACTGCATTATATTAATGAACATTACAGAAATGTCCAATATAATTGCTTATAACATAAGATTTACGCTTTTCCAGAAAATTAGAGAAAAAGTAAATAAGGGACTAGATTTCAGTGAATTTCAATTAATCTACACTGTTTTCTTCAAAACCACTCCAGCAATTTGAATATTTTAAATTGTATTCCAGCTTGATTCCATATATGACGTAAAACTAACCATTTTCCTGAAAATCGGAAAAATATATGCAAAAAAACTAAACCATGGTAAATGTCAAATTTTCATCATAAATATCTAGTTTAAATGTCAAGATATGCCATGAAAGTATATCATACCGGGTGTTTGTAATGGTTTTCATTTTAATTCGTTTGAAGTAAGTTTTTTTAGAGACGAAGTTTATTAGTGCTTGCAATGATATTTGTTAATTATAACTGTCCTGATCTACCAGCTTCCATATCGTAAATGCAGTCAGCTTCCAAATGCGCCTTGGCAACGTCTTCCGTCGGAACACGCTTCATCAGTATGAATATTGCCACAGTTTTACAGCCTAAATTTTTTATTTAAAAAAGCTATGCAACGTATTTGGGTATCCCAACTTTTATAGTCCTGAAGGTAATAGTGAGTAACTACTGGAAGTTTGAAACATCAATAAGAAGAAAAACGAATTTGTTTTTGCAGTTCACTGGAGCTGATATTCATAAACTAAGAGTTCTGTGCTACAATATTTCATCAGAATATCTTTATGTCTGTAATTGCTCTAAAATAAGTTAAATCAACAGTTTCTTAAAGAATCTCAAAAATGGGTACCAAACTTGAAGAAAGCTTGTATATTCACAAATCAAAACATTTCAAAATGTTAATGTGACTTCGTTGTGAATGCTTTTAATCAGAATTAAGAAATTATAAATTTATATTTAATTAATTAATACACCCATTTAAAAATTTGCTTACTTTTTCTTGTTTACATAAATTCGGGCTTATATAATATCTCATATTCTATAAGAATATGCAGAAAACATTTTGTATAATATTGTCTGCCTTGACAAGGAAAAATGACATACTTACCAAATCCTTTTTGTTATATCTGTTAAATAGAATTTGGATTTTTGCTTGGTCATAATTGTCTTCATCATATCTAGCAGGTTGATGAACTTCAAATTCACTTAATATTATAGCCTTCAGGTCCAAGCCAGAAGCACATTCTTGCTCATCCTTTTGAAGGTCATCTTCTTCTATTTGACTCCAGATGCTCCTTATCATGTAGCATCTTTTTTCTACGGGATATTGCGTTTTTAGCTCAACTCTAGCACACGTTCCTTATCAAATTTTGAAGTAGCACCTAGAAGATTAAATAAAAATTGAGAACTAAGAAAATACTTTGTATATACAAACATATTTATTGAATAAGACTAAATTACTTAACACTCTCATTATAATCAGTTCGCAGGTCAGAAATGCTCCATTCATTGACCTTTGCCGTCCGAAGAATTTAATTGTTTTCTTAATGACAATTGTGGCATCTCTGGTTTTTATTTTTTCTAAGTTCTTTGGGAATAACACCACATCAACTTCAAGTTCTAAATCAAATCCCCTTTTCAATGGTATAACTAATTCAAATGAACAAGAAATTTAAAAATTAAAAGTATTGACAAATTTCTCAAATCACAATTTGACATTAATGTTTGGCAATCAAACTGATGTAACTAAGGGAATTTACTGCAATTTGATATATACAGGGTAGCATTAAAAATTCTAAACATCATGTGAAATAACCAAGCTTCTTTCAAATTGGAAGAATTTGAAACAGCTGTCTTTAGAATTTCATGTGGCGTTCCTAGGTACGACTTTGCTATAAGTGCATCCGCCAAAAATGAGACCAAAGATATTCTGATATTCCAGAGATCTCATTAAAGTCATAAGGGAAAACCTAGAAAACCCTTCTTTACAACACAAAACGAAGGCTGAAAGAGTCTGCTTTAATTTTATTAAATGAAAGCGATTGTATAGCTAGTACTTCTATAGAATATAGAATTCAGCCGTTCCTGGTTGCCAATAATCAAGGATGAAATTAATAATGGTAATGTCCTTTTGAACAACCCTCTATCGTGATAGTTTATAAGGTTTTTCCTAGGTCCATATGACTTTAATGAGATCTCTGGAACATCAGAATGTTTTTGGTCTCATTTTTGGCGAATATTTCTTATAACAAAGTCGTACCTAGGAACGCCACATGAAATTCTAGAGATAACTCTTTCAAATTCTTCCAATTTGAAAGAAACTTTGTTATTTCACATGATCTTTAGAATTTTTAGTGCTACCCTGTATATATCAAATTTGCAATGAATTCCCTTAGATACATCAGTTGGGTTGTCAAACATGTGATTTACGAAATTTGTCATTACGAATCATTTTAATTTTTTAATTTCTTGGTCACTTATGTTAATACCATTGAAAAATTTTTGAAATATACAGGCTTTCAAGTTTATGTGGTGTTATTCCCAAAGAACTTAGATAAAATAAAAAGAAGCATTTAAATATTGTACAACTCCATCAATTTTTACTCAAAAATTTCTCTTCAGAATTATTGTTTTCTTGTGAGCTATTATATGTTAAAAATTACCTACTACCCTATCCAATAAATTGTCTATCCCTTATATTGCCCCACAATTATATACCTGTATATTAGAGATTAACAGTTGTAAATTTGTCATTAATTCGGACTAATCTATGAGATTTAGATCTAATAGCTGAACAAATTATAATTTTATAAACTAAGCTATAGAGAGAATTTTTACATTGCTGTTCTATTAAAATAGAACTTGTGAAAAAAGTTAATAGGAAAACTATAAAAAAAATGCTCTATGAAAATTAATTCTTAGAGTAAATTTCACATATGCAACAATAATTAGTTAATACCCATCACAATAATTAATATTTCTCCGAAAACTTAATGAGTTCTAATGTATTTGACCTTAAGTTTATATCGAAACCAGAAGAGGTATCCTCATTCTCAATTTACCACTAGTGAGCTAAATATATTGATAAACAAAATAGATTTTCTAAAAGAAAGAAATCTCTATAATATCAGTAACCACTCTTCCTGGAACACAAGTTACAGAAAAGAAATATTTAGTATTTTTAAAACAAATTCTTGTAGAACATGATTTGGTTAATTTAGTTGTCTGTATGTAAAGAATTAATTGTATATACAATCTCATCATCTACTGATGGTAACTCATAAGTAAACTCTGTGGCAGTTATTGTCATTTTTTATCAAAATCTTATGCGTTTGGAGGCCTACTCAGTCTCTTCTCAGTCTTGTTTCTTGTTCCATTTCGTCTACAATAGCCATCAGCTTGTTCATAAACTTGAATTGGATCTTCTTGTGGCTTATCTTTAGGATTTTTTGGGTATCAACAATATCAATATCTGTAAGAAACATTATGAATTAATTAGTGTTTGCCCTAATATTTGTAAATTACAACTGTCTTGGTTCAGCAGCTCTCAAATTATTCATCTTCAACAATTTGGAAATCGCCGCCATTTTGAAGCCTAAATATTATTTTGAATTTAGAAAATGATTTCAACTATTTGAGTCACCCAACTTTTATACCAGAGAAGGTAATAGTGATTAACTAATCATAATTTTAAACTTCAATGGAAAGATAGATTTTTCAATAATAAACAAATTTGTTTTTACACCTCACTGATTAACTGATTGAGTAACTATAACTTTTGCAGTATTAATTATCGTAGTAATATATTTAATTTAAATTAGATAAAAATGAATTATAAATAGTCTGTATTCATCTGTCTCATTCAAAAATTGAAATTTTGTTGAGAGATAACGTGGTTGTTCTTTTTCTTTATTCTGATCCTGTAAATTTTAATTTAGACATTAAAATGAATTTTCATTGTGCTGAAGCTTTCGAATGTGAGCTTGATCAACATGTATAACGAAAATGGGTTGACAAATTGATAGCATTCTAAAAGACAGTTATTTTTTTTAAATCGGATTATGTTTTACAGAGTAATAACATAGAAACCGTAAAAAATTAATTTTTGGAAAGTAATTGCCAATTAGACCAAACTTGGTTAAGGGGTGGTTTTTACGTTCTCTAATTACGCATCTATGATTAGATTTACACAATTCAAAATGGCGGATCCAAGATGGCGAATGAAAATTGAAAAAGTCAGCCTTTTTGCACCAAACTTCCTATAAGCGTGTTTTTGGGTTCGCTGATAACGAATCTGATATACAAAATTCAAGTTCGCCTATGAAAATAAACCACGACTTAAAAATTTCGTCCGCCATCTTGAATTCAGTGTATACCAATTTTGGCATATATCAGTATTTTTTTAAAATTTCCACCGTCGTTTTGAATTTTACATATCTAACATCGGATTTGTGATCAGAAACCCTAAAAACCACTCTACACCAATATTGGTGTACAAATAAAATTCTCTTCGTTACGTCAGAAATCAAATAATACATATTGTCAAATATTTTAATTTACATCTTATCCATAGTTTCTTAACCATTGACAACGGGGTCTGAACTAGACCCCGAAACGTTTGGAATATACAGCAATTTTCTTAACTGTGGTGTTATTTCCCAAGAAGTACTTAGACATTGGCAATTGTTTTCAAAAAAAAATTTCTATGCTTTCTAGGTCATTACTCTGTAAAAAAATCTGATTTAAAAAAATGACGTGTCAAAAGATCGGCAAAAAGAAACCTTTAGAAAGAGGTATCACATGATACCCCTCTGTATTTAAACTAGAAGTGATATTTCACCCCTGCTTAGGGATAGAAACTGCAGGAAATATAAATTAACTTGTTTTTTCTCGTTTTCTTTTAAAGATATTTTATTTTGTGTTTTGAAATGAAAGCCCTGTATGTTTATTCATTTAATGGACCCATTTAAAAATTGCTTAATTTTTCTTTTTTAAATAAAATTTGGCTTTTGAACATCGAGAAAATCGCAATAATAACAAATCTTCACCTAACATAATGTTCATGTTAACAATAAAAGTTTAATAAAGAGCAGCACATATGCATATGCCTATATTGGTAAACAGGCATTATTTTTTTACTACAGAGAAGTGTAAAAGTTCACAACCAGTCATCAGTCTTTTAACTTAAGATAAAGATCACCAGAAGATGAAATTTTTTTTGTTATATAATAAACGTATACTAGTTGCAGAGCTAGTGACCCATTTTCATAAAGTGTTTGATTCAAGCAAATATTTTACATAGTGGTGTAGTTAGGATTGATGAGAAGGTTATCATATGTTTGCCTAACCTGCCTGGGGGCAGGAGGTACTGCGCATACAAGAAAGATATAAAAAAATGTTTGCCAAAAAAGTGTTTGAATCAGAGGCCAACAATAATTATTCCACAGTTTTGCTAGCTTAGAGTTAAATTACAAATAAGGCAGACACTTTTGGGTGGGGGTTAATATCTAACCATTCTATCTCAAAGTTGAATTTTATAAATTAAAAAAAGTGTTTGATTCACGTTGAAATTTTAATAGATGCTTTGTTGTATATATATTTCATAATACTGACAAACAGGCAGACACTTTTTCTGGGGTTTAATAGCTGGCAAACAAAAAATAAAGTTACCGGGAATAGAAACAGATGCCTTCTATACCAAACATGTAATCACAAAATATTGCAGTGTGTACAGGTTAATATATTTTGTTATTATGAACAGATTTTTGTTTAAAATAATATAAAAACATTAACCAATCAAAATGGAATGTGTTTCTTGTGTGATATGTGAAAAGAAAAATGTTGCCAAGGTTATCATATTTTCCGAAGCCACTTTAGGAAAATGTCATATCGCGTTAAAAATCCGTCAAGACAATAATTTAAACATAATAGTTTGGTTATACCGTTAAACATATCTCCTACAAAAGACTATTATCGCCAATGCTATTCCATTTTTTTTTATTTTAGTTTAATGGGTTATTATATGAAATATACAGAGTGTCTGAGATTGTTTGCAGTAAGGTCATTAAAATTGGATACAAAACTTTCACCAAAAAATGTATGTAAGGTAGCTCGTTTGCAGTTCCATTAAGAAAATAGGCTCCAATGATTTTAGTTCGAACACTTCTTACCCAAGCACTATATTTTCTGTGGATGTTGCATGTAAAGCTTTCTCATCCATTTAGGATATTGTTAGTCCATTAAATACGTACATACTTCAGATTAAGCCTGCATCTTATCCCCTGACACAATTAATAAAACTAATTAAATCATTTGTTTTTATAGCTATTTAATAGTAATTTAAGTGATAATAGCTATAATAGCTTCAAAAGTATCAATAATTAATATCATTAATAATTGGTAGATATAGCAGCCTACTGAATAGTAAACACTATTTTACATTTGTCACGTTTTTACAATATTGATTCAAAAAATATATTTAGGCACTTACTGATTTTAAAATTATTGTATTTTTAACAATATTTAATTATCAAACATAGGTATCATGTAGTTTTGAAATCGCCTTAAAATTTAAAATCTAAAAATATTAAATATACACTGCATTCATTCTACTGTAAAAAAATGTTGATGACATCAGTACTACAAATGGTTTACTCTGTATATTTCACTGTCATATAAAAACACATACATTTTTCCTGAAAATTGTTTATTTCAAAACTAAATTATACCAAACTTTATATACGTAAAGTGTAATAACTTTATTAATATAAATACCTAATGACGAAGTAAGAAATTCTGTTGATATTGTTGATACTTTCTTGTATTTTCCCTTTAAACTTGTAAAATTGGAATAACATTGGCGATGATGCCTTTTGTACAAGATATGTTTAACGGTATCATCAAACTATTATGTTTAAATTATTGTCTTGACGAATTTTTAACCCGATATGACATTTTTGTAAAAAAGCGTCCGAAAACCTTGCCAGCATTTTTCTTTTCACATATCACACAAGAAACCCATTTTATTTTGATTGGTTAATGTTTTTATATTATTTTAAAAAAAAATGTGTTCAGAATAACAAAATATATTAACCTGTACGCACTGCAAGATTTTGTGATTACATGTTCGGTATAGAAGGTACCCTTAGCTCATCTGTTTCTATTCTTTATGTTTTTTGTTTGCCAGCTATTAAACCCCAGAAAAAGTGTCTGCCTGTTTGTCAGTATTATGAAATATATACAACAAAGCATCTATTAAAATTTCAACGTGAATCAAACACTTCTTTTAATTTATAAAATACAACTTTGAGATAGAATGGTTAGATATTAACCCCCACCCAAAAGTGTCTGCCTTATTTGTAATTTAACTCTAAGCTAGCTAAACTGTCGAATAATTATTGTTGGCCTCTGATTCACACTTTTTCGTCAAACATTTTACCTCCTGTCCCCAGGCAGGTTAGGCAAAACATATGACAACCTACTCATCAATTCTAACTACACCACTATGTAAATTATTTGCTAGAATCAAACAATTCATAAAAAATGGGTCACTAGCTCTCCATCTATACTGTATAAAACTGCATTAGGTTCGGGGTAGAACTATAAAATAGTAGTAATAATTTACAATTGTGATATTTCGTTCTATATAACAATTTTTATTCTACATAATATTATAACTTTAATTAATGGCGTGTCATAATTTATTTTATTAAGTTAAAATCACATAAGGGATTCTTTTTCACTTACTTGATAGATCAGCTGCGTCATCATAAATCAATTCTTAACAAAATTTACTGGTTCTTTCAGTGTTTAGAATGTCTGCTGTCATTTTTACATATTAAGGTTAACTATGTCACTCATTGTGTGATTGTAGGTAGTGGATTCGTAAGCTTCTAATTCACTGAATATAGTCTGGAGATTCTATAACATTATTACAAATTTAATAATCATGAAAATACTTTATAAATAAAATTACCATACCAATCTAGGTAATATCAATTAGCATGTCAGTTTCTTCACAATAGCTGTCACCCCACTCCGAAGATTTGGTAAACTGCACTGGACCAATTTCTTGGTATACGTTCCAGAACTACTTACAATTTTAGTTTGCGTACTCGCTTATATATATATATATATATATATATATATATATATATATATATATATATCAGTATTATCATTTAAACAATAAATTCTAGATTAATTTTGACATTACAAGAATTATGATACTAGTAAATACTTGGCACAGCATATATTTGCTACTGTATTTAAAAAATTCATAAGGTCAAAACAAACGTTCGACTAACAATATCCAGAAGAAATTCTACACTCTTTTTGTTATTTTATTTACAACTGCCGCTACGAGGTTGGAACCGTTGCCCATAGGCGTCTCGTGAATTAGTTAAACAGTCTTGAGTTTATTTAGTACGATCGTATTATGCCTGTTATGAGCCTAGTTGGTGTTGAAACTTGGGAATTCGGTTTGAGAAAATTGGCTCTTTAACGTCTTCACGATTTCCGCTGGAAGAGTCTCTGTGTTCTTTTTCTCTGTTGCAGATTTCTGTGTTTTTGCCACTACTTAAAACTATTTTAGGGTACTTTTGCTTTCGGACTTGCTGTTGTGAATGAACTCCGAGTAGTTTTTTACTTACTTCACCATACCACCTTGGAGGATCCATTTCCTTCGCCTTTGCCGTCGGGAAGGATTCATAATTTTGTAAAACTACCGATTGACTTTGAGAATGATTCTTCTTAAAGACTTCAGAATAGTTCTGAGTTGATTCGAAGGTCAAATATCTTCAATACTATAATAATAATGTATTGATACTTATTCATAATGATAAGATCATTCGGTGAATATTCAAAAAATTATAGATTGGCTGAAATTTTGCCAAACCTACGGGGGCTACTGTATTTATTTTTAGAACAATTGGATATGAGATGATCTATCACTTCAGTTACTATAAAATACAAAGAAATATATAAGAAACCGATTAACGAAGTTAAACATATACTAGCTCAATTTCTAGGTTTTTCATTTCTCTTCAATATTGCCCACAGTAGGAAACATTTGTTATAAAACAAAATCGCATCGATAAATTGAATATGAATTTTATGTTAATTAGTCATGGTTTATCTTTAGAACATGATGATGTCGGTTTTGTTTTACTATTAATTTTGTCAGGTATTTTCGTAAATGACCTGGGCTATTAGTATTTTATTATTATCTGTATTTTACTGTTATTAAATTACTACGATCACTATTTTTCTGTTTTTACTTTATTGTTATTATGTAATTAATTTAAGATTTCTTTATTTTCGTTCTTTAATTAATATTGTGGTATAATTAATTGTAAAAATTGCTCTGTAATAGAAAACTGTTGGGCAAGTGTGAAAAAATTATAAATTTTATAATAAAAAATAATGAAATTAATTACATGTTTTCCCTTTTCCATAAAATACTTACTATATTTTATAGAAATGTACAATATTTTTAACTGTGAAAAATACGATATTCAAGCGAAAAAATGTTGCCAATCCTAGCTGTGTGAAATAATTGTATTAGTAACTTTTGTTACTAAAAATGATCTTATTTTTTAACCTTTGAACCCAAATGATTTCCTAGCAAAAAATTCGTCTAGCTTTTCACCTACAACATAAAACTGTTTTAAATCTTTTGGGGTTGTAACTTTTAATGTTCTGACTGTTCTTTGGGATTTTTTTTTCTCGAGTATTTAACATATAACCTCTATAACAAGGAAGAGTGGTGTATATTATTCAAAAGAGCTATAAGCAAGATTTTGTTTAAGAGTAAAAATCCCGGCAATTTTCCAAAATTATCTCAACTACACTTCTTTGGCAAGGGGAAATAAATTATAACTTTTTAGAGAAATATCCAGTATTTGTTATTGGTATAAATGCAATATGCAATAAACTATATTATTTTTGCAATTGTGAAGAAAGACAATTTTCATAGAAAACTTAATATTTTAATAAATAATTTAATTTAAAAAATGTTATTATAATTTAGTTTTAAAAATTATTATTTACTCATCTTTTAGATTTTAATCCCATAGCTTAATCCTATTAATAACAAATTTATGGTAATTTAGCCCTTAATCTTTAATATTCAGGTATATAGAAGTTGTGTAATATAAAGGATTACGGATTTATCGGAAAAAGGGGAGGAGCTAATTTTAACATATATAAATCGACATGAAAATAATAATGTCAGTTAAGTTTGAAACTTTGGCGTAGAAAATGGATGCAGTGGTACAACAATTAAATTCTACCGAAAGTGCTGACAGCCAGTGGGATATTTCCGACACGAAAATTGATTGTGGTAAGTAATTTATTCTTATTCAGTGCAACTAAATATATGTTTATATATACCAAGTTTTTCCTAATTTTTAATTTTTGTTTAACATTGCAGGTGTTTCTTCACAATTTGATAAGGAGCGCGTGCTACAGTTAAGCGAACTGAAGATGAGACAATTCTACATACAGTACAAAAAAGAAAAATATACAATGATTCAGAAAATTTTAATATTATAAGGAGCATCACGAGCCAAATAGAAAAATAGAAGAACAGAGATGAGCAAGAATGCACCTCTAGCCTGGACCTCGAAAGTATATTTAGACAATTTAGTCCATCAACCCAATACCTCTAATGAAGAAAATCATGACAACGACATCGATCTAAACGATATACTCAGCGAATTTAAAACGATGGCGCAGCTGAACCTGCAGGTAAGCGAAGAATGATCAAGTAGTAGTGATGCCTGTTCCAATGAAAATATTGTCAGGAAATTTAGATTTTTTTAAATTAATAATTATTACACTAGCTGACCAGACCCGACTTAGCACATTTGACAATTTTATCTTGAACATATTTTTTCATTTCTTATTTTTCACATACCCTACGTCTTCAGATTTTTTTGTGAAACCCATTTTAACATCATCATTCATGAACGACAATTATATGGCAACAACCGCTTCTAAAAATATTTCATAGCTATTTTTGACGTTTTGGGTATTGTTGACATGTTTGATGTTTTCACAATTTTGATATTTCTGACATTTTTACAATTGACATTTTGACTAATTTGAAGTTTTTGACTTTTCTGTTGCATGTATGGTGACATTGAAATTTTTAGTTTTGGCATTTTTGACGATTTGTAGTACACTTTAATTTTTTTAGATTTTTCTCGTTTTAGGATTTTGATAGAATAAAATCGAGAATTTTAACAAATACTGATTGTTAATTGCTCTCAATTCATTTGCATCTTCAACTTCTTTACTAGTTGGTGTTGAAATTTGGTAATTCGGTTTTGAAAATTGACTCTTTAACGTCCTCACGATTTCGGCTGGAACAGTCTCTGTGTCTCTTTCTCTGTTGCAGATTTGTGTTTTTGTGTGTTTTCCTTGAACTTGACTTGGATGATTCAACTATGTTTTCGGAATGCTTGTGTTGGAATGAGTGGTCACAACCTCTGATTGTTTTAATACTGTATCGTGTTGCTCACTATGTTTTGATTGTTTCATATATCTTGTCCGAATCTACACCGTCTTCGTTTAAATCAAGATCAGTTACAATTTCCTCTACTTTAAGAAACTCTAATTCATCTAAGTTATTATATAGACCATTACTTCGTCTGAGATCAGTTGGGAGGTAATAATTTTATTGTCAGATATTTCTTCGTACACCCCTTCATTTTTACAATCTTAGTAAATATGTTTCTCATGTTCTCCTGCTACATCTTCCGAATTATTAGGTTCACTGAAGTTCTTGTAAACGATTGCAATAAGAGTTCTACAGTCTTCCTACTAATCATATAGCATTTCTCTTCTACGTGTTACTATTCGGGTATTTTAGTAAATATTTTCGCTTGTAGTTGATTGTATAAGAAGCGACTGACGATTTGACGAAACAAGTTAGGAAGCAATCATTTTATGTCAGATATTTCTTCGTACATCCCTTCTTTTTTACAATCTTCAATATCTTGGTAAATATGTTCCTCATGTTCTTCTGCTACATATTCCAAATTATTAGGTTCACTGATGTTCTTTTAAACGATTACAATAAGAGTTTTACAATCATCCTAGTTATCATATAGCATTTCCCTTCTACGTGTTACTATTCTAGTGTTTTCGTAAATATTTTCGCTTGTAGTTGATTGTATGGGAACCGACTGACGATTTGACCAAATAAGTCAGTAAAAGATCGAATGTTCTTATCTACAGATGATGCAACCGCGACTACTTTTTACAAGAACAGTTACCTCGCCAATGTTAACTCCTTCAGAAGAAAACATTGACTTGCTAAAAGGCTTCCAAAGACATATTTCGGAGAGTAGCACTTCCAAGGATTCCTCTCCTGATTCTTATAAAAATAGCGAAGAAAACAGTGCTATCGAGTCAATTACAGGACCATCATTTTGACAAATTTTATATTGTTAATTGCTCTCAATTCATTTGCATCTTCAACTTCTTTCCTAGTTGGTGTTGAAATTTGGGAAGTCGGTTTTGAAAATTGACGTCTTCACGATTTCAGCTGGAACAGTCTCTGTGTCTTTTTCTCCGTTCTAGATTTCTGTGTTTTTGCCTCCACTTGAAACTACTTTGGTGTACTTTTCGTAGTAATTGCTTTCGAACTTGCTGTGATTAATGAACTCCTAGTAGGTTTCTTTCGTCTTATCGCTGCTATTTAAGGAAATTATTTTCGCTTGTAGTTGATTGTATAAGGAGCGACTGACGATTTGACGAAACAAGTTAGGAAGCAATCATTTTATGTCAGATATTTCTTCGTACATCCCTTCTTTTTTACAATCTTCAATATCTTGGTAAATATTTTCCTCATGTTCTTCTGCCATATCTTCCAAATTATACTGAAACGGTCGAAACTTAAGAACTAGCGAGAGTCACACAGCATCTACCGCAAGGTGCATTAGGTCGCTCAAGTCGACCGAAGAATTTATCTTTCTATTTGACCTGATGAAGAAAATCATGACACAGACATCGATATAGACGCTATTCAGCGAATTTAGAATCCCACAAAATGTTAGCTGTGATGATGAACAGCAGACATCAGTTTAGGGGATATATTCGACGAATTCAGAATGTGTCCACTCATTGCCCCTCTAGAAACGGCAGAACTGGTTCCAGAAATGAATGTCGGCATTTCCAACAGAACAGATTTACGACGACGCAGTTGAACCACCAAATAACGACAGAAGGATTGCTAAAAAGGTGAGCAAGATCTGAACCTACAGAGTGATTTTGAAGGTCATCAACTAGAGGAAAATGACCCAGATATCGAAGATATAATTTATAATTCCTCAACTTGTGAGCTGCGATAATTCGAACGATGACGCAGCTGAACCAGCAGATAAGCGAACGAAGATATTATTTGACGAAATTTACATTTTTGTAAATAAATTATTATGACACTAGCTGACCCGTTCGGACATAGAACATTTGACAATTTTATCTTGGACATATTTTTTCATTTGGTACTTTTCACATCCCCTATATCTTCAGATTTTTTTTGAAAACCATTTTAACATCATCATTCATGAGCGACAATTGTATGGCAACACCGCTTCTAAAAATACATTATTTTCGAATTTAATATGAAAAGCTACACATATTTGAAGTGTTTAAGATTTTTCAGATTGTGGTTTTCCCCTTTTTCATCTCGGATTTGTTGATGTTTCATAGCTATTTTTGACATTTTAAGTGTTGTTGACATCTTTGATGTTTTTCACAATTTTGATATTTTTGACATATCTAACATTTCTGACATTTTTATACGTTTGTCATTTTTACAATTTCAATATTTTGACATTTTTGACTAATTTGGAGTTTTTTACTTTTCTGTTGCATATATGGTGACATTGGAATTTTAAGTTATTAGTTTTGGCATTTTTGAAGTTTTGTACACTTTATTTTTTTTAGATTTTTCTCATTTTAGGATTTTGATCGAATAAAATCGAGAATTTTTTGTTAAGTGGTCTCAATTCATTTGCATCTTCAACTTCTTTCCTAGTTGGTGTTGAAACTTGGGATTTCGGTTTTGAAATTTGACTCTTTAACGTCTTCACGATTTCAGATGGAACAGTCTCTGTGTCTTTTTTTTTCTGTTGCAGATTTCTGTTTTTTTTGCCTCTGCTTGAAACCACTTTGGTGTACTTTTCGTAGTAATTGTTTTCGGACTTGGTTAATGAACTCCTAAAAGGTTTCTTTCGTCTTATCGCTGCTATCTAAGGAATTTACTTTACTATTACGAAAGCAATACCACTTTGGTTGATCCATCTCCTTGGGCTTTGTCGTCGGGAAGGCTTCTTCGTGCCTGCTCTATGGTTTGTAAATTTTCTAGTGTATTTTTGTCATTTTGTAAAACTACCGATTGACTTTGAGAATGATTCTTCTCAATGACTTTAGAGTAGCTCTGAATTGATTCGAACTGATGTTCCTTCATAATTCTTTGGTCTACTTGAGCGATCTAATGCAACTTTCGGTAGACGCTGTGTGACTCTCGTTATTTCTTAACTTTTCGACAGCTTCGGAATAACTAACTATGATTTTGGAATGACTTGTGTTGGAATGAGTGGTCACAACCTCTGATTGTTTTAATACTGTTTCGTGTTGCTCACTATGGAAGCTAACTTCTTCGCTTGTTTTGATTGTTTCATATATCTTGTCCGAATCTACACCGTCTTCGTTTAAATCAAGATCAGTTACCATTTCTTCTACTTTAAGAAACTCTAATTCATCTAAGTTATTATATAGACCATTACTTCGTCTGAGATCAGTTGGGAGGTAATAATTTTATTGTCAGATATTTCTTCGTACACCCCTTCATTTTTACAATCTTCAATATCTTAGTAAATATGTTTCTCATGTTCTCCTGCTACATCTTCTGAATTATTAGGTTCACTGAAGTTCTTGTAAACGATTGCAATAAGAGTTCTACAGTCTTCCTACTAATCATATAGCATTTCTCTTCTACGTGTTACTATTCGGGTATTTTAGTAAATATTTTCGCTTGTAGTTGATTGTATAAGAAGCGACTGACGATTTGACGAAACAAGTTAGGAAGCAATCATTTTATGTCAGATATTTCTTCGTACATCCCTTCTTTTTTACAATCTTCAATATCTTGGTAAATATTTTCCTCATGTTCTTCTGCCATATCTTCCAAATTATACTGAAACGGTCGAAACTTAAGAACTAGCGAGAGTCACACAGCATCTACCGCAAGGTGCATTAGGTCGCTCAAGTCGACCGAAGAATTTATCTTTCTATTTGACCTGATGAAGAAAATCATGACACAGACATCGATATAGACGCTATTCAGCGAATTTAGAATCCCACAAAATGTTAGCTGTGATGATGAACAGCAGACATCAGTTTAGGGGATATATTCGACGAATTCAGAATGTGTCCACTCATTGCCCCTCTAGAAACGGCAGAACTGGTTCCAGAAATGAATGTCGGCATTTCCAACAGAACAGATTTACGACGACACAGTTGAACCACCAAATAACGACAGAAGGATTGCTAAAAAGGTGAGCAAGATCTGAACCTACAGAGTGATTTTGAAGGTCATCAACTAGAGGAAAATGACCCAGATATCGAAGATATAATTTATAATTCCTCAACTTGTGAGCTGCGATAATTCGAACGATGACGCAGCTGAACCAGCAGATAAGCGAACGAAGATATTATTTGACGAAATTTACATTTTTGTAAATAAATTATTATGACACTAGCTGACCCGTTCCGACATAGAACATTTGACAATTTTATCTTGGACATATTTTTTCATTTGGTACTTTTCACATCCCCTATATCTTCAGATTTTTTTTGAAAACCATTTTAACATCATCATTCATGAGCGACAATTGTATGGCAACACCGCTTCTAAAAATACATTATTTTCGAATTTAATATGAAAAGCTACACATATTTGAAGTGTTTAAGATTTTTCAGATTGTGGTTTTCCCCTTTTTCATCTCGGATTTGTTGATGTTTCATAGCTATTTTTGACATTTTAAGTGTTGTTGACATCTTTGATGTTTTTCACAATTTTGATATTTTTGACATATCTAACATTTCTGACATTTTTATACGTTTGTCATTTTTACAATTTCAATATTTTGACATTTTTGACTAATTTGGAGTTTTTTACTTTTCTGTTGCATATATGGTGACATTGGAATTTTAAGTTATTAGTTTTGGCATTTTTGAAGTTTTGTACACTTTATTTTTTTTTAGATTTTTCTCATTTTAGGATTTTGATAGAATAAAATCGAGAATTTTTTGTTAAGTGGTCTCAATTCATTTGCATCTTCAACTTCTTTCCTAGTTGGTGTTGAAACTTGGGATTTCGGTTTTGAAATTTGACTCTTTAACGTCTTCACGATTTTGAGATGGAACAGTCTCTGTGTCTTTTTTTTCTGTTGCAGATTTCTGTTTTTTTTTGCCTCTGCTTGAAACCACTTTGGTGTACTTTTCGTAGTAATTGTTTTCGGACTTGGTTAATGAACTCCTAAAAGGTTTCTTTCGTCTTATCGCTGCTATCTAAGGAATTTACTTTACTATTACGAAAGCAATACCACTTTGGTTGATCCATCTCCTTGGGCTTTGTCGTCGGGAAGGCTTCTTCGTGCCTGCTCTATGGTTTGTAAATTTTCTAGTGTATTTTGTCATTTTGTAAAACTACCGATTGACTTTGAGAATGATTCTTCTCAATGACTTTAGAGTAGCTCTGAATTGATTCGAACTGATGTTCCTTCATAATTCTTTGGTCTACTTGAGCGATCTAATGCAACTTTCGGTAGACGCTGTGTGACTCTCGTTATTTCTTAACTTTTCGACAGCTTCGGAATAACTAACTATGATTTTGGAATGACTTGTGTTGGAATGAGTGGTCACAACCTCTGATTGTTTTAATACTGTTTCGTGTTGCTCACTATGGAAGCTAACTTCTTCGCTTGTTTTGATTGTTTCATATATCTTGTCCGAATCTACACCGTCTTCGTTTAAATCAAGATCAGTTACCATTTCTTCTACTTTAAGAAACTCTAATTCATCTAAGTTATTATATAGACCATTACTTCGTCTGAGATCAGTTGGGAGGTAATAATTTTATTGTCAGATATTTCTTCGTACACCCCTTCATTTTTACAATCTTCAATATCTTAGTAAATATGTTTCTCATGTTCTCCTGCTACATCTTCCGAATTATTAGGTTCACTGAAGTTCTTGTAAACGATTGCAATAAGAGTTCTACAGTCTTCCTACTAATCATATAGCATTTCTCTTCTACGTGTTACTATTCGGGTATTTTAGTAAATATTTTCGCTTGTAGTTGATTGTATAAGAAGCGACTGACGATTTGACGAAACAAGTTAGGAAGCAATCATTTTATGTCAGATATTTCTTCGTACATCCCTTCTTTTTTACAATCTTCAATATCTTGGTAAATATTTTCCTCATGTTCTTCTGCCATATCTTCCAAATTATACTGAAACGGTCGAAACTTAAGAACTAGCGAGAGTCACACAGCATCTACCGCAAGGTGCATTAGGTCGCTCAAGTCGACCGAAGAATTTATCTTTCTATTTGACCTGATGAAGAAAATCATGACACAGACATCGATATAGACGCTATTCAGCGAATTTAGAATCCCACAAAATGTTAGCTGTGATGATGAACAGCAGACATCAGTTTAGGGGATATATTCGACGAATTCAGAATGTGTCCACTCATTGCCCCTCTAGAAACGGCAGAACTGGTTCCAGAAATGAATGTCGGCATTTCCAACAGAACAGATTTACGACGACGCAGTTCAACCACCAAATAACGACAGAAGGATTGCTAAAAAGGTGAGCAAGATCTGAACCTACAGAGTGATTTTGAAGGTCATCAACTAGAGGAAAATGACCCAGATATCGAAGATATAATTTATAATTCCTCAACTTGTGAGCTGCGATAATTCGAACGATGACGCAGCTGAACCAGCAGATAAGCGAACGAAGATATTATTTGACGAAATTTACATTTTTGTAAATAAATTATTATGACACTAGCTGACCCGTTCGGACATAGAACATTTGACAATTTTATCTTGGACATATTTTTTCATTTGGTACTTTTCACATCCCCTATATCTTCAGATTTTTTTTGAAAACCATTTTAACATCATCATTCATGAGCGACAATTGTATGGCAACACCGCTTCTAAAAATACATTATTTTCGAATTTAATATGAAAAGCTACACATATTTGAAGTGTTTAAGATTTTTCAGATTGTGGTTTTCCCCTTTTTCATCTCGGATTTGTTGATGTTTCATAGCTATTTTTGACATTTTAAGTGTTGTTGACATCTTTGATGTTTTCACAATTTTGATATTTTTGACATATCTAACATTTCTGACATTTTTATACGTTTGTCATTTTTACAATTTCAATATTTTGACATTTTTGACTAATTTGGAGTTTTTTACTTTTCTGTTGCATATATGGTGACATTGGAATTTTAAGTTATTAGTTTTGGCATTTTTGAAGTTTTGTACACTTTATTTTTTTTAGATTTTTCTCATTTTAGGATTTTGATAGAATAAAATCGAGAATTTTTTGTTAAGTGGTCTCAATTCATTTGCATCTTCAACTTCTTTCCTAGTTGGTGTTGAAACTTGGGATTTCGGTTTTGAAATTTGACTCTTTAACGTCTTCACGATTTTGAGATGGAACAGTCTCTGTGTCTTTTTTTTCTGTTGCAGATTTCTGTTTTTTTTTGCCTCTGCTTGAAACCACTTTGGTGTACTTTTCGTAGTAATTGTTTTCGGACTTGGTTAATGAACTCCTAAAAGGTTTCTTTCGTCTTATCGCTGCTATCTAAGGAATTTACTTTACTATTACGAAAGCAATACCACTTTGGTTGATCCATCTCCTTGGGCTTTGTCGTCGGGAAGGCTTCTTCGTGCCTGCTCTATGGTTTGTAAATTTTCTAGTGTATTTTTGTCATTTTGTAAAACTACCGATTGACTTTGAGAATGATTCTTCTCAATGACTTTAGAGTAGCTCTGAATTGATTCGAACTGATGTTCCTTCATAATTCTTTGGTCTACTTGAGCGACCTAATGCAACTTTCGGTAGACGCTGTGTGACTCTCGTTATTTCTTAACTTTTCGACAGCTTCGGAATAACTAACTATGATTTTGGAATGACTTGTGTTGGAATGAGTGGTCACAACCTCTGATTGTTTTAATACTGTTTCGTGTTGCTCACTATGGATGCTAACTTCTTCGCTTGTTTTGATTGTTTCATATATCTTGTCCGAATCTATACTATCTTCGTTTAAATCAAGATCAGTTACCATTTCTTCTACTTGAAGCAAGTTTAATTCATCTATGTTGTTATATAGACTATTCTCTACCATTACTTCGTCAGAGATCAGTTAGGAAGCAATCATTTTATGTCAGATATTTCTTCGTACATCCCTTCTTTTTACAATCTTCAATATCTTGGTAAATATGTTCCTCATGTTCTTCTGCTACATCTTCCGAATTATTATGTTCACTGATGTTCTTTTAAACGATTGCGATAAGAGTTTTACAATCATCCTAGTTATCATATAGCATTTCCCTTCAACTTGTTACTATTCTAGTGTTTTCGTAAATATTTTCGCTTGTAGTTGATTGTATGGGAACCGACTGACGATTTGACCAAATAAGTCAGTAAAAGATCGAATGTTCTTATCTACAGATGATGCAACCACAACTCCACTTTTTACACGAACATACCTCACCGATGTTAACTCCTTCAGAAGAAAACATTGGCTTCCTCAAAGGCTTCCAGAGAAATATTTCGGCACCCTAGAGTAGCACTTCCAAGAATTCACCACCTGATTCTTATAAAAATAGCGAAGAAAACAGTGCTAGCGAATTAATTACAGCACCATCATTTTGACAAATTTTATATTGTTAATCCCTTGTTATTTGCTCTCAATTCATTTGCATCTTCAACTTCTTTCCTAGTTGGTGATGAAATTTGGGAATTCGGTTTTGAAAATTGACTCTTTAACGTCTTCACGATTTCAGCTGGAATAGTCTGTGTCTTTTTCTATGTTGCAGATTTGTGTGTTTTTGCCTCTACTTCAAACTATTTCTGTGTTGTTTCCGTAGTAATTCCTTTCGAACTTGCTCTGTTAATGAATTCCTAGTAGGTTTCTTCGTCTTATCGCTGCTACCTAAGGAATTTACTTTACTATTACGAAAGCTATTGCTTTCCAATACCACTTTGGATGATTCATCTCCTTGGGCTTTGTCGTCGGGAAGGCTTCTTGGTGCCTGCTCTATAATTTCTAAACTTTTAAATACATTTTATCATTTTGTAAAACTACCGATTGACTTTGAGAATGATTCTTCTCAATGACTTCAGAGTAGCTCTGAGTTGATTCAAACTAATGCTTCTTAATAATTTTTCGGTCAACTCGAGCGACCTAATGCAACATTCGGTAGATGCTCTGTGATTCTCGCTAGTTCATAAGTTTTCGACAGTTTCGGAATAACTGAGGATGTTTTCGGAATGACTTGTGTTGGAATGAGTGGTCACATCCTCTGATTTTTTTTAATACTGTATCGTGTTGCTCATTATGGATGCTAACTTCTCCGCTTGTTTTGATTGTTTCATATATCTTGTCCGAATCTACACCGTCTTCCTTTAAATCAAGATCAGTTACCATTTCTTCTACTTTAAGCAACTTTAATTCATCTAAGTTATTATATAGACTATTCTCTACCATTATTTCGTCTGAGTTCAGTTGGGAGGTAATCATTTTATTGTCAGATATTTCTTCGTACACCCCTTTTTTTTTACAATCTTCAATATCTTGGTAAATATGTTCCTCATGTTCTTCTGCTACGTCTTCCGAATTATTAGGTTCACTGAAGTTCTCGTAAACGATTGCAATAAGAGTTCTACAGTCTTCCTAGTAATCATATAGCATTTCTCTTCTACGTGTTACTATTCGGGTATTTTAGTAAATATTTTCGCTTGTAGTTGATTGTATAGAAGCGACTGACGATTTGACGAAATAAGTCTGTAAAAGATCGAATGTTCTTATCTACAGATGATGCAACCGCGACTCTATTTTTTACAAGAACAGTTATCTCGCCGATGTTAACTCCTTCAGAAGAAAACATTGACTTCCTCAAAGGCTCCCAAAGAGATATTTCGGAGAGTACCACTTCCAATGATTGATTCCCCTCCGGCTTCTTATAAAATAGCGAAGAAAACAGTGCTAGCGAGTCAATTACAAGACCATCATTTTGACAATTTTATATTGTTAATTGCTCTCAATTCATTTGCATCTTCAACATCTTTACTAGTTGGTGTTGAAATTTGGGAATTCGGCTTTGAAAATTTACCCTTTAGCCCCTTCACGATTTCAGCTGTAACAGTCTCTGTGTTTTTTCTCCGTTCGAGATTTCTGTGTTTTTGCCTCTACTTGAAACTACTTTGGTGTACTTTTTGTAGTAATTGCTATCGAACTTGCTGTGGTTAATGAACTCCTAGTAGGTTTATTTCGTCTTATCGCTGCTATCTAAGGAAATTACTTTGCTATTAAGAAAGCTATTGTCGACCGAAAAATTTTTCGAAAAATTTTTCGGTCTACTTGGGCGAACTAATGCAACTTGCGGTAGATGCTGTGTGACTCACGCTAGTTCTTAAGTTTCGACGGTTTCAGTGTAATATGGAAGGTATAGAGAAGAACATAAGAAAAATATTTACCAAGATATTGAAGATTGTAAAAAAGAATGTTTGCATGAGGGAATAGCTGATAATCAATTGATCACCTCCAAATGATCTTGAATAAAACGAAGACGGTGTAGATTCGGACAAGATATATAAAACAATCAAAACAAGCGAATAAGTTAGCATCCATAGTGAGCAACACGATACAGTATTAAAACAATCAGAGGTTGTGACCAGTCGTCCCATCACAAGTCAATCTGAACCCATCGTTAGTTATTCGGAAACTGTCGAAAACTTAAAAAATACAACTTTAGATGATCCATCTCCCTGGATCATCCAAAGTGGTATTGGAAAGCAATAGCTTTCCTAATAGTAAAGTAATTTCCTTTGATAGCAGCGATAAGACGAAATAAACCTACTAGGAGTTCATTAACCACAGCAAGTTCGAAAGCAATTACTACAAAAAGTACACCAAAGTAGTTTCAAGTAGAGGCAAAAACACAGAAATCTCGAACGGAGAAAAAACACAGAGACTGTTACAGCTGAAATCGTGAAGGGGCTAAAGGGTAAATTTTTCAAAGCCGAATTCCCAAATTTCAACACCAACTAGTAAAGATGTTGAAGATGCAAATGATTTGAGAGCAATTAACAATATAAAATTGTCAAAATGATGGTCTTGTAATTGACTCGCTAGCACTGTTTTCTTCGCTATTTTATAAGAAGCCGGAGGGGAATCAATCATTGGAAGTGGTACTCTCCGAAATATCTCTTTGGGAGCCTTTGAGGAAGTCAATGTTTTCTTCTGAAGGAGTTAACATCGGCGAGATAACTGTTCTTGTAAAAAGTAGAGTCGCGGTTGCATCATCTGTAGATAAGAACATTCGATCTTTTACAGACTTATTTCGTCAAATCGTCAGTCGCTTCTATACAATCAACTACAAGCGAAAATATTTACTAAAATACCCGAATAGTAACACGTAGAAGAGAAATGCTATATGATTACTAGGAAGACTGTAGAACTCTTATTGCAATCGTTTACGAGAACTTCAGTGAACCTAATAATTCGGAAGATGTAGCAGAAGAACATGAGGAACATATTTACCAAGATATTGAAGATTGTAAAAAAGAAGGGGTGTAGGAAGAAATATCTGACAATAAATGATTACCTCCCAACTGAACTCAGACGAAATAATGGTAGAGAATAGTCTATATAATAACTTAGATGAATTAAAGTTGCTTAAAGTAGAAGAAATGGTAACTGATCTTGATTTAAAGGAAGACGGTGTAGATTCGGACAAGATATATGAAACAATCAAAACAAGCGGAGAAGTTAGCATCCATAATGAGCAACACGATACAGTATTAAAAAAAATCAGAGGATGTGACCACTCATTCCAACACAAGTCATTCCGAAAACATCCTCAGTTATTCCGAAACTGTCGAAAACTTATGAACTAGCGAGAATCACAGAGCATCTACCGAATGTTGCATTAGGTCGCTCGAGTTGACCGAAAAATTATTAAGAAGCATTAGTTCGAATCAACTCAGAGCTACTCTGAAGTCATTGAGAAGAATCATTCTCAAAGTCAATCGGTAGTTTTACAAAATGATAAAATGTATTTAAAAGTTTAGAAATTATAGAGCAGGCACCAAGAAGCCTTCCCGACGACAAAGCCCAAGGAGATGAATCATCCAAAGTGGTATTGGAAAGCAATAGCTTTCGTAATAGTAAAGTAAATTCCTTAGGTAGCAGCGATAAGACGAAAGAAACCTACTAGGAATTCATTAACAGAGCAAGTACGAAAGGAATTACTACGGAAACAACACCGAAATAGTTTGAAGTAGAGGCAAAAACACACAAATCTGCAACATAGAAAAAGACACAGACTGTTCCAGCTGAAATCGGGAAGACGTTAAAGAGTCAATTTTCAAAACCGAATTCCCAAATTTCATCACCAACTAGGAAAGAAGTTGAAGATGCAAATGAATTGAGAGCAAATAACAAGGGATTAACAATATAAAATTTGTCAAAATGATGGTGCTGTAATTAATTCGCTAGCACTGTTTTCTTCGCTATTTTTATAAGAATCAGGTGGTGAATTCTTTGAAGTGCTACTCTAGGGTGCCGAAATATTTCTCTGGAAGCCTTTGAGGAAGCCAATGTTTTCTTCTGAAGGAGTTAACATCGGTGAGGTATGTTCGTGTAAAAAGTGGAGTTGTGGTTGCATCATCTGTAGATAAGAACATTCGATCTTTTACTGACTTATTTGGTCAAATCGTCAGTCGGTTCCCATACAATCAACTACAAGCGAAAATATTTACGAAAGCACTAGAATAGTAACACGTAGAAGGGAAATGCTATATGATAACTAGGATGATTGTAAAACTCTTATTACAATCGTTTAAAAGAACATCAGTGAACATAATAATTCGGAAGATGTAGCAGAAGAACATGAGGAACATATTTACCAAGATATTGAAGATTGTAAAAAAGAAGGGATGTACGAAGAAATATCTGACATAAAATGATTGCTTCCTAACTGATCTCTGACGAAGTAATGGTAGATAATAGTCTATATAACAACTTAGATGAATTAAACTTGCTTCAAGTAGAAGAAATGGTAACTGATCTTGATTTAAACGAAGATAGTATAGATTCGGATAAGATATATGAAACAATCAAAACAAGCGAAGAAGTTAGCATCCATAGTGAGCAACACGAAACAGTATTAAAACAATCAGAGGTTGTGACCACTCATTCCAACACAAGTCATTCCAAAATCATAGTTAGTAATTCCGAAGCTGTCGAAAAGTTAAGAAATAACGAGAGTCACACAGCGTCTACCGAAAGTTGCATTAGGTCGCTCAAGTAGACCAAAGAATTATGAAGGAACATCAGTTCGAATCAATTCAGAGCTACTCTAAAGTCATTGAGAAGAATCATTCTCAAAGTCAATCGGTAGTTTTACAAAATGACAAAAATACACTAGAAAATTTACAAACCATAGAGCAGGCACGAAGAAGCCTTCCCGACGACAAAGCCCAAGGAGATGGATCAACCAAAGTGGTATTGCTTTCGTAATAGTAAAGTAAATTCCTTAGATAGCAGCGATAAGACGAAAGAAACCTTTTAGGAGTTCATTAACCAAGTCCGAAAACAATTACTACGAAAAGTACACCAAAGTGGTTTCAAGCAGAGGCAAAAAAAACAGAAATCTGCAACAGAAAAAAAAAACACAGAGACTGTTCCATTTGAAATCGTGAAGACGTTAAAGAGTCAAATTTCAAAACCGAAATCCCAAGTGTCAACACCAACTAGGAAAGAAGTTGAAGATGCAAATGAATTGAGACCACTTAACAAAAAATTCTCGATTTTATTCTATCAAAATCCTAAAATGAGAAAAATCTAAAAAAAATAAAGTGTACAAAACTTCAAAAATGCCAAAACTAATAACTTAAAATTCCAATGTCACCATATATGCAACAGAAAAGTAAAAAACTCCAAATTAGTCAAAAATGTCAAAATATTGAAATTGTAAAAATGACAAACGTATAAAAATGTCAGAAATGTTAGATATGTGAAAAATATCAAAATTGTGAAAAACATCAAAGATGTCAACAACACTTAAAATGTCAAAAATAGCTATGAAACATCAACAAATCCGAGATGAAAAAGGGGAAAACCACAATCTGAAAAATCTTAAACACTTCAAATATGTGTAGCTTTTCATATTAAATTCGAAAATAATGTATTTTTAGAAGCGGTGTTGCCATACAATTGTCGCTCATGAATGATGATGTTAAAATGGTTTTCAAAAAAAATCTGAAGATATAGGGGATGTGAAAAGTACCAAATGAAAAAATATGTCCAAGATAAAATTGTCAAATGTTCTATGTCCGAACGGGTCAGCTAGTGTCATAATAATTTATTTACAAAAATGTAAATTTCGTCAAATAATATCTTCGTTCGCTTATCTGCTGGTTCAGCTGCGTCATCGTTCGAATTATCGCAGCTCACAAGTTGAGGAATTATAAATTATATCTTCGATATCTGGGTCATTTTCCTCTAGTTGATGACCTTCAAAATCACTCTGTAGGTTCAGATCTTGCTCACCTTTTTAGCAATCCTTCTGTCGTTATTTGGTGGTTCAACTGCGTCGTCGTAAATCTGTTCTGTTGGAAATGCCGACATTCATTTCTGGAACCAGTTCTGCCGTTTCTAGAGGGGCAATGAGTGGACACATTCTGAATTCGTCGAATATATCCCCTAAACTGATGTCTGCTGTTCATCATCACAGCTAACATTTTGTGGGATTCTAAATTCGCTGAATAGCGTCTATATCGATGTCTGTGTCATGATTTTCTTCATCAGGTCAAATAGAAAGATAAATTTTTCGGTCGACTTGAGCGACCTAATGCACCTTGCGGTAGATGCTGTGTGACTCTCGCTAGTTCTTAAGTCTCGACCGTTTCAGTATAATTTGGAAGATATAGCAGAAGAACATGAGGAAAATATTTACCAAGATATTGAAGATTGTAAAAAAGAAGAGGTGTATGAGGATATAAGACGGTGTAGATTCGGACAAGATATATGAAACAATCAAAACAAACGAAAAAGTTATCATCCGTAATGAGCAACACGATACAGTAATAAAACAGTAAGAGGTGTGTGTGACCACTCATTCCAACACAAGTCATTCCGAAACCATCGTTAGTTATTCCGAAACTGTCGAAAACTTAAGATACCACTTTGGATGATCCATCTCCCTGGATTATCCAAAATGGTATTGGAAAGCAATAGCTTTCGTAATAGTAAAGTAATTTCCTTAAATAGCAGCGATAAGACGAAAGAAACCTACTAGGAGTTCATTAATCACAGCAAGTTCGAAAGCAATTACTACGAAAGTACACCAAAGTAGTTTCAAGTAGAGGCAAAAACACAGAAATCTGCAACCGAGAAAAAGACACAGAGACTGTTCCAGCTGAAATCGTAAGTACGTTAAAGAGTCAATTTTCAAAACTGAATTCTCAAATTTCAACACCAACTAGGAAAGAAGTTGAAGATGCAAATGAATTGGGAGCAATTAACAATATAGTATTTGTTAAAATTCTCGATTTTATTCTATCAAAATCCTAAAAAGAGAAAAATCTAAAAAAATTAAAGTGTACTACAAATCGTCAACATTGCCAAAACTATCGGAAATAACTAAAAATTCCAATGTCACATGCAACAGAAAAGTCAAAAATTTCAAATTAGTCGAAATGTCAATTGTAAAAATGTCAGAAATGTTATGTCAAAAATATCAATGTCAAAATTGTGAACACATCAAACATGTCAACAATACCCAAAACGTCAAAAATAGCTATAAAATATTTTTAGAATATATGTGTAGCTTTTCAAATTAAATTCGAAAATAATGTATTTTTAGAAGCGGTGTTGCCATACAATTGTCGCTCATGAATGATGATGTTAAAATGGTTTTCACAAAAAAATCTGAAGATGTAGGGGATGTGAAAAATACCAAATGAAAAAATATGTTCAATATAAAATTGTCAAATGTTCTATGTCGGAACGGGTCAGCTAGTGTCATAATAATTTATTTACAAAAATGTAAATTTCGTCAAATAATATCTTCGTTCGCTTATCTGCTGGTTCAGCTGCGTCATCGTTCGAATTATCGCAGCTCACAAGTTGAGGAATTATAAATTATATCTTCGATATCTGGGTCATTTTCCTCTAGTTGATGACCTTCAAAATCACTCTGTAGGTTCAGATCTTGCTCACCTTTTTAGCAATCCTTCTGTCGTTATTTGGTGGTTCAACTGCGTCGTCGTAAATCTGTTCTGTTGGAAATGCCGACATTCATTTCTGGAACCAGTTCTGCCGTTTCTAGAGGGGCAATGAGTGGACACATTCTGAATTCGTCGAATATATCCCCTAAACTGATGTCTGCTGTTCATCATCACAGCTAACATTTTGTGGGATTCTAAATTCGCTGAATAGCGTCTATATCGATGTCTGTGTCATGATTTTCTTCATCAGGTCAAATAGAAAGATAAATTTTTCGGTCGACTTGAGCGACCTAATGCACCTTGCGGTAGATGCTGTGTGACTCTCGCTAGTTCTTAAGTCTCGACCGTTTCAGTATAATTTGGAAGATATAGCAGAAGAACATGAGGAAAATATTTACCAAGATATTGAAGATTGTAAAAAAGAAGAGGTGTATGAGGATATAAGACGGTGTAGATTCGGACAAGATATATGAAACAATCAAAACAAACGAAAAAAGTTATCATCCGTAATGAGCAACACGATACAGTAATAAAACAGTAAGAGGTGTGTGTGACCACTCATTCCAACACAAGTCATTCCGAAACCATCGTTAGTTATTCCGAAACTGTCGAAAACTTAAGATACCACTTTGGATGATCCATCTCCCTGGATTATCCAAAATGGTATTGGAAAGCAATAGCTTTCGTAATAGTAAAGTAATTTCCTTAAATAGCAGCGATAAGACGAAAGAAACCTACTAGGAGTTCATTAATCACAGCAAGTTCGAAAGCAATTACTACGAAAGTACACCAAAGTAGTTTCAAGTAGAGGCAAAAAACACAGAAATCTGCAACCGAGAAAAAGACACAGAGACTGTTCCAGCTGAAATGTAAGTACGTTAAAGAGTCAATTTTCAAAACTGAATTCTCAAATTTCAACACCAATAGGAAAGAAGTTGAAGATGCAAATGAATGGGAGCAATTAACAATATAGTATTTGTTAAAATTCTCGATTTTATTCTATCAAAATCCTAAAAAGAGAAAAATCTAAAAAAATTAAAGTGTACTACAAATCGTCAACATTGCCAAAACTATCGGAAATAACTAAAAATTCCAATGTCACATGCAAACAGAAAAGTCAAAAATTTCAAATTAGTCGAAATGTCAATTGTAAAAAAATGTCAGAAATGTTATGTCAAAAATATCAATGTCAAAATTGTGAACACATCAAACATGTCAACAATACCCAAAACGTCAAAAATAGCTATAAAATATTTTTAGAATATATGTGTAGCTTTTCAAATTAAATTCGAAAATAATGTATTTTTAGAAGCGGTGTTGCCATACAATTGTCGCTCATGAATGATGATGTTAAAATGGTTTTCACAAAAAAATCTGAAGATGTAGGGGATGTGAAAAATACCAAATGAAAAAATATGTTCAATATAAAATTGTCAAATGTGCCAAGTCGGGTCGGTCAGCTAGTATAATAATTATTAATTTAAAAAAAAAATTTTCTTCCATAATATCTTCATTCGAACAGGCATCACCACTACTACTTGATCCTTCTTCGCTTACCTGCTGGTTCAACTGCGTCATCGTTTTAAATTCGCTGAATATTGCGTTTAGATCGATGTCGTTGTCATGATTTTCTTCATTAGAGGTATCGGATTGATGGACTTCAAATTGGCTAAATACTCGTATACTTTCGAGGTCCAGGCTAGAGGTGCATTCTTGCTCATCTCTGTTCTTCTATTTTTCTATTTGGCTTGTGATGCTCCTTATATTATTAAGGATGAAATTTTTCTGAATAATTGTATATTTTTCTTTTTTGTACTGTTTGTAGAATTTTCTCAGCTTCAGTTCGCTTAACTGTAGCACGCGCTCCTTATCAGATTGTGAGGAAACACCTGCAATGTTAAATAAAAATAAAGAATTAGGAAAAACTTATATATATAAATATATATTTAGTAGCACTGAATAAGAATATATTATTTACCACAATCAATTTCCATGTCGGAAATGTCCCAGTGGCTGTCAGTATCTTCAGAAGATTTTAATTGTTGCAGAACTGCCTCCATTTTCTACTCAAAAGTTCATAATGAAAGTTTCAAAGTTAACTGATATTATTGTTTTATTGACAGTTTATATATATGTTACAATTGCCTACTCCCCTTTATTCGATAAATGGTATTTCCTTTACAGTGGCGGCTGGTTGGTTATGAAACTGGTGGTGCACTTTACTGGTCAAATATTGGGATTCAAAGATGCAACAATACAAACCATAGCTTTGCTAATACTGCATTTATTTTTAATAATTAAAATATTCGTCGACTTTTTTCGAAAGCGAAATGTTCAATGACCTTTTTATTACTTTTACCTGGCATTGATTGAATATATTTTTTCAATACTAAGCACAGAAAAAGCATTTAGCCAGTCCTGAGACATCGTATTTCTAAGAAACGTTTTAATCCTGCAGTCCAAATCGATTCCCCGCCATAAATAATGCAAGGAAAACAAAATAATGTATTGATGCGATCACATCCACACAACCATTTCTTTTCTTATAAATTTGACTTTTAAAACTTCGTGTAAATACTTTATTTTTCATTTTGTACTCTTCTTTTCAATTAAGACATGTCCTAGGTGGACTATTCCATTTTATATCAAAAATGGGTTGAATGGACTGAATTGGAGGCTGGTGAGAAGTATGATGGAAACTATCTTTCGATCCAGTGGCATCGACATCCTTGTATGCTGTCACAATAAAAATAAAAACATTATAATACATATGTATTAATTGTAAAAAAAAATGTTTGGTAGTTTATATACAGGGTGTCCCATGGTTCTGGTCTCGGATGATTGCGCAGTTATGATAGAAGATAGAATTTTCAAAATTTAGGGGTATAACTTCTGGATTGGGATCTATCCAGCTAAAATATTTTCAAGCATGTACCACTTCCGGTTATAGCGGAAGTTGATACCAACTTTCTTATTTCAAATGGAACACCCTGTAAATTATTGTATTTCTGAATTCTGCTAGTAATTTTAATACTAATTCATGTATAATACCCTATACTTAAATTCAGCCATTTTCGAGTTATTCCAAAATGTTTTTTGAAATTCACATTTTAAGGCCTTCAGATAATTGCAAATTATACAACAACGAAGAGGAATTTAGGAAAACCATTCGTTGAGAGGGTAGAATAAACTTAGTGCTTCCAGAATCTGTGAAAAAAGTATGGACATTATCTACAGAGTGTGTACGAAAAAATCCCGAAAATTGAAATTCAAAATCTGGAAAAACTCAATTTTTTCAAATGGAAACCACTATTTTTTATATCATAATCAGATTGAGCATCGAAAATAAGAGGTACTTTGTGAATAAGTACCTATACGAAATTCTGATAGTTTTCGACTTATTAAAAAAAAATAAAACATTTTCAGCATCTTTAATAAAAAGTAAGCTTAAGTACATAAGTTGGCCATGACGGTTGCTAAGGACTCTACGAAAATGTCATTTTAACAAATGTTCGAAGTGCCGACCGTTCACTTCTAAGCACTTATTAATTCTTTTAATAAATGAATTACGAACTTTATTTAATAGTTCTGGTGCAATTATTGCAAATGCATTTCTTATTCTTTCTTTCATATTCTCTATACTCGTTACTTCCTCTTTATACCCAATATCTTTTATGTAACCCCAGAGAAAAAAATCCATTGGGGTTAAACAAGGTGAACGTGGAGGCCAAGCAACTGATCCGTTTCGTCCAATCCAACAATCACTAAACTTTCTATTTAAATATCGCCGAACTCTTCTGTCATAATGAATTGAAGAGCACATTTTACTTCTTATGTTTAATGGAATGTCTTCTAATAACGGCTATAATTGGTTTCTTAAGAAATCAAGGAATTTGGCTCCATTCATTGTCCCATCAAAAAAGAAAGGTCCAATAACGTTACCCCCAACAATACCAGCCCACACGTTTAAGGACCATTTAGTCTGAGATGTTGTTTTAACACCTTTCGGGTTTTCATCACAATAGTAATGAAAATTGTGTCTATTTACGAAGCCATTTTTATGGAAGGTGGCTTCGTCTGAAAACAAAATATATGTTGAAAAGTCAGCTTCAGTCTGCATTTTAACTCTAAACCAATTACAAAATTCTTCTCTTTTTTCATAACTGTATCAAGCAATTCTTGGTGCATTTGTATTTTATAGGGGTGAAACTTGTACCTCTTTATAACCCTATGAACGGCACTTTTACTAATAACTAATTGGTTACTTATAGTTCTAACGCTACATAGTGGATATTCTATCACAGATTGCATTATCATAAATTCGTTTTCTTCAGTAGTTACTGTATTTGGAACATTACGTTTACCATAAGAAACATTTCCAGAATCAACAAATCTTCATAAAGTTTTGTAAATGCCTTTTCAGTTGGATGACTTCGATCTGGATATTGCGTGTAATACACTCTTGACGCGAGCAAGCTATTACGTTGACATTCACCTAATGCAAATATCATGTCCACCATTTCTTCTTTCGTAAAATTCATTTTGTTTAAGGATAATTATTTATATCACACGTTCTGAACTGACGTAAGAATATACTGAAATGATTATAACATAATAATAATTTAACTAGTAATATTTGAGATTTGTCATGATTCCATAGCACTCTTTAACATCGCAACAGAGAATCAATCCTTTGGTTAATTTTCACATATGAGACTAAGAATAAGAAATGCATTTGCAACCATTATTACGAACTATTAAATAAAATTTGAAATTGATTTATTAAAAGAATTTCGAACATTTATTAAAATGACATTTTCGTAGAGTCCTTAGCAACCGTCATGGCCAACTTATGTACTTAAGCTTACTTTTTATTAAAGATGCTGAAAATGTTTTATTTTTTTTTTAATAAGTCGAAAACTATCAGAATTTCGTATAGGTACTTATTCACAAAGTACCTCTTATTTTCTATGCTCAATCTGATTATGATATAAAAAATAGTGGTTTCTATTTGAAAAAATTGAGTTTTTCCAGATTTTGAATTTCAATTTTCGGGATTTTTTTGTACACACTCTGTAGATAATGTCCATACTTTTTTCACAGATTCTGGAAGCACTAAGTTTATTCTACCCTCTCAACGAATGGTTTTCCTAAATTCCTCTTCGTTGTTGTATAATTTGCAATTATCTGAAGGCCTTAAAATGTGAATTTCAAAAAACATTTTGAATAACTCGAAAAGGGCTGAATTTAAGTATAGGGTATTATACATGAATTAGTATTAAAATTACTTGTAGAATTCAGAAATACAATAATTTACAGGGTGTTCCATTTGAAATAAGCAAGTTGGTATCAACTTCCGCTATAACCGGAAGTGGTACATGCTTGAAAATATTTTAGCTGGATAGATCCCAATCTAGAAGTTATACCCCTAAATTTTGAAAATTCTATCTTCTATCATAACTGCGCAATCATCCGAGACCAGAACCATGGGACACCCTGTATAACTCTGTCATTATTATTAACTTTAAATTATAACATTTTTCTACGTTTAGTGACAGATTATCCATTTTGTGTTTCTTCTCGACTCCGTTTCTTGAAGCTTGAGTTTCGTCCAGAATAGCCGCCATGAGGATGTTAATAAACTTTAGCTGGATTTCGCTGTACTTCTTGGATATCCTCTTATTGTGGCTTAACTCCAGGATCTTTTGGATATCGAAATTATCATCACTTGTAACAAAATTGAACATTAAATCCTGCAATGGTATTTTCATTTTAATACTTACTGGTAGTATCTGTTTCGGTATCATACTCGCACTATATTATACAGGTAACCATTAACTTAATAAGCCAATGTAAAATTGAACCAATATGAGCAGGCAATAGTTATGTATGTAAAAACATAATAAACTGCTGAGAAAAATCATATGATAATACAATTTACCATAATTTTCATCTCCTGCCCCCACCTTAAGAAAATTCTAGATCCGTCCATGTGCGTTGAGAATTATTGTCAGTGCACCACTGGCTGGCTAGTTGTCGCATGTTCGTACATTTAATGCAATGTTTACTATTATTTTAACCCAACTTATCGGCATTATAGCGTAAAACCAAGATAGACAAATTGAAGTGGAATTAATGAACTTTCAAAACATCTTTAGTATATCCCGGTCGGACTATTCTCGTTAATACGGTGGGATGTGCAGAATAGCTCTCTAAATTATTTAAATGCGAACTGCTCAAAAACTACTTATTCAATAGTATCCATCGTGAGCCAATATAAACTTAATACCATAAACTATCGTTTTGATTATGACTAAAATTCCAGTATTAAGTACCAGAAAGAGATACATTTTTGGAAAAAAAACAGTTTTAACCAGATTTTCTGAGTTTACTCCGTAAAAATGATCCAATCAGAATATATAAACACTCATTAAGAAGGACTTCTTATTCTCTACAACTCTCCTCTAGACGGCACTACGATTCCTCCATTACTTTTCATTATATAAGCAAAAAAACAAAGAACTTCGTATTTTTGCTGGTTTTGCATTAAATAACAATCAAGTAAACAATTAGATATTATTAGGCTATATAGGATAATATTCAAACAAGATTGTTACAAAAATGATTAGCAAACAACGAAAACAAAAATTTAAAAATGATTTTTATTCCAAAATTCCTCGTCACTCATATTTGCAGCAAATGTAAAGTTAAATATAGATTTGCAGAATTATTATATTTTTTTTCAAATATATAAATTGTTTCTTTTTTTTCTGCGATTATTTCGAGGTTCAGGAATACTACCCTAAGCAATTAAGTATACAGACAATAATAGTGTAGTCTTTGGAATGTTTAAGTTTACTCGTTAATCAATTTGTATTGATCAGAATGGTAATTGTGGCATGTCTACTTGGTTTTATAGATTCTTAAAAAAAGCATTTCATGATCATCATGATAAATCAAACCCATTATCAGTGACAATGAAATCAAAAAATAGTTATAGATGGTGTATAATTTGACACTAATATCTTGACAATATCAACTATTTGAAATATGCAAGGTACCCAAACAATCTAATTTGCTACAATTTTGGTCAATACAGAATATATATGTTCGTTATTTTATAAAAAATGATCAAAAGAGATTTTGTGTTAAATTATAGAGGATATACAAACAAGAAAAACTCACTAAATAATATAATTTTTAAATTGTTATACTCAGATTTTCATAAAATTTATTTTTGAAAATGAAGTAACGTTTAAATTCAGATTTTCGAGATATAGTCTAAAACTAGTAATTTATTCATATTCCGGCATTTTTACAATTTTTTACTTAAAATCTTAGTCCCATATATATTTATGTTGAATCTATATGTAAGATGTTGCCCTTATACTTTGATTTCGGTAATTTACAAAACGAAATTCTGTCATTATACCTATAACTGATCTAATTATAACAATCTTCTACGTTTAGACAAATAGTCTTCATCTTCCGTTGCTTCTCTGCTCCGTTTCTTTGAGGCCTCCCTTTCATCTACAATAACCCGATTAGATTATTAATAAACCTCAGTTGACTTACCTCCAAAATCTTCTGAGTATCCAGAATATCATCAGCTAAAACCAAAATGGACATTAAAACTTGAAATCGTCTTAAAAAAATTAATACTTACTTGTTGTACCTGTTTCAGTGTCATACTCGCAAGTCGAGTCATCTTCGAAAAGCGAGTAGTCGATGTCTTGCGTCGGTACACGCTTCATCAGTCTGAAAATTGCTTCAATTTTACTGACCTGTTGCCTAGTAATCCAAATTTCTGAAAATGATATCCTTCTTGAGATTACAATTCCTTTTATACTTTGAAAAGCAATTTAGTATGTTTTGTCATAGTCAAGAGCACCAATGAGAGGGCAGCATTTAGTTCTAAAATTTTCGGTTCACTAATCAACCCTATAATTTACGGCTGAATGCTTGCAACATTATTAATACAAGGTGATTCAATTGTAAGGTTACAGGCATTTATTAACACTATCTGAATAGGAAAATTCCAGAGGAATAATGTTTCAGCAGTCTATGTATATTTGTATTTATACAGGGTGACACACGAAGGTGGGCCGTTACTTATAACTCAAAAAATGTCGATATTAAAATTCTGAAAATTTGGTCAAAGTAGACAAGTCCATAAATTTTATTAACCACATGTTATCTCTAAATTTAACCATTCTCAAGATATTTGCATTTTTATGTGAAAAGTGACAGATATAGTCCTGCAGATAATCGACAATTTTAGCTAAACAACTATCTGTTTTAAATCGTTTCTTCGCATGTCTTGTTGGAAGACTCAGGCCATCAAACAAAAACTTTTTAACGATTTATAGGCAATTTTAGGAACTTCGAATCAGTTAAACCACAATTAAGAAAAATAAGCGTGCTGTTGATGACGCCAATAAGAAATTTCAACTTTGGCTTATTTTCAAGCGTATCTGAAAGCAATTTTTAGGCAAGCAGTACTAGAATTGAGATTTTCTAAAAGCTCAATTCATAGAATATTGAAATTTGCACAAATTTCATCCGTACTCCTTTTCTTTAATGCAAAATCTTAAACAAACTGATTTTCCGGTGAATGTATTTGAACAGTGTTCCAAGAAACCATTTATTTTTGGACAATATCATTTGGTCAGATGAGGCAAAATTCACCAAAAATGTTTATTTAATAGGCACAAATCGCATTACTGGAGTGACAATAATCCTTATGACTTCCGATATGAAAATTCCTAATGAGCCCTAAGAAACGACGAGGTGGTAAAACTACATTTTTATGAAGAAAATTTTGTTTTATTCCCTTATGAGCTGTCTTTTATGATAATAATTTACAAATACAAATTTCGTCCTATATTACAAATTTTATGCTACATAATACATGCTTTTTAATTACATGTCATAATTTATTTTACCACTCACTACGCGATTCTTTTGCCCTTTCTCGTTATTTGAATTTTGACAAACCTCCATTGTCTAAGTGGAAAACGTCTGCTGCCATTTCTACATCACACATTCTAAAATCAGCAAAAATAAGTTCCAGACTGATATATACTGACTGATATCTGAGGCATATTTTTCTTAGCCACAACTAACAGGATTCATTGAACATAGAACCAGAAGCAAATTCTATAAACGCAGCCCATATTCGAAGACGGTTGACTGTTATGGCGGCACTTCACTTGGTGTAGCGTATTCGTCTATTTGCTATATTTGTCCAAAACGGTCATGTGTGGAGAGGTTATCCGCTATGTTTGCCTTATTTGAACAAATAAGTCGAATACCGCTAAGAGCAAATACGGCTTACCGTCCAGTTGTCGGTTTTCAATGCACTTCAAAGGAGTCTAATACGGTGAGTCATCTGTCACATTTACTGGTATTCAAACATATTTGGCATGTTTGAGTGTTTTGCGATATGTGTGGATGGCACGTTTGAAATATTTGCGAATACATCAAATATTTAGACGAATATAGCGATACAAAACAAAAATACGCTAACACGAAGTGAAGTGCCGCCATTACTTCCACTGAACGTCTCGTTTTTGAAATATGAACAAACCGTGAAGAATTCTGGTCTTAAGGAGGGGGCAATGTGACGAAAGGATTAATTCAGTATTTGGTCGCAGTTTAGTAAACAGCAGGTGTTCAAGATAAATTGTAAAAATTTTAGAATAAAAATTCAAGTAGTGGAAATAAATTAGAGTGACTGTGTTTTTAAATAAATCAAAGAACACGAAGAGTAAATAAAAACATTACAATACATATGTATTAATTGTCAACAAAAATTATATATATTTGGTAGTTTATATATAACCCTGTCATTATTATTAACTTTAAATTATAACATTTTTCTACGTTTAGTGACGGATTCTCCATTTTCTGTTTCTTCTCGACTCCGTTTCTTGGAAGCTTGAGTTTCGTCCAGAATAGCTGCCATGAGGTTGTTAATAAACTTCAGTTGGATTTCGCTGTACTTCTTGGATATCCTCTTATTGTGGCTGAACTCCAAGATCTTTTGGGTATCGAAATTATCATCACCTGTAACAGAAATGAACATAAATCCTGAAATGGTATTTACATTTTAATACTTACTGGTACTACTTGCTTCGATATCATAATCACAAGTTGAGTCATCTTCGAAAAGCGAGTAGTCGATGTCTTGCGTTGTGACACGCTTCATCAGTTTGAAAATTGCTTCCATTTAACTGACTAGATATCTGCTGATCGGATTTCTAGATATGATGTCACTTTTAAGATTGCAACTTCTTTTATACCTTGGAAAGCATCTGAGTGTAACTTGGTACGGTTGCGAACACCAATGAGAAGGCAGCCTTCATATAAAACAGAAAATTATTTGCGGTTCATTGGCCAAGCCTTTAATTTACGGCTGAATGAGTACAATACAAGAAATTCTTGGTAGGTTTCTCTTAATATTTATATCTAACCATTTTTTTTAATATAATAAAATAATAAACATGTATGAAATCTGGCTGAAAGGAGTAATCGTTTATTGATAAAGTAAGGAGGTGGAAAGGCAATATTTGTAAAAAATATTTTAATTAAACTATTTGATTCAACGTATTGTTGTATATATTTATAGTTCAATAAATGCCAAATTTCGTATATTTGTAGAGAAAATTGAGCTTCTCTTAAATCGTATCATGAAACTCAATCAAAAAAATTATTGAGGATTTTTCCAGGAATTAAAAAAACACATATATGTAGTTTGGATGGCAATACAATAATTCGGTCGAAATCATCTGACAAAAAATGAATGCTATAATTTTATATTTTAACTGGCGCATCCACCAGAATTTGTTTTAAACTATTAATATAAGTAATAAAAAATCTTTTTGATCTTATTTTTTTATTATAAACTTTACCTCTCATATTGTCATATTTTAAATTGCACAAACAAATTTTAACCGAATATTTTCTATTTGTACTATTACATCAAAGTTTATCATGCAACTAATTCCATCCGCTTTCCCTCAATCTGTCAAGAATGTCAACCAAAACAGTACAGAACTAAGCAATAATCAGAAGCGTTGAGATTAATAACGCTGAAGATTGATATTGTACGTTAAGTAGATCTTGCAGAATTGCCCTTTGAATTATTTGTAGAAATATTTTGCAGGACTTATATGCAAAATATATTTTGGAAGCTTATAAAATGCACTTCACTTCGTTTATCTTGGATTTTTCTTATAGTGCCGTAAAATGTATTAATGCTGTTTTTGAAATTTGGCTTAACCGAAGGACCCTACGATGTTTTGACAGTGGCAGATCCAGTCAGTGAAAAAAGTCATTTAATTAATATCAGTAAACTATATTATACAGGTAACCATTAACGTAATAAGCCAATGTAAAATTAGACCAATATGAGTAGGCAATAGTTACGTATGTAAAAACATAATAAACTGCTGAGAAAAATCATATGATAAGACAATTTACCATAATTTTCATCTCGAGCCCCCACCTTAAGAAAATTCTAGATCCGTTCATGGGCGTTAAGAGTTATTGTCAGTGCACCGTTGGCTGCCTGTCACATGTTCGTACATTTAATGCAATGTTTACTATTATTTTAAACCAACTTATCGGCATTATAGCGAAAATTCAAGATAGACAAATTGAGGTGGAATTTATGAACTTTCAAAATATCTTTAGTATATCCCGGTCGGACTATTCTCGTTAATTCGGTGGTCTAAATTATTTAAATGCGAATTGCTCGATAACTACTTATTTAATAGTATCCATCGTGAGCCAATATAAAGTTAAAATCATAAACTACCGTTTTGATTATGACTAAAATTCCAGTATTAGTTACCAGAAAGTTATAAATTTTTGAAGAAAAAAAAACTCTTTTGACCAGTATTTCTAAGTTTATTCCGCAAAAATGATCCAATCAGAATATATAAACCCTCATTAAGAAGGATTTCTTATTCACTACAACTTTTCTCTAGACTGCATTACGATTCCTCCATTGTTTTTCATTATATAAGCAAAAAACAAAAGAACTTCGTATTTTTGCATGTTTTTATTATTTAAATCGTTTACTTCTACGAGTTTGCTCTTAAAATCTTAGCAATAATTATCTGTCAACTGTTACTGTCTAAATCTTTTACATTGTTTGCTATAATATATAATGGCCCAGTTAGTAATCAATTTTGTGTTAAAACCATATACAAATACAAGTTAATATTAATGTTAATCAACTACAATTTAGGTCTATTGTTTATTTATTCATATAAAAATTAAGCAAACGTAAAAAATTTCTGGTTCACTGATCAACCCTATAATTCACAGCTGAGTGATTACAGGACTTCTACAGTTTAGGCAAATCTTAATCTTACTAATTTGTATAGATTGTACTCCTAATAAAACTAATTCCTTTCTATTAAATAACAATCAAGTAAACAATTAGATATTATTCCTATATAATATACCGTTTCGAAATAAAAGCTAGGCTATATAGGATAATATTCAAACAAGATTGTTATAAAAATGATTAGCAAACAACGAAAACAAAAATTTAAAAATGGTTTATATTCCGAAATTCCCAGTCACTTTTACATTTGCAGCAAATGTAAAATTAAATATAGATCTATTTGCAGATATATTAATTTTTTTGTAATAGATAAATTGTTTTTATACCAGTATTCTTTTTTTTTTCTCCGGTTTATTCGAGGTTCAAAGATACTACCCTAAGCAATTAAGTATACAGGCAATAATAGTGTATTATTTTGAATATTTAAGTTTACTCGTTAATCAATTTTGTACTAATTCCCAGCATTTCATGATCATCATGATAAATCAGATCCATTATCAGTGTCGATAAGAACACAATGAAATAAAAAAAAATATTTATAGAAGTTGTATAATTTGACACTAATATCTTGACGGGTATTTTTTTCAAATAGATAAATTGTTTTTATACAAGTATTCTTTTTTCTCTGCCGTTATTTCGAGGTTGAGTAATACTACCCTAAGCAATTAAGTATACAGACAATAATAGTGTAGTATTTTGAATATTTAATCAATTTTGTATTGATCAGAATGCTAATTGTGGCATGTCTACTTGGTTTTATGGATTCTTAAAAAAATGCTGCATTATAAGCATTTCATAATCATCATGATAAATCAGACCCATTATCAGTGACAATAAGAACACAATGAAATAAAAAAAATAATTATAGATAATGTATAATTTGACACTAATATCTTGACAATATCAACTATTTGAAATATGGAAGGTACCAAAACAATCTAATTTGCTACAATTTTGGTCAATACAGAATATAAATGTTCCTTATTTTATAGAAAAATGATCAAAAGAGATTTTGTGTTAAATTATAGAGGATGTACCAACAAGAAAACTCACTAAACAATATAATAATTTTAAATTGTTATACTCAGATTTTCGTAAAATTTATTTTTGAAAATAAAGTGACTGTGTTTTTAAATAAATCAAAGAACACGAAGAGTAAATATAAACATTACAATACATATGTATTAATTGTCAAAAAAAATTAAATATATTTGGTAGTTTATATAAAACTCTGTCATTATTATTAACTGTAAATTAAAACATTTTTCTACGTTTTGGGACGGTTTCTGCATTCTCTGTTTCTTCTCGATTCCGTTTCTTGGAAGCTTGAGTTTCGTCCAGAATAGCTGCCATGAGGTTGTTAATAAACTTCAGTTGGATTTCGCTGTACTTCTTGGATATCCTCTTATTGTGGCTTAACTCCAGCATCTTTTGGGTATCAAAATTATCATCACCTGTAACAGAAATGAACATTAAATCCTGCAATGGTATTTTCATTTTAATACTTACTGGTACTACTTGCTTCGATATCATAATCACAAGTTGAGTCATCTTCGAAAAGCGAGTAGTCCATGTCTTGCGTTGGGACACGCTTCATCAGTTTGAAAATTGCTTCCATTTTACTGACTAGATATCTGCTGATCGGATTTTCTAGAGATGATGTCACTTTTAAAATTGCAACTTCTTTTATACCTTGGAAAGCATCTGAGTGTAACTTGGTACGGTTGCGAACACCAATGAGAAGGCAGCATTCATATAAAAACAGAAAATTATTTGCGGTTCATTGTCCAAGCCTTTAGTTTACGGCTGAATGAGTACAATATAAGAAAATCTTGGTAGGTTTCTCTTAATATTTATATCTAGCCAATTTTTTTAAATATAATAAAATAATAAACATGTATGAAATCTGACTGAAAGAAGTAATCCGTACCACCTTCATGATTGTAATATTCCAGTTTCAGACAAGCAAGGAATGAGTGCATTTTCTTATATTTGCTCTAATATCTTTTAAAGGAAGCGTTTTAAATTCATAAAAATATACAATTTCATTTTCCACACATAGATTTTTTATTTTATCTGCTTCAGGATTCGCTTGATTTTTATATATGTATTTAATTCTCTAATTTGGCCCCCAAAAATTAACATTAGAGTTTTATTTTACTAATAAACTTTCAGGGAAGACTTTTATAATCTACTGTCTAAATTTTGAGGCACTGTAGATTGGAAGATATAGGGCAAAATAGGTCAAGTTTTAAATAATAAATTATTAAATCTATTATTCACATTATTTAACAATACAAATAAAATATATATTAAAATCACCCATCACCACCCTTCTCAAATACAGGGAGTTGCCAACACGCTAGTTTCCAGATAAAAGATAAAACGCTTCCTTTAAAAGATATTAGGGCAAATATAAGAAAATGCACTCATCCTTGCTTGTCTGAAACTGGAATATTACAATCTTGAAGGTGGTACGGAACCATTAGTATGCGAGTCCAATTCGCACTTGACCAAATTATTTTTAATTCCCAATAAAGTCGGCAATAATATTTTTTCTCTTATTGAGTTTCATGATACGATTTTTTATTTTTTACAAATTTTGCCTTTCAACCTCTTTACTTTATCAATAAACGATTACTTCTTTCAGCCAGATTTCAAACATCTTTATTATTTTATTATATTTAAAAAAATTGGCTAAATATAAATATTAAGAGAAACCTACCAAGATTTTCTTATATTGTACTCATTCAGCCGTAAACTAAAGGCTTGGCCAATGAACCGCAAATAATTTTCTGTTTTTATATGAATGCTGCCTTCTCATTGGTGTTCGCAACCGTACCAAGTTACACTCAGATGCTTTCCAAGGTATAAAAGAAGTTGCAATTTTAAAAGTGACATCATCTCTAGAAAATCCGATCAACAGATATCTAGTCAGTAAAATGGAAGCAATTTTCAAACTGATGAAGCGTGTCCCAACGCAAGACATCGACTACTCGCTTTTCGAAGATGACTCAACTTGTGATTATGATATCGAAGCAAGTACCAGTAAGTATTAAAATGAAAATACGATTGCAGGATTTAATGTTCATTTCTGTTACAGGTGATGATAATTTTGATACCCAAAAGATACTGGAGTTAAGCCACAATAAGAGGATATCCAAGAAGTACAGCGAAATCCAACTGAACTTTATTATTAATTTATTATTATTAACAACCTCATGGCGGCTATTCTGGACGAAACTCAAGCTTCCAAGAAACGGATTCGAGAAGAAACACAGAATGCAGAAACCGTCCCAAAACGTAGAAAAATGTTTTAATTTACAGTTAATAATAATGACAGAGTTTTATATAAACTACCAAATATGTTTAATTTTTTTTGACAATTAATACATATGTATTGTAATGTTTATACTCTTCGTGTTCTTTGATTTATTTAAAAACACAGTTACTTCATTTTCAAAAATAAATTTTACGAAAATCTGAGTACAACAATTTAAAATTATTATATTATTTAGTGAGTTTTCTTCTTGGTACATCCTCTATAATTTAACACAAAAACACTTTTGATCATTTTTCTATAAAATAAGGAACATTTATATTCTGTATTGACCAAAATTGTAGCAAATTAGATTGTTTTGGTACCTTCCATATTTCAAATAGTTGATATTGTCAAATTATACACCATCTATAACTATTTTTTTTTATTTCATTGTGTTCTTAATGTCACTGATAATGGGTCTGATTTATCATGATGATCATGAAATGCTTAGAATGCAGCATGTTTTTTTAAGAATCCATAAAACCAAGTAGACATGCCACAATTACCATTCTGATCAATACAAAATTGAATAACGAGTAAACTTAAACATTCAAAATACTACACTATTATTGTCTGTATACTTAATTGCTTAGGATAGTATTACTGAACCTCGAAATAACGGCAGAGAAAAAAGAATACTAAACAAACGAGATGACGCCCTGCACCTTTCTAACACATGGAAGACAATTATTCAACATCAAAATAAAACAGAATTAGCCACGCAAAATACGAACCCGTTAGCATGTGATACACCCGACACGGCAGCAAAGGGGGCGGAGTCAACACCGACCAATCAGGTGCGATATAACCTCCGACGGAGGCATATAAAATAAACAGCTCAGGTAGATCACCTCTCAGTTCACCGCAACAACGTATTGAGAATGCCAAGTGAGACCTTGGCGAAACGTCTGCAGGATTCAAATATGAATCAATATAACGAACGGATGTATTCCCGGATAAATATTTCTTCATATATATATATATATATATATATATATATATATATATATATATATATATATATACTAGTTATTCGAATACTAGAAGCGAAAGCAGAAGGCTACGAGAATTATGGGAACCGACCTGAAGAGGGTAGATGTGACTCTACCGAAACGTCATTTTACCATCGATCCCGGCAGCGATCAGTTATCAACTATGCAGATGAATTCCCACCACCTAAACCACCACATTTAGTGCCCGCGAAAACTTAAAAACAAATATATATATATATGAAGAAATATGTCTCATTTTAGTACGACAACTATCGCTGGGATATCAAAAAAAGCTAGAAGATTCGGACGGGAGAAAAACTTATCTCTATCATAACTGATTTTTAAAAAGATTATATTGTTATTGTGAAACAGCTGTTCTGTATAATTTTTAATTGAACCCACGGACTATATTGCAATATAATAAAATGGACGCAATAATTTTCTGTTTTCACTCTGATGCCCGCGATTAATATAACTAATAAGTTTTTTTATGTTATTTTTTTTTTATTGCGAATTTATCCCTCATATTGTCATATTTTAAATTGCACAAACAAATTGTAGGCACTCATCGAGAAAAATAAAGACAGTACACCAGTCAGTAGAAATTTTTAGGTGACATAAAATTCAACAACAAACCGCATAAATAATAATTTACAAGTCATAACTGACATAATTTTAAGAGCAAACTTGTAGAAGAAAATTATTTGAGCCTTTAAAACCCCCAAAAATATGAGGTATTAGGTTTTTTGCTTATTGTGCAAAAAGTAATGATCTGTTAATAATATCGTCAATAGAAAAATTTTAAATGAATGTTTATAATTTTTGATCGCAGCAATTTTCATAATGAAATGCTGGAATAACCCATATTAAGTGAGTTATTTTAAAAATCCATAACTTGATTGTAATAATAGATGGAACCTCAATCTGCCTTCTAGTGATAGCTTATAACGTTGGGATTAATAACGCTGAAGATTGATATTGTACGTTAAGTAGATCTTGCAGAATTGCAATTAAAATTATTTGTAGAAATATTTCGCAGGACCTATCGTATTACTCACGACACTTCGATAGCAATATGCCTTAATGTATCTAAACTACACAGGCTATATAGGATAATTTTCAAATAAGATTGTTATAAAAATGATTAGCAAACAACGAAAACAAAAATTTAAAAATGATTTTTTTCCAAAATTCCTCCTCACTCGTATTTGCAGCAAATGTAAAGTTAAATATAGATCTATTTGCAGAATTATTATATTTTTTTTCAAATAGATAAATTGTTTTTATACAAGTATTCTTTTTTCTCTGCCGTTATTTCGAGGTTCAGTAGTACTATCCTATGCAATTAAGTATACAGACAATAATAGTGTAGTATTTTAAATGTTTAAGTTTACCCGTTAATCAATTTTGTATTGATCAGAATGGTAATTCTTAAAAAAACATGCTGCATTCTAAGCATTTCATGATCATCATGATAAATCAGACCCATTATCAATGACAATAAGAACACAATGAAATAAAAAAAAATAGTTATAGATGGTGTATAATTTGACACTAATATCTTGACAATATCAACTATTTGAAATATGGAAGGTACCAAAACAATCTAATCTGCTACAATTTTGGTCAATACAGAATATAAATGTTCCTTATTTTATAGAAAAATGATCAAAAGAGATTTTGTGTTAAATTATAGAGGATGTACCAACAAGAAAACTCACTAAATAATATAATAATTTTCAATTGTTATACTCAGATTTTCGTAAAATTTATTTTTGAAAATGAAGTGACTGTGTTTTTAAATAAATCAAAGAACACGAAAAGTAAATATAAACATTACAATACATATGTATTAATTGTCAAAATATATATATATATATATATATAATACATATATATACTATATATATATATATATATATATATATTATATATATATTTGGTAGTTTATATAAAACTCTGTCATTATTATTAACTGTAAATTAAAACATTTTTCTACGTTTTGGGACGGTTTCTGCATTCTATGTTTCTTCTCGATTCCGTTTCTTGGAAGCTTGAGTTTCGTCCAGAATAGCCGCCATGAGGTTGTTAATAAACTTCAGTTGGATTTCGCTGTACTTCTTGGATATCCTCTTATTGTGGCTTAACTCCAGCATCTTTTGGGTATCAAAATTATCATCACCTGTAACAGAAATGAACATTAAATCCTGCAATGGTATTTTCATTTTAATACTTACTGGTACTACTTGCTTCGATATCATAATCACAAGTTGAGTCATCTTCGAAAAGCGAGTAGTCGATGTCTTGTGTTGGGACACGCTTCATCAGTTTGAAAATTGCTTCCATTTTAATGACTAGATATCTGCTGATCGGATTTTCTAGATATGATATCACTTTCAGTTTCAGTTTCATGTCTTTATTGTCAGAGTTAAATTTTTACAAATTTCTTACTCCTAGTCCATATTTTTACCTATTTCCCTAATTTGTTTTCCATGTTTCATATACTTTTCCCTACGCTGTTACAATATTTTCCCTACGCTATTCCTTAAGATATTTTATTCACTAAGATATTTCATTCCCTAAGATATTTCATTCCCTAAGATATTCAAGTTACCTGTTACTTCCTCTTCTGTCTGCAGTAGCGCCATCCTGGGTCTCTTCGTCCTGTGTTTCTTGCTTTCGTCGTAGTTTGTGGCCTCTCGTAGTAGTGGGTTCCTGTGGTTTTCCATTCTTGCTATCTCCTTCTTAGTCCTCCTTATTATATCCCCTTTTATAGTGCGTATCCCTAGATCTCTTCTTAGCTGCTCGTTTCTCATGTACCATGGTGCGTCCGTCATTCTGCTTAGGGCGTTGTGCTGAATCCTTTCTAATTTCTTGGTGTGTGTGTCCGCTGCTTGTCCCCATATGCTTGCTCCGTACATCATCAATGGTTTTACTGCTGCTTCGTAGATCGTCTTCTTTATCCTCAGGTGTAACCTGCTCCTCCGTCCTATTAATGCGTTTATAATGCTGATGCGCTGTTTGGCTCTCTTCGCTGTTTCCTCTATGTGTTTCTCCCATGTTAGCTTCCTGTCGATGTGGATCCCTAGGTACTTTACGTTTTCCTGCCAGTTGATGGGTGTTCCTCCTACAGTTAGTCTCCTGGTTGGCTTGTCCTTTTTTCTCCTTCCTATTGCTATTGCTTGTGTCTTTTCTGTGTTGATCCTGATCTTCCATTTCTTGGTGCATCTCATCGATGTCCTGTTGTAAGTAGATTGTTGCCTGGTCTGCCCTTGCTGATGTTGCTGCTTTTGCTGTGTCGTCTGCGTATACGTAAGTCCTTGAGTGTCTCGTCCCTTTTGGTATGTCGCTGGTGTAGATGTTGTATAATGCCGGTGATAGTGCTGATCCCTGTGGTACTCCTGCCCTGATGTGTCTCTCCGTTGATGTGGTTCCGTCGATCCTGATCCTGTATGTCCTTCCTGTGAGGTAGTCCTGGGTTATCCTTGTGGTGGTTCTTCTGAATCCTTTTTCGTCCATTTTTGCTATAAGCCCGTCCTGCCAGATCCTGTCGAATGCCTTTTCTACGTCGAAAAATATTATGCACGTCGACCTTTTGTTCTCCGTGTCATCCATGGCGTCCTCCACCATCCTCATTACTTGATCCTCCGTCGAGTGTCCCTCTCTGAATCCGCATTGTTCGTGTGGTATGATCCTTAGTTGTTCCTCTTCTTCCTTGATCCTCTTCAAAATGATTCTGTCCATGATTTTGCTTGTGTTGCTCAGTAGACTTATTGCCTGTAGTTTTGTGGGAGTTTCCTGTTCTTTCCTTGCTTTGGTAATAATATGATCTCTGCTTTCTTTCATTCCCTCGGGTATCTTTGGTCCTTTAGAATGTTGTTGAATAGGCTCTTCATTCTTTTGTCTATGTACTCCTCTGGCAGCTCCTTTCACATCCTGTTCGTGATCCTGTCCCATCCTGGTGCTTTCTTCGTATTCAGTCTTCCTATGATATCCATTATTTCTTCTGTCGTGGTTTCCCTCATTTGCTCTTCGTTTAGTTGTGGTCTTTGTACTTCTTGCGCTAATTTCTTGATTTCTTCTTCGAATTCTCTATCGTCTCCTGAGTCTACATTGAGTGTGAATTGTTCCTCCATAGCATCCGCGAATATTTCCACCTTGTCCTCTATTCTGTGTTTTAGTCCGTTTCTTCCTTGTAGCGGTGCCGCTTTATTCCCTTCTGTGTTCCTTTTCATTCTTCTCATTATGTGCCAGTGTGTGTTCTTGTCGATGTCTAATCTTTGCAGGTAATTGTTCCACTTTTCGCTCCGGTGTTCCGTCAATTCTTCTTTTATTTCTTTGCTTAACCTGTTGATCGTCCTTTTTACCCCTGGGTCGTAGTTTATTCTGTACCTTCTCTTTTGTCTGTTTCTCTCCCGTATTTTGTCCTTTAGCCCACTTGGTATGTCTCCTGTGTAGATTCTGCATTTTGTTGTTGTTGTGTTGATTCGGTGTGCTTCTATGATCTGCTCCCTGATTCTTCTTGCTTCCTCATCTATACTTGTTATTGTTTCCTCTTCTTCTTCCGTCCTCGATGTCAGAGTAGTTTTGAATCCCTCCCAGCTGGTCCTTGTCTCCGCCTTGGTTTGTGGCTTATCTGTCCATCTAGCAGCTGTTATCGTCACTGGGTTGTGGTCCGATGATAGCTCCTCCGTTGTTTCTATGTCGTAATCCATGTCCGTGTTCTGCAGGATAAAGATGTCCAGTACGTCTCCTTGGCCTCTTGTTGGGTGATGAGTTGGTTCCGTTGGTCCCATTACGTCGTATCTCCCTCTTTCTGCGTGTTCCTGTAGTTTCTTTCCGCTCGGTGTGCTGATTCTCGAGTTCCAGTCTCGATGTTTGGCGTTTAGGTCTCCTCCTAGTATTTTCGGCTTGACGTTGTCCCTAAAAATAAGATTTAAGTCATTATTTGTAAGTTCTTTATTTGGTGGTCGATACGCGCTAATTATCTGTATCTTCCTTCCGTCCTTCATTTCTACTTCTACAGTTACGTTTTCGATGTTCTCTGTTTGGTATGGGTCGTCCTGCTGGTGTTTTAGTCGGTTCTTCACTGCGATTATGACTCCTCCTCCTGGTTTCCTTCCTGGCCTGTCCGCCCTGTGTACTGTGTAGTTTCTGATCCTAAAATTGTCCTCTTCTTTGAGCCAGGTCTCCTGTATTGCTGCTATGTCGATGTTGTTCTCCTCTAGGTGTAATTCCAGTTCGTTTTTCTTATTCTTGAGCCCGTTGGCGTTCCACGTCATGATTTTCAAAGTTGTTGGGGTCGTCTTATCCATGCACGAGGTTTAGTCTTGTTGCCAGCCCCATGAAGGACTGGAAAATTTTCTTCATTTCTTCCATCATTGTGAGTACGTCTTGTCCATTTGTTCGTGTTTCTCTTGATTCTTCTACGGTTGGTCTAGCTGCGGCTGCGTAGCTTATTCCGGTCCTTGTTCTTGGTTCATCATCGTTGTTTCTCTTCTTTGGGAACTTCTCGCATTCTCTATAGCTCGCTGGGTGTGGCCCTCCGCAATTGGCGCATTTTGGTGGCTGTTCTCTCGGTCTTCTGCATTCCCTGGATTCATGTGATCCTCCGCATTTTACGCATTTTGGGGGCGCTGTACATCTGCCTTGTCCATGGCCGAACTTTTGGCAATTGTAGAATTGCCCGATAGAAGCTCTTGGTCTTTGTGTCTCCACTCTGACTTTGCAGTTTCCGATATCCTGTAATTGAAAAACTTGTTTATTTTCTGTTGTTTTTTCCAGTTGGACGATGACCATGGCCATCGGCGTCTTTTTTGTTACACCCTTCTCTGTCCTGGTTGTTCTGATCATCCTGGTGACCTTGATGGGTTGGATGTTTTTCTCCTGGAGTTCCTTCTTTATCTCTTCTTCTGTGATAAATTCGGGGATGCCCTTTATCACCACTCTAGCCGTCTTCTCCTCTTCTAGCGCGTACGTGTGGTACGGTATCTTCTTCGCGTTTAACATTCTTGTAGTTGTCCTAAAGTCCTCTTCTGTGCTCAGGTACATCCTTACGCCATCCTGTGTGTTAGTTGCTTTTGGCACGTTTATCTTCCGTTCTCTCATGAGCCTGGTCACCTCAGTCCACTTCTGTTTTTCGCGTATGACAATGGGTGGTATTCTTTGTCTTTTTTCCTTCTCGGGTTCTGTCTCTGTGGGGGCATCGGTCCTTGTGTGTGCTGGGATGTCAGTCTTCTGTATAGGTATGCTGGCGTCGGCATATTCCCTCTTCTTCCCCTTGGGTTTTTTCTGCTGGACTTGTTCGTTTTCCGTCTCACTAGACGATGAGGAGTCACTTGCCCTGGATTTTGTTTTCCTCTTTCTTCTGGTCCCTGTTTGAAAGTCACTTTCCATGTCTACCGTTTGATCTTCCTTATTTGCATTATCTTCTTTTCTGCTGGAAAGTTCGATGATCCTCTCGTTTATTGCTACTACTAATCCCTTTAGTTCCTCTACGTTGAGATCTTCTATTAATATCATCTTGCTAATCTGTAAAATAACCTTTTATTAGTGCAATTTAAATCCTAAACCGTGAACGGCCTAGGATTAAAGGAATCTATTATGCTATAATACTAGGTATTATAACTTAATCCCTTGTTTTTATTTTTCCGCCTCGGTACCTCGAAAGGTCTCTGGCAGGTCGTCTCAGGTAATCGCCCTCTCGAGCAAGGGTTCCCTATCTCTTGCGTTTCAGCAAGGGAGAACCAATCTATGATATCACTTATAATATAAGAAAATGCACTCATTCCTTGCTTGTCTGAAACTGGAATATTACAATCTTGAAGGTGGTATGGAACCCTTAGTATGCGAATCAAACTCACACTTGACCAAATTATTTTTAATTCCCAATAAAGTCAGCAATAATATTTTTTCTCTTATTGAGTTTCATGATACGATTTTTTATTTTTTACAAATTTTGCCTTTCAACCTCTTTACTTTATCAATAAACGATTACTTCTTTCAGCCAGATTTCATACATGTTTATTATTTTATTATATTTAAAAAAATTGGCTAGATATAAATATTAAGAGAAACCTACCCAGATTTTCTTATATTGTACTCATTCAGCCGTAAACTAAAGGCTTGGCCAATGAACCACAAACAATTTTCTGTTTTTATATGAATGCTGCCTTCTCATTGGTGTTCGCAACCGTAAAAGTTACACTCAGATGCTTTCCAAGGTATAAAAGAAGTTGCAATCTTAAAAGTGACATCATATCTAGAAAATCCGATCAGCTGATATCTAGTCAGTAAAATGGAAGCAATTTTCAAACTGATGAAGCGTGTCCCAACGCAAGACATCGACTACTCGCTTTTCGAAGATGACTCAACTTGTGATTATGATATCGAAGCAAGTAGTACCAGTAAGTATTAAAATGAAAATACCATTGCAGGATTTAATGTTCATTTCTGTTACAGGTGATGATAATTTTGATACCCAAAAGATACTGGAGTTAAGCCACAATAAGAGGATATCCAAGAAGTACAGCGAAATCCAACTGAAGTTTATTAACAACCTCATGGCGGCTATTCTGGACGAAACTCAAGCTTCCAAGAAACGGATTCGAGAAGAAACAGAGAATGCAGAAACCGTCCCAAAACGTAGAAAAATGTTTTAATTTACAGTTAATAATAATGACAGAGTTTTATATAAACTACCGCATATATAAATTTTTTTGACAATAATACATACATATTGTAATGTTGATATTTACTCTTCGTGTTCTTTGATTTATTTAAAAACACAGTTACTTCATTTTCAAAAATAAATTTTACGAAAATCTGAGTATAACAATTTAAAATTATTATATTATTTAGTGAGTTTTCTTGTTGGTATATCCTCTATAATTTAACACAAAATCTCTTTTGATAATTTTTCTATAAAATAAGGAACATTTATATTCTGTATTGACCAAAATTGTAGCAAATTAGATTGTTTTGGTACCTTCCATATTTCAAATAGTTGATATTGTCAAGATATTAGTGTCAAATTATACACCATCTATAACTATTTTTTTTTTATTTCATTGTGTTCTTATTGTCACTGATAATGGGTCTGATTTATCATGATGATCATGAAATGCTTAGAATGCAGCATGTTTTTTTTAAGAATCCATAAAACCAAGTAGACATGCCACAATTACGATTCTGATCAATACAAAATTGATTAACGAGTAAGCTTAAACATTCAAAATACTACATTATTATTGTCTGTATACTTAATTGCTTAGGGTAGTATTACTCACCCTCGAAATAACGGCAGAGAAAAAAGAATACTTTTATAAAAAATTTTATCTATTTGAAAAAATATATAATTCTGCAAATAGATCTATATTTAACTTTACATTTGCTGCAAATACGAGTGACGAGGAATGTTGGAATAAAAATTATTTTAAACTTTTGTTTTCGTTGTTTGTTAGCCATTTTTGTAACAATCTTGTTTAATATTTTCCTATATAGCCTAGCTTTTATTTCGAAACGGTATATTATATAGGAATAAAATCTAATTGTTTACTTGATTGTTTAGTTTAGTTTATTGCCCAACAGAAATAAATCCAATTACAGGACAAATATTATAAAGTAATGAAACATACTAGTAAACAATGGTATCTTAAATATTAAAAAATGATAATAATAACAAGGATTAAAAGAAAGATTGTTATTTAATAGAAAGAAATTAGTTTTATTAGGAGTACAATCTATACAAATTAGTAAGATTAAGATTTGCCTAAACTGTAATCACTCAGCCGTGAATTATAGGGTTGATCAGTAAACCAGAATTTTTTTACGTTTGCTTAATTTTTATTTGAATAAATATACTATAGGCATTAACTGAACTTCATTAAAATTAATATCAGGAACACCTTGCTTTTGTATATGGTTTTAACACAGAATTGATTACTAACTGGGGCATTATATATCATAATAAACAATATAAAAGATTTAGAGATGTCCTATATTACTTGCAGGCAGAACACAGTACTAAACGTCCCTAAATTAAAATAAAGCGTCTAAGGGAAATCAATTATAAAGAGTTTCTTAAAACAACTTTAAATTTCTTTACAATGTTTGTTGATTCTTATTACATTTGCCAATGAACGAATACAGCCGTAACGACTCTATAATACCAGTTTATAGAGGAAAGTTGAACCTTCTATAAATATTTTTTTTATTTCATTGTGTTCTTATTGACACTGATAATGGATCTGATTTATCATGATGATCAGGAAATGCTGGGAATTAGTACAAAATTGATTAACGAGTAAACTTAAATATTCAAAATACTACACTATTATTGCATGAATACTTTATTGCTTAGGGTAGTATCCTTGAACCTCGAATTAACGGGAGAAAAAAAAAGAATACTGGTATAAAAACAATTTATCTATTACAAAAAAATTAATAATTCTGCAAATAGATCTACATTTAATTTTACATTTGCTGCAAATGTAAAAGTGACTGGGAATTGTGGAATAAAAACCATTTTTAAATTTTTGTTTTCGTTGTTTGCTAATCATTTTTATAACAATCTTGTTTGAATATTATCCTATATAGCCTAGCTTTTATTTCGAAATGCTATATTATATAGGAGTAATATCTAATTGTTTACTTGATTGTTATTTAATAGAAAGGAATTAGTTTTATTAGGAGTACAATCTATACAAATTAGTAAGATTAAGATTTGCCTAAACTGTAGAAGTCCTGTAATCACTCAGCTGTGAATTATAGGGTTGATCAGTAAACCAGAATTTTTTACGTTTGCTTAATTTTTATTTGAATAAATATACTATAGGCATTAACTGAACTTCATTAAAATTAATATCAGGAACACCTTGCTTTTGTATATGGTTTTAACACAGAATTGATTACTAACTGGGGCATTATATATCATAATAAACAATATAAAAGATTTAGAGATGTCCTATATTACTTGCAGGCAGAACACAGTACTAAACGTCCCTAAATTAAAATAAAGCGTCTAAGGGAAATCAATTATAAAGAGTTTCTTAAAACAACTTTAAATTTCTTAACAATCTTTGTTGATTCTTATTACATTTGCCAATGAACGAATACAGCCGAAACGACTCTATAATACCAGTTTATAGAGCAAAGTTGAACTGATTTTCGGTCATAAAATTCAACAGCAATTCGCTTATACCATCATGTCAGAAACAGTTGATAGATACTTTTATTGCTAAGATTTTAACAGCAAACCCGTCAAGATATTAGTGTCAATTATACACTTTCTATAAATATATATATATTTATTTCATTGTGTTCTTGTTGACACTGATAATCGATCTGATTTATCATGATGATCATGAAATGCTGGGAATTAGTACAAATTGATTAAGGAGTAAACTTAAATATTCAAAGTACTACACTATTATTGCCTGTATACTTAATTGCTTAGGGTAGTATCCATGAACCTCGAATTAACCGGTAAAAAAAAAGAATACTGGTATAAAAACAATTTATCTATTACAAAAAACTTAATAATTCTGCAAATAGATATTTAATTTTACATTTGCTGCAAATGTAAAAGTGACTGGGAATTTTGGAATAAAAACCATTTTTTAATTTTTGTTTTCGTTGTTTGCTAATCATTTTTATAACAATCTTGTTTGAATATTATCCTATATAGCCTAGCTTTTTTTCGAAATGCTATATTATATAGGAATAATATCTAATTGTTTACTTGATTGTTATTTAATAGAAAGGAATTAGTTTTATTAGGAGTACAATCTATACAAATTAGTAAGATTAAGATTTGCCTAAACTGTAGAAGTCCTGTAATCACTCAGCTGTGAATTATAGGGTTGATCAGTGAACCAGAAATTTTTTACGTTTGCTTAATTTTTATTTGAATAAATAAACAATAGACCTAAATTGTAGTTGATTATCATTAATATTAACTTGTATTTGTATATGGTTTTAACACAAATTGATTACTAACTGGGCCATTATATATTATAACAAACAATATAAAAGATTTAGACAGTAACAGTTGACAGATAATTATTGCTAAGATTTTAAGAGCAAACTCGTATAAGTAAACGATTTAAATAATAAAACCCGCAAAAATACGAAGTTCTTTGGTTTTTTGCTTATATAATGAAAAACAATGGAGGAATCGTAATGCCGTCTAGAGGAAAGTTGTAGTGCGAGGACGGGTCCTCCTTTTAAAAATCAGCGTCTAATTCTCTAGTATAATTCAGTATCAATTTTACAGTTGTCGAGTTATGACAGAGATAAGTTTTTCTCCCGTCCGAATCTTCTAGCTTGTTTTTTTATATCCCAGAGATAGTTGTCATACTGAAATGAGACATATTTCTTTATATATATATATATATGAAGAAATATTTATCCGGGAATACATCCGTTCGTTATATTGAATCATATTTGAATCCTGCAGACGTTTCGCCAAGGTCTCACTTGGCATTCTCAATACGTTGTTGCGGTGAACTGAGAGGTGATCTACCTGAGCTGTTTATTTTATATGCCTCCGTCGGAGGTTATATCGCACCTGATTGGTCGGTGTTGACTCCGCCCCCTTTGCTGCCGTGTCGGGTGTCTCACATGTTGACGGGTTCGTATTTTGCGTGGCTAATTCTGTTTTATTTTGATGTTGAATAATTGTCTTTCAGGTGTTAGAAATGTGCAGGGCGTCATCTCGTTTGTTTAGTATTCTTTTTTCTCTGCCGTTATTTCGAGGTTCAGTAATACTATCCTAAGCAATTAAGTATACAGACAATAATAGTGTAGTATTTTGAATGTTTAAGTTTACTCGTTATTCAATTTTGTATTGATCAGAATGGTAATTGTGGCATATCTACTTGGTTTTATGGATTCTTAAAAAAAAACATGCTGCATTCTAAGCATTTCATGATCATCATGATAAATCAGACCTATTATCAGTGACAATAAGAACACAATAAAATATAAAAAAAATAGTTATAGATGGTGTATAATTTGACACTAATATCTTGACAATATCAACTATTTGAAATATGGAAGCTACCAAAACAATCTAATTTGCTACAATTTTGGTCAATACAGAATATAAATGTTCCTTATTTTATAGAAAAATACACAATAATACATATGTATTAATTGTCAAAAAAAATTAAATATATTTGGTAGTTTATATAAAACTCTGTCATTATTATTAACTGTAAATTAAAACATTTTTCTACGTTTTGGGACGGTTTCTGCATTCTGTATTTCTTCTCGATTCCGTTTCTTGGAAGCTTGCGTTTCGTCCAGAATAGCCGCCATGAGGTTGTTAATAAACTTCAGTTGGATTTCGCTGTACTTCTTGGATATCCTCTTATTGTGGCTTAACTCCAGCATCTTTTGGGTATCAAAATTATCATCAGCTGTAACAGAAATGAACATTAAATCCTGCAATGGTATTTTCATTTTAATACTTACTGGTACTACTTGCTTCGATATCATAATCACAAGTTGAGTCATCTTCGAAAAGCGAGTAGTCGATATCTTGCGTTGGGACACGCTCATCAGTTTGAAAATTGCTTCCATTTTACTGACTAGATATCTGCTGATCGGATTTTTCTAGATATGATGTCGCTTTTAAAATTGCAACTTCTTTTATACCTTGGAAAGCATCTGAGTGTAACTTGGTATGGTTGCGAACACCAATGAGAAGGCAGCATTCATATAAAAACAGAAAATTATTTGCGGTTCATTGGCCAAGCCTTTAGTTTACGGCTGAATGAGTACAATATAAGAAAATCTTGGTAGGTTTGTCTTAATATTTATATCTAGCCAATTTTTTAAATATAATAAAATAATAAACATGTATGAAATCTGGCTGAAAGAAGTAATCGTTTATTGATAAAGTAAAGAGGTTGAAAGGCAAAATTTGTAAAAAATAAAAAATCGTATCATGAAACTCAATAAGAGAAAAAATATTATTGCTAACTTTATTGGGAATTAAAAATAATTTGGTCAAGTGCGAGTTTGACTCGCATACTAAGGGTTTCGTACCACCTTCAAGATTGTAATATTCCAGTTTCAGACAAGCAAGGAATGAGTCCATTTTCTTATATTTGCTCTAATATCTTTTAAAGTAAGCGTTTTAAATTCATAAAAAATATACAATTTAATTTTCCACCATAGATTTTTTATTTTATCTACTTCAGGATTCGCTTGATTTTTATAAGAATATATATGTATTTAATTCTCTAATTTGGCCCCCAAAAATTAACATTACAGTTTTATTTTACTAATAAACTTTCAGGGAAGATTTTTATAATCTACTGTCTGAATTTTGAGGCACTGTAGATTGGAAGATATAGGGCAAAATAGGTCAAGTTTTAAATAATAAATTATTAAATCTATAATTCACATTATTTAACAATACAAATAAATACATATTAAAATCACCCATCACCACCCTTCTCAAATACAGGGAGTTGCCAACACGCTAGTTTTCAGATAAAAGATAAAACGCTTCCTTTAAAAGATATTAGGATAAATATAAGAAAATGCACTCATCCTTGCTTGTCTGAAACTGGAATATTACAATCTTGAAGGTGGTACGGAACTCTAGTATGCGAGTCAATCTCGCACATAACCAAATTATTTTTAATTCCCAATAAAGTCAGCAATAATATTTTTTCTCTTATTGAGTTTCATGATACGATTTTTTATTTTTTACAAATTTTGCCTTTCAACCTCTTTACTTTATCAATAAACGATTACTTCTTTCAGCCAGATTTCATACATGTTTTTATTTTATTATACTTAAAAAATTGGCTAGATATAAATATTAAGAGAAACCTACCAAGATTTTCTTATTGTACTCATTCAGCCGTAAACTAAAGGCTTGGTCAATGAACCGCAAATAATTTTCTGTTTTTATATGAATGCTGCCTTCTCATTGGTGTTCGCAACCGTACCAAGTTACACTCAGATGCTTTCCAAGGTATAAAAGAAGTTGCAATTTTAAAAGCGACATCATCTCTAGAAAATCCGATCAGCAGATATCTAGTCAGTAAAATGGAAGCAATTTTCAAACTGATGAAGCGTGTCCCAACGCAAGATATCGACTACTCGCTTTCGAAGATGACTCAACTTGTGATTATGATATCGAAGCAAGTAGTACCAGTAAGTATTAAAATGAAAATACCATTGCAGGATTAATGTTCATTTCTGTTACAGCTGATGATAATTTTGATACCCAAAAGATGCTGGAGTTAAGCCACAATAAGAGGATATCCAAGAAGTACAGCGAAATCCAACTGAAGTTTATTAACAACCTCATGGCGGCTATTCTGGACGAAACGCAAGCTTCCAAGAAACGGAATCGAGAAGAAACAGAGAATGCAGAAACCGTCTCAAAACGTAGAAAAATGTTTTAATTTACAGTTAATAATAATGACAGAGTTTTTATAAACACCAAATATATTTAATTTTTTTGACAATTAATACATATTGTATTATTATGTATTGTAATGTTTATATTACTCTTCGTGTTCTTAACACAAAATCTCTTTTGATCATTTTTCTATAAAATAAGGAACATCATTTATATTCTGTATTGACCAAATTGTAGCAAATTAGATTGTTTTGGTAGCTTCCATATTTCAAATAGTTGATATTGTCAAGATATTAGTGTCAAATTATACACCATCTATAACTATTTTTTTATATTTTATTGTGTTCTTATTGTCACTGATAATAGGTCTGATTTATCATGATGATCATGAAATGCTTAGAATGCAGCATGTTTTTTTTAGAATCCATAAAACCAAGTAGATATGCCACAATTACCATTCTGATCAATACAAAATTGAATAACGAGTAAACTTAAACATTCAAATTCTACACTATTATTGTCTGTATCCTCAATTGCTTAGGATAGTACCTCGAAATTACGGCAGAGAAAAAAGAATACTAAACAAACGAGATGACGCCCTGCACCTTTCTAACACCTGAAAGACAATTATTCAACATCAAAATAAAACAGAATTACAGTTACAGTTTCATGTCTTTATTGTCAGAGTTAAATTTTACAAATTTCTTACTCCTAGTCCATATTTTTATACCTATTTCCCTAATTTGTTTCCATGTTTCATATACTTTTCCCTACGCTGTTACAATATTTTCCCTACGCTATTCCTTAGATATTTTATCACTAAGATATTTCATTCCCTAAGATATTCAAGTTACCTGTTACTTCCTCTTCTGTCTGCAGTAGGCATCATCCTGGGTCTCTTCGTCCTGTGTTTCTTGCTTTCGTCGTTTTTGTGGCCTCTCGTAGTAGTGGGTTCCTGTGGTTTTCCATTCTTGCTATCTCCTTCTTAGTCCTCCTTATTATTTCCCCTTTTATGGTGCGTATCCCTAGATCTCTTCTTAGCTGCTCGTTTCTCATGTACCATGGTGCGTCCGTCATTCTTCTCAGGGCGTTGTGCTGAATCCTTTTCTAATTTTCTTGTGTGTGTGTCCGCTGCTTGTCCCCATATGCTTGCTCCGTACATCATCAATGGTTTTACTGCTGCTTCGTAGATCGTCTTCTTCATCCTCAGGTGTAGCCTGCTCCTCCGTCCTATTAATGCGTTTATCATGCTGAAGCGCTGTTTGCTCTCTTCGCTGTTTCCTCTATGTGTTTCCCCCATGTTAGCTTCCTGTCGATGTGGATCCCTAGGTACTTTACGTTTTCTGCCAGTTGATGGGTGTTCCTCCTACAGTTAGTCTCCTGGTTGGCTTGTCCTTTTTTCTCCTTCCTATTGCTATTGCTTGTGTTCTTTTCAGTGTTGATCCTGCTCTTCCATTCTTGGCCTATTTTTCCATCTCATCGATGTCTGTTGTAATAGATTGTTCCTGGTCTGCCCTTGCTGATGTTTGCTGCTTTTGCTGTGTCGTTCTGCGTATACCGTAAGTCCTGTGAGTGTCTCGTCCCTTTTGGTATGTCGCCTGTGTAGATGTTGTCTAATGCGGTGATAGTGCTGTCCCTGTGTACTCCTGCCCGTGATGGCGTCTCTCCGTTGATGTGTTTCCTGTCTTCC